>JABCMI010000013.1:4722500-5221799 GCA_026261945.1 Hirschfeldia incana | reverse complement strand
AATAGAAAAAGTAATCTAAAAGTCTTGTGAAATTACAATCAACCTCTTGTGACCAAAAAAAAAACAGAAGTCACTTTTACGAATATAATTCCAGTAACTCGTCTGAGTCGTCTGAAATTCTGAAAGTCGTCCTTGGAAGTTGTCTGGCGTAGTTGATCTTAAAAATCGTTTATAAATTTTTAAAAAATATTTTGACAAGTGAAAAATTAAAATCATGTAATTATAAACAGTTTTAAGTGATGTAAATAAAAATTTAATAAAATTGAATAGTTTTCAACATAGATGAGTGAAAATAGTTAATCATGATATTTTTTAGTTTTAGAGTTTGACAACATATGTTATAGTGTTGTATGTAATTGTTAGGATTAGAGCATGAGCATTGGTGAACCCCTTTTTAGGGTTCACCAACTTTTTTTAATATTTTTTTGGTGGGCCCATGAACAGTTATGAACACGGATCTGCTGTTTTCTACATTAGTGAACCCGAAGAAAGAGTTCATAGGAATAAAATAATATTATTAATTAAAAAATATATATTCCAAAAAGATGAATAAAATATTAAAACATAAAATTAAAATCATGAAAAATCATTTTATTCAATACATTAAAAGTTCATTACATTAATTGAGAAATTGAAAAACATACATAATTTATTTATTCATCTTCATCACCAAACATTTGCCAAATATTTTCCATTAAATCAGTTTTCAGACGCTAATGCTTATCTCCATCTCGAACTTCTCTCCGCATGGCTAACATATCCGGGGTGACATTAACACTATCTCTGCTTCTCGCCTGGGAACTTCGGCTAGACTGTCATGTCTCAAACTCAGATATATCAATTGGAGCGTATCCGTCTTGTTCATCCTCTACTATCATATTGTGCAATATGACACAAGCCATCATTATTTTTCCTATCCTTTCCAAGTCCCATTGTAGAGCTGGGTTCTTAACAATTGCAAACCTCGATTGCAATACTCCGAAAGCCCGTTCGACATCTTTTCTGGCGGCTTCTTGTTTTTCGGTAAATTTATGTGCTTTAGGACTTTGAGGAAGTGGGATGGATTGGATAAATGTTTCCCATGGTGGATAAATCCCGTCGGTAAGATAGTAGGCCATACGATAAGTGTGGTTGTTGACCTTGAACCTCACTTTAGGTGCTCGACCATGTATGATATCATCAAAAACTGGTGACCGATCAAGAACATTGATATCGTTGAGGGTACCTGGTAAGCCAAAAAATGTGTGTCATATCCAAAGATCTTGTGATGCCACGGCCTCTAAGACAATTGTCGGCTTCCCCGAACCACGTGTGAACTGTCCTTTCCAAGCGGTTGGGCAGTTTTTCCACTCCCAGTGCATACAGTCAATGCTGCCTATCATCCCCGGAAACCCCCGTACCTCTCCAATATCGAGTAATCGTTGAAGATCCTCGGCTGTAGGTCTTCGTAGATACTCATCTCCAAAGCATTGTATTATTGCTTCAGTGAAATTTTCCAAACACAAATGTAATGTACTGTCAGCCATCCGGAGATATTCATCATATGTATCTTCTGACTGACCATAGGCGAGCATACGCATCGCTCCCGTACACTTTTGAAGTGGAGATAGACTGTTCCTTCCGGTAGCATCTTTACTTTGCTGAAAGTATGGAACTTCATTACTTACATGCTCGACAATGCGAAGGAACAATGGCTTGTTCATTCGAAAACGCCTCCTAAACTGTTTCGTTGTATATGTCGGATTTCCCGTGAAATAATCGTTGACAAGCTGAATGTGGTCTTGTTCCCGATCTCTTTTGATAAAAGTCCGTCTTTTGGACTTTTTGGGGTGACCATGAATCACTGATTCGATGAAATTATCAACAACTTCGTCGACCATATCTTCTAAATATTCATCAACTTCATCACTTGATGAGGAAGACATTGGTGAATTGCTTGTTCCTAATATGAGAAAAGAGAATTTTTATAATTCTATCATTTTTTCTTTTGTATTTTGTATAACTTATAATTGTATCATTTATAAAAAAATTCTTTAGTTATTTTGAAAAAACTCTTATCATTTTTTTTTAATAAATTGCTTATTCCTAATATGAGGAAAGAGAATTTTTTATAATTATATCATTTTTTCTTTCGTATTTTTTATAACTTATAATTCTATCATTTATGAAAAAAATAATTTAGTTATTTTGAAAAAAAAGTCATCATTTTTTTTAATAAATTGCTTGTTCCTGGTATGAGGAAAGAGAATTTATAATAATTCTATCATTTTTTATTTCTTATTTTTTATAAATTATAATTGTATCATTTATAAAAAAATTCTTTAGTTATTTTGAAAAAAAAAGTCATCATTTTTTTTAATAAATTGCTTGTTCCTAAACTGAGTGAATCATAAACTGCAACAAACATTAACATATATAGAGAGATATTGTTTGCATACATCCGTGAAGAGAGAACGAGAGAGAGAGAAGAGAAGAGAAGTGAATTGAGAACGAGAGAGAGAGAAGAGAAGTGAAGAGCAACAAACTGAGTGAATCATAAACTGCAACAAACATTAACATATATAGAGAGATATTGTTTGCATACATCCATGAATCATAAACTGCATACATCCAGACAAGCTCGGGTACATACAGACCACCGTGACTTGGAAACATACAAGCTAGAAAGACAGGCTCGGGTACATACAGACCACCCGTGACTTGGAAACAAATCCTCTAGGTACATAGACCCATATCCGATGGATCTAAAACTGAGTGTAGAAAGTGATACCAAGATACTACACTCCGTGATACAAGACGACACCAAACCTGCAATAACTTGAGACCTCCACAGCAACACCTCCAACCCGTGACCTGCAATGAAAAGAATACAGAATCAAGTTCAAACTCAAGCCAAACAAGCGACAAGCTACAAGCTACAAGCTTAACAACCACAAGAATCAAAGCTAAGCAAGCTGAAGCACCTATACTACAAGCAAAACAACCTACAAGCAAAACAACCTACAAG
Source organism: Hirschfeldia incana (assembly GCA_026261945.1). Lineage (NCBI taxonomy): Eukaryota > Viridiplantae > Streptophyta > Magnoliopsida > Brassicales > Brassicaceae > Hirschfeldia > Hirschfeldia incana. The sequence continues at coordinate 5,218,792 of JABCMI010000013.1, read as the reverse complement.
CTAAACAAACTCACCAAATCAAAGTATTTCACCAATTAGTTTTGTCTTAAGTTCTTTTTCTTGATCAGAGAGAGCCTCCTCATTTTTAGAAAGGAGCCGATCAAGAATCTTTTGTTTTGAATACATATTTTTCATAGCTAGCAAGCCCTCAACTCGATCAAAACCAGCTTCATGCCCGTGCTTCTTCCTCTTCGCAGCTTTGTTGGCTTTCACACCCGGAGGCCTAACATCTCCATCGTCAGGTACGTCCTCCGGACCTTGTTCCTTCCTCTTCTCCTTTGAACCATCATTGACGTGAGACCTCCATTTCTGATCGAATTTCAGCTCCCTCCAGCAATGCTCAAGTGCGAATTTGCTCCCGTAGTCATTGAGGTAGATGTCATGAGCAGTTTTCATGACATCATCCTCATTTTGGCCGCTCGCCTGGTTCTTCATAGCCGCTTCATGGCAACCAACGAACCTTCTCACATCCGTATTGATTCCTTCCCCACCTCTGTTTACATTGGCTCCATTCTCTAGGAACGGAGCCAACCATCTCAGGGCTTGAGTTGAAATACAGTTCTATTCTCTTCCAAAAGGCGCCTACCTTCTGCTCATTAGCGACTATGGGATCCTTTGATGTGTTCAACCAAGCGCTAAGTACACTTTATCACAGCAACGAACAACCAACATTTATTATAGATTTTTAAATACAGTTATCACAAAATTGTTCTAGTTCTCGTTCCTGTTTTAGTTCTTAGTTGTAATTCCTGTTTTAGCTCTAGTTCAAATACATTCTACTTCAAGTTCTCGTTCCTGCCACAGTTCTAGTTCTTGTTTTAGTTTTACTTTTGTTCTACATATATTCCTACGTGAACTTCAATACATAGATAGCAATGAGCACGCATAGAGTTTAAAGTGACTATAACCTTTCCTTCTCAATCGAAGCAGACCTTCTCGAGAACATGGACCTGCATAGTGAGCTCATAGACCTGCTCATTGAGTGCAATCACCTGTTCCTGGATATGGAAAAAGTAAAGGACATATATGTTAGTAACTGTAATTAAACAACTTAAAAAATTTCAAAAAATGAAAGAACCAACCTCGCAATCTTGAAACTGACATTAGAGACCCCCCGCATCACCTCCTCAGTCTCCACCACCCGTTTAGTGAGCCTCTCCAGCTCCTGCTGCACACCTACCACCCAAGGCTGACGGTAATGGAGCTCATCAGCCTTGGTTAGAACATCAAGAGTGATCAGATATACAATTTATAGTAGTGAAGTGAAGTAAAGAATGATCAGAGAAGAGAGTAACCTCGTAGTTTCTGCAGGTGAAGAATCTCTTCCCAGGAAGCGTGTCGAACTCCTCCGTCTTGCAAACCTCGTCGATGAGGCTCCCACCACAGGGACACCTTTTAGGAATACCATACTCCGAATCTGCCACGAAAATTAACATCTTGATGTGTTCGTGTTGCCTCTTTCAGTCTCTATAATCTTCTTCAGGATCCATCTGTCCAAAAAGAAATTTTTATTAAACCAAAAATCATCAAATTCATAAACGATAGTAAAATCGATACTTTGTTTCAAATCGAAACAAAGTAATAAATCGAAACCCTCTACAACCCTTTATCGAAACACAAATATCGATTTACATCTCATTACTCGAAAACCCTAATTTTTTTTCAAATCCAATTTTGAATCAGAGAACTAAAAACCTTAAAACAAACCACTATCAACATCTACAACCCTTTCTCGAACCCGATCAATCGATTTAGATCCCTTACTGGAAACCCCCAATTTTTTTCAAAATCGAGAAATTGGATCCGACCCCAAAATCGACCCAATCAAACAGTTAAACTACTCAATCAAACGGTTAAACTACTCTACAGTCACCTACGCTCATTGATGTAAGAGATCGTGGTCGAGAAGATCGAGAAAATCGGCTAGAGTGGTCGTCGGTTGCAAAATCGCCCACAGCCGTCGAAACACTATTTTTCGGAGAAAGGGGAAAATGAGACGAAACCCGACGAAGCCCTACTTTCCTCTTCGTCAACGCGGAAACATTTGACCAATACCGGTTCGACGCGTGGTAAATATCGCCTCTTACGGGTTCGTGCGCAAGGCCCGGTTCATCAAAATGAGCCCATTTAATATTTCGTTTTAATCAAAAGGGCCTAAAAACCCGAGCCCACGATCCGCTGTAAAACCGCCGATGCGGATGGTCTTAGATTTTGGAAAGCTTGAATAATATTTTTGAAAAGTAATTTCTTACCTATATGTGCTTATTTCAATGTATAGTAAACATTTTTTTTTTTAAGTTTCATTTGATTTTTATAATTTTTAGTTAGTTAATTTAGTTCAGGGGTTATGTTTAGGGTCTAGACGACTTAATTTTAAGTGGTCTGTTGAATTATTGAACCGGACGACTTTAGACAACTCTACACGATATTTTTTTCTGCTAAAATAATTTAAACCAGACGACTTATTTGTAAGTCGTTTATGAAGTCTTCTATTTTAGTTTCTCGCTAAATATATTAAAGTCTTCTGGACGACTTACAATTAAGTCTTCTAAAGTCGTTTGAATATAAAATATTTAACCTAATGAATTTTTGTGTCTTCCAATATAAAGAAAATTTTACACATTATATTTTCTTCTCTCAAATAGCTGCAACAAAAATGTAATTTCATCATTTTAAAACTCTCCAACTTCTCTCTTTAATCTTTTTGAACTTATAAACACCAAGTCTTATATCAATTTATTGTTTTTGTCTTACGTCTTTCTCACTAATTAATCTTGTTTTTACAGGTTTTTCATCACATATTTTTCATATTCCACTCATTTAAAGATAAATCGACTAATTTTAGAAATATATTTTTGTATGTTTTATAAAGGTAAATTTATCTAATGTTCCACTTATTTTCTCTGTTCTAAGTCATTTTAACGTTTATGGACATGCAATAGATTTTGCAGCTGCAGGGGATTACCAATTGGAATAGACGTTTGGCCTGCAGTTTGTGTTGCTATGGTGTACATGGAACAGCTTGATAGAGACGATGATGATCTAAAAGAGAAGGATATGGTTTCCCAGATCATTTGACTTTGAGCTGTTTCAACTGGATATAGATATTGGTCCCAGACACCGGAAGGTTGGACAATGGTCCAATGGATGGGAATGACAGGTCATTGATAGACATGCGACCTCTGGCAATATGGAAAATGCAATTCTTGTGGTCCTAAGTCAACATGATGGACAGAGTTCACATGTCCCCTAGAAGCCGCATATTCTTTCACAAATTCAAAGTTGTAAACCACAAAGCTAAGTGTTTCCGCAACTCTATCTTAAGCTGTTCCTGCTGAAATAATCGACATGGAGGTTTTGAGGGTTGTAATATGTATATATATATACTAGGATAAACCCGCCCTACGGGCGGGCGATTAAATAAAACAATAATAAAATTTTATTTAAACTTTTTAATTTAATTTAACTAAAATTATCATTAAGATTCATAATTATCTATCTATTTATGAACTTATTTTAGATATTATAAACTTGTCTAACTATAATAAAATTTGAAAAAAAAATATTTAATTTCTCTTAATATTTATTCTAGTTTAACTATATCACAACGATATATAGATTTTTTTTTAAATTATGTTTATTAATAATAAACTGATTATATTATTCAAATAAATATATTTAAAATTAGTTTTGTTTTTTATCTGCAAAAAACTATTGACGAAAATTACGATTTATTGTTTTGGTTTTGGGCGGGAAAACGCGATTTCCAGTTTTAGCGGAAATCATATTTTTGATTCTAACAGAAAAACACAATTTTCTTGTTTTGGCAGGAATGTTCATGTGGATATATATATTTTATCTCTTTATATCATAAAATCTAGTTTGTCGATTTATTGTAGTATTAGAGAGTGTTATTTGCTAATCATATACTTATTTTACTATTAAGGGTTCCATTAAAATATAATAATTTCATGTTGATTTTTAGATTCCTCACATTTTTATTGTGCGACATTTTATATTTTTCTCTCCTAAATTATTTTATGTAAGTGTGTTAATTTTACTGCAAGTGATTTGATTTTTTTCATAAGAAACTAATATAAATATTAATAATAATTTACATGATGAGATTGTATGTGTTTAAAATCATTAAAACATGTTAGTAAATAAATATTTTGTCACTAAAACACACAGATTAAAGATCCTTATTGTTAAAAATATCTGTGATATAAATTTAATTTAGTGTTGGATATTATTGGCATTGAATAAATTTAATTTAATGTTGTTTTGTTTTGTTTCTATATTAGCTTTTCATATATGGTTCAGTAATTTGTTATTATTTTTACATTAGAATGATTTTGGCTTTTTTATATCTTGTCAAATTTTGTTGCTCTTTTTGTGGAGATAAATTTTTAATTTTTCTAAAATCCCGACAACTTAATTTCAAATAGATCTATGCTTTATTCATCTCTTGGAAAATTATTACCATTGAAAATGATACAAAAGCAATACAAATCTTTAGAAAAACATATAAAACCACTGATGCAACTACTGTGATTCCTCTAGCTCGTGACCACAGATAGCCCGTCCATGGCTTATGGATATTATTCCCTTTGCTAACAATGTCGAGAATCACAGTAGTTATTCCAAACCAAGAGTAAATATCCCCTATACTGGCCACAGATCTTAAAAGCATGTTTGACAACTTTTATGCATGCAAATTGCAGAATTTATCTTAATCGAAACTAAAACATTTGCTTGTACATACCAAAAAAATCTTTTGTTTCAATATGTAACATATATGCAAAATCAAGAAGAAATTTGAAACTTTTTATTTCCAGTGACTGAGAAATACAAAAGAAAAGGCTTCATCAACATCAAAGGAAGCTATTAGACGATAGGATCAAATTGTTAATGCAAAAAAAGAATAAAAGAAAGAAACATAAACCTGATAGTCTTGTCTTTTAAAAAAAAACTACATTTAACGGGTGGAAACTTCGTTGGAGGAATTTGTAACGACCCTGATCTTTAGGGCATGGTCCATTTGTTTTTTTTTTCAATTAATTAAAATCTAAAACTCTTATTTTTTATTTTTGTCCCACATTGGAAGTTTGCAAAACCTAGTTCTCTTCCCTTCTCCTATATAAGAAATTCCACCATTTCTTTTTATTTTCACCAAGTCAAAGTATTTCTTTGCGTGACAAGTTGTTGAAATATCCAACGACCAGTCACTAGTAAATTTTCTGGTGGGATTTTTCGGCGAGCTTCCGGCGAGTTTTCTAGGCGAGCTTTCGGTGGGATTTCTGGGCGAGCTCCAGCGAGTTTTTCTAGTAAGTTTGTCGCCTCCTTATTTCTAGTTATAGAAATCTATTTAGGGAAGTTCTATTTTAGGAAAGCCGCCAGTTTAGGAAAGTTCTATTTTAGGAATGTTTCCATTTTCGGAAACTTTATTTCAAGAGACTCTGAGTCTAAGTCGTTGACTCTCGTATTGCAGTTGACCTCAGTTGATCATCTTCCGTTGTTCATTCCAGCCAGTTGCTAAGGTGAGGGCTACTCCGTTAAATCCCGAGCTAGTTTAGTACTACTATTATGGAAAGTTTAGTTTCGAAACATGATAAGTTTGTGTGAATCGAGTCTGTTCGAGAGTCTTGTTTGATTACTGTTATTATTGATTGTTAAACCGGAAATAGGATAATAGAGGATTCAACGGTTGAATGAATTGAGTGATGTTAAAACTGTTATATATGTATATATATATAAATATGTCCGTTTGTGTGGATTGCGGGTGCACAAAGACGTTTGTGTAAGCCGCCGACGAGCAGTGTGATTGCGGGTGCACAGAGACGTTTGTGTAAGCCGCCGACGAGCAGTGAGATTGCGGGGGTACAAAGACGTTTGTATCAGTCGCCGACACGCAGATTGTGGGAGTGCAGAGATGGACTACTGTACGCCTGGAGATATACATATATCCTTATGAGGAAATGCGGGGTGCATTGAGTAGCATGTACTATCAGCGCATTGGATGTTTTATGTGGTGTATTAGACACTGTGTTTGTTTCATGCTAGAGCTAGGCCTACATGGTCGTAGTGCTATGTACTGAGTCAGTGGTTTTAGGTTTAGCATCCCATACCTTGCTGAGCAATTCCCCTGTCGTTCATTCCTTTTCTTTTCTTTTTTCAGATGAGATCGACGGGCATGAGTGATTGCTATCGGATTGGTGCTTTTGGAAGTTTTACTTATCTATTTTCTAAACTTGTGGTTTTATGTTTTATCGATATTTTTGGGATTCATTTTATTACTTGGATTTAGTGCTATTTATTTATGGATTATGATATTGGAATTATTTACGCGGAACAATAAATGGAGATTTTAAGATATTATTATTTATTATTTATTTTGAGAAATACGGGTGTTACAGAATTGCTGGTCCAAGCTTTAGAGTTTCCTCTTTTTCTAGGTCCAATAATGGAGTTAGACCTTCCATCACCTTCAATAATCATCTTTTTCTCCTCTGGTTTCTTAGCCAGAGTAAAATTCCTTGCACCAAGCGATCCAATTGCATTGCACGCGCTTAAAGATATCACAACAAAACCATAACGCAGTTTAGAAATCCAATTTTATTAGAAGAAAACAATTCGGATGGTTAAAAATTGATTCCGCTAACCTTCATGTCCAACCAGAACAGAACATTCAGGTTTCCCTTAGAGTTCTTCTTCTGCTTGTTTAGAACCAAATCAAGAAGCATGGAAACGACGTTTCCTGCTCTGCTAAAGAACAAAGAAAGCTTTAAAATAAAGATGAAGCCATGTGAAGAAATAAACTTACAATAATAACTCAACGTGATGCTAAAATACTATTTAAAAAATCGAATGTAGTGGGAGTTTCCTTTCCTTTTTTTCCATGTTCTGCATTTCCACTCTCATCTGAATCATGTGTCTATTCAAGGGATAACGAAAGACGGTGGTTGTTACCTAGGCGGTGATGAGAAGCATGTCGATCCCATGAGGTGGCCGGCATCAAGGGTTGCCTGAACATACATGGAAGAGAAACAACAATCATCAGAATTTGCAAAGTGGCTGAGTGAAAAAACGTAAGAATTGAAAAAAAAACACTAATTACGACTAACAAAAACTTTAAAAATGAGAAAATAAATTGTACTACTGATTCAACACAACAGAGACGGCAAAAAATTATGCCGGCAAGGCTTAAGAACTAACCGGTGAAATATTATGGCGGATGTAAACAACATTCCTGGAAGTCCAGTAGGAGGATATCGACACTCATCAGCTCTTCACCACGGCGGACATTCCTAGCCTCCCAGAAACAAAGCAGGCGGACATGAACAGCGGAGGAGGAGCGACCAGTCTGCAAATTGGAGTGCAAATCGGAATACTTGTTTCCTGGTTAGATTTGAAGAATGATACGATGATTATTGAAAGCGAAAAGCATAACCTTTTATAGGTTAACCTCCACCGCCTTGCAGATCCATAAATCACATTGAATACGGATTGTGTGGGAGAGAGTAATGGAGGATTTTAAGATGATAAATTGCCTAATCGTAACGTTATATTACTCTGAGGAAGAAGATAGAAGGTCGTTTTAGAAAACCTAATCGACATGGTTGTTCTTGACCGGCGAAGAAGAAGGTAAAATGGAGAAACCCTAAACGATAAGTGTCACTCTATTCCTTTGGTATCGACAAAGTGCCGTTATTTAGAAAAGCCCAACAAACTCCACAGAATGATAGTGTAACACAAAGGCCAGCGAAAATCTTAAAGCCCGATCGAAAAGAACGAACGATTTAATGAAGCGCATCGTTTAAGTCAAGAGGACACGTGTTGACTCCAGACAAATCTATTTAGTGACGTAGCTCAAGGAGGAGAGAGTGAACATTTTGTTATACTATAAGATATATATATATATATATCAACAGGTGGGGTATATCTTAAACTATTAAAACAGGAGTACAAATTTAAAATAGCCCTACCTTAATTTTCCTAAATTTCCTAAAGAATTACAAGTTCATTCCACTGAACTAATAAATGTTAATTAACTATAAATCAATTAATACATTCATAACAAGATAATTGAAATATTCACTTACCAAAAAAATTCAAGTGTGTTTATACACATCTGAATTTTTGAAGTATATTTAACTCGTCCGATAAAAAAAATCAGTTATTGAGATTCCTCAAAATAAGGTGATTATATTTAAACTAATTTGAAGTTTTAAATTGCTTTCAACTATAGATTTTCATGAGATTTTAATATAGACTATATATATATATAAAAAAAAAATGTAGATTTGAATAAATAAATATTATTTACGGCCTTTGCCAAATATGCAAATATACTTCCACCAAAATCGTAATAATTATTTAACTTAAATTATATTCACTTATGTTTTTAATAGTTTCTAAATTTTGAAGATAATAATATGTAATAGACTATACCATAACTAACTGATTTCCTATTAAAAATGATCTTCCCAAACAATAATTAACTTACTGTAGAAATCATAAATTCATAATTATATTCAGTATCATTTTTCTAACAATATATTTGAATATTCATTTTTAAATTATATCTAATGAAAAATATTCTATTATCTGAAGAATATTAGTTAACTCGTAATTTCGTAGATATGCTAAAACGAAAAAAAAACTAACACTATAAAGTAAAAAAATAATAAATTTCTGAAAACATTTAAACTACTCTTTTTTTTTACTTTGAAACTTTAGAAAATATATAAATATTATTTTTCATTTAATAAATTATATTATTTAATAGAAAACATTTATAATGGAATACATGCATATTGATTTTTTAATAAAAAACTTCATATCCAAACTAATTTTCATATAGAATTGAAAAGCATAGCATATCATTTTGCTAGGAAACATGTATATGTTTCACTAAATAAATACAGTCATTTTCACAAGAATATTAAATAACATGATCTATAAAAAAACACATTAGAAGATATATTATTTTTAATTTTAATCAGATGACAAATGATTTTTATAACATGCAAAAAATAGACCAATGATGAGCCTATGAAACATATAACTATATTTCAATTCGAGTCAACAAATTCAAATAATTTTTAAAAATAATATTATATATATATATATATATATTCATATGATATTATAATTTGAATATATATAATTATATATGTACTTTACTATTTCTATAATTTATAGTATTAGAATATTTTAAAATTAAATAATAGTGGATAAATTTGTTTCTTTTCTATAACGAGATCCACCTATCAACGTTTCTTCTTTATATTTATTTTACACATGCTGCCAAAAACATATTTTAACAGTTTTAGAATTATGTATACACAAATTTTCTTCTTTGTATTATCTATCAATATTCACTCTAATAATATATTTAACTAAATCAGTACACACCGAAAAAGAAAAAAAACTATATCTGATGTACTATTTTTTAAAGGAAAAATTATTGAAATATAATTGAATTGGTATCCGAGTTTTTCAATAAAATTGGATCATCAGTTCTAACGATTTAATTGGTTTTTGTTCAATTGTATTTGGTCAACACAATACTGTTTTAGAAACATGTACCTGATTAAACAAAGAATCACGGTTAAACCATTCCAACAAAGTGATCCAATTAATGAAACAATGCTTATAATTTTATTTCCTAAATATCTAAAGCAATATACTAACATGTAAAAATATTTAAAAATTGTGATAAATTTTAATTAGTTTTTTTAAATCTAGGAAGTTACCCATGCGGACGCACGGATCAAAATCTAGTTTCCATGAAAGACGTTCCTAAAATGTTATTGTACATTTTGCTCATAGATATATCATATATATATATATATATATAGGAAAAAAATTTCTCGGCTACACGAAGTTTACACTAATATGGTGGGAACCATCCAATGTATAAAAATGTGTTAATAACTACACAAACTTTATGTTAATACATGCCACATGTACGAAGTAAATAATAATATGGTGGCAACATCACAATCGGATTTAATTGATCTTAACCAAAGTTAATGGGTCAATCTGTAATTTATGAAACTTAATAAATTTAATTAATTTTTTTATAAACTTAATAATTATTAAACTTAATAAAATTAATAATTATTAAAATTCTTAAACTTAATAAAATTATTAAACTTATATTTATTAAACTTATTAAATTTATTAAACTTAATAATTTATTTAAACTAACAAATTTAATAATTATTAAATTAATAAAATCAATAATTTATTAAAATTAATAAAATTAATTAACAGAAATAATTTCTTAAACTTACTTAAATTATTAAACATAATAAATTAATTAAAATTATTAAATTTATTAAACTTATTAAACTTATTAAACTTAATAAATTTATTAAAGTTAATAAATTTGATTTATTTTATTAATGGACTTAATAATTATTTAAACTTTATAAAATTAATAATTTATTAAAATTAACTTAAGGAAAATGTTTAACTTTTATATTAAATTTATTTATTTATGAAATTTATTAAACTTAATAAACTTAAGGAAAAAAAGTTTAATAAATTTACTAAGGAATTTTTTTAATAAATTATTTATGAAACAAAGTTTAATGATTTTTGTAAAAAATATTATTCATGTTAATTAATTTTATTGATTTTATTATGTTTAATAATTATTAAATTTATTAATAAAATCAATTAAATATATTAAGTTTAATAAAATTATTAAGTTTAATAAATTTAATAAGTTTAATAAATTTATTAAGTCTAATAAATTTAATATATATTATTTTTATTAAGTTTATTAATTTTAATAAATTATTAATTTTACTAATTTTAATAATTATTAAGTTTATTAATAAAATCAATTAAGTTTATTAAGTTTCATAAATTACAGATTGACCCTATTAACTTTGCTTATGATCAATTAAATCCGATTGTGATGTTGCCACCATATTATTATTTACTTCTTACATGTGGCATGTATTAACATAAAGTTTGTGTAGTTATTAACACATTTTTATATATTGGACGGTTTCCACCATATTAGTGTAAACTTCGTGTAGCTGAGAAACTTTTTCTATATATATATATATATAGAGAGAGAGAGAGAGAGAGGGAGAGAGAGAGAGAGAGTTTATGTTTAGCAGAAAGATGATAAGTTTGTATCCTGAGAAGACCATTTTGTATATATATATATATATATATAGAGAGAGAGAGAGAGAGAGAGAGAGAGAGAGAGAGAGAGAGAGAGAGAGAGAGAGAGAGAGAGAGAGAGAGAGAGAGAGAGAGAGAGAGAGGGAGAGAGGGAGAGAGGGAGAGAGGGAGAGAGAGAGTTTATGTTTAGCAGAAAGATGATAAGTTTGTAACCTGAGAAGACCATTTTGTATTCCGTCTCATCGGACTTCTAAGACTGTTTTTACTTTCTACATAGAGAAAAAAAAGAGCTATTGAGAGGTTCTTTTTCTCGGTTTATCTAAATGAATGCTTGAAAACATGTAAAACCAATTTTGGTACTTTCTCTCAATCATTTCTCTTGTTTAAATGGTATGAGGACAAGTGTCCAAGCAAAAAGTTATTACTGCATATTTCTTTGGAGATTAATCCGAGTCTTTCTATGGATTTGGAATACCCCAAGGTTACTCAAGTGGCTCTGTTTGCGTGTTATAACAAATTGTTGCTTATGTTGCAAAATCTTCGTTTGCAAAAAAAGGGCGCTGTAAAAATTGGAATTTTTTCCATTTCTAGAGACTTTGCGACAAATCAATTATTCTATACCGTTTAGTTTTTTCTTGACAAATATAACTCCGATTGTGACATTTAATCATGACCAAAGTCTCAAAAAGTTTGTAAAATAAAATGAAAGTTTTTGACCGTTAGATCATAAACAAAGTAAGTGTGAAATAAAAGACTATTAAAGTGTCTTAAACCGTAGCCAACTCTTATTTAATGATAGACCACAAAAGTTTGGTCACCATTTTATTTGTCTAAACCACTTGGAAGAACCAATAATGTTGGGACCTCAGTGCTGCGAAAATCCGCCCGTTCTTAACCCTCTCTCCGGTTCGGGTCATGTGGAGAAGCTAGGTGGCCTCGATGCCTACCTCTCTGGCTCTCCAGATTCCGAGAAGTGCGTCCTCCTCGTCTCCGATATTTATGGTAAACAGTACCCTCTCTGTTTTTTTGTCTTTGATCTGATTGAAAGTCGTTTGTTTTAGTTAGAGACATTATCTAGTAAAAAGGGAAACTTTTTATTTAGACCCATCTGTTGATTCATTTGATCATTTCTCATCTCTGTGTTCTGACTTCAGCTTTGTGTTGAATTCTTCAGGGTATGAAGCTCCAAACTTGAGGTATTATTATAATATACTTCTCCCTTCTTCATCAATATTGCATCTGTGTCTGAACTAGTTTTGGTTGGTACATATAAGTAGATAAGATGTGAATGTGTTACTGGTTGTAAGTTTTTTTTTTCTTGATAAGCTTTGAGTTATTGTTTAGTTACATTCTCTGCATCTACTTTGTTGTTTCCGCCACAACTAAAAATGAATGCTTAGAATTATTAATTGTTATGTTTTCTTTAAGGGCTCTTGCGGACAAGGTTGCAGCTTCAGGATTCTATGTTGTGGTTCCTGATTACTTCTATGGAGATCCTTATGACCCCTCTCATGAGGAGAGACCCGTCCATGTCTGGATGAAAGACCATGGCCCTGTTCGTTCCTTATCCTTCATTTCCTGTTTTGTTCCACTAGATTCTTATGTCATCTTGTTCTCTAAACAGTTGATGCTCTCTTTTCCTTAGGATAAGGGGTTTGAAGACACAAAGCCAGTACTTGAAGCCATAAAGAACAAAGGCATCACTGCCATTGGAGCTGCAGGAATGTGTTGGGGTGGTGAGTTTATTCTTTATTGGGCATTTCTTATGTATGTTGTAGATGCTTAGACCGTGATATTAAATACACTAGCATCTGGATATTTCTTATTCTCTCTCTGTTGGGTCGATAAATGATCTTCAGGAAAAGTGGTTGTGGAACTGTCAAAACATGAGCTGATCCAGGCAGCTGTTTTGAATCACCCTACTTATGTCACAGTCGATGATATCAAGGGTAAATTGGCTTTTGGTATTTTAAAAACAACTGTAATTGATCTGCAGGTTCCATGGTTTATATGCCTTATCGATTTCACGGTTTCATTACAGGTGTGAAGGTTCCAATAGCTATACTAGGAGCTGAGGATGATTTTTTGACCCCGCCAGCACTCGTGAAGCAATTCGAGGAGATTCTTGCTTCCAAGCCCGAGGTAGACCTCTGCTTCTTCTGCAACTCAACAAAGTTTTTGTCAAATCTTTAACTAAATTTATTTGGAATGTGTAGGTGAGTAGCTATGTGAAGATTTTCCTGAATGTCTCACACGGTTGGACTACTCGGTACGATATCAAGGACCCAGAGGCTGTTAAAGCTGCAGAAGAAGCTCACAAAGAGATGCTTGACTGGTTTGTGACTTACGTCAAATGATTGAGAAAAGGCTCTCTCTTAAGTGACTTAGCTACTGTATGTTGAATGAAAATAATGAGAGAACTAATAAGTATGATAAAACTCTTGGGTTGTGTGTGTCTCTCTACTCTCTATCATTGTCTAATAGACTTTTGAAGTATGTTGCTACTGTTCTGAGTTTGGCCTGTGATGCATGCTGCTTATATGGTTGCAAAATTTTACCTTTTATCATCATCTTTATTTATATGGTCTTCTCTACTCTGATACCTATGTTTGGTTTTATATTATTCCGTTTCGGTTGGTCGGCTCACAACGGTTCTCTGTGAACATTGAGAACATGTCAGAGCCGGTCTATTGAGATTTTCCACGAACTGATAATGTCTCTCATCTTTTTCCTCATCGGTATAGTGTAATTGTCCAATGGCTATATTGAACGCAGTCATGTAATTGATGGGATCAGAATCTCCTGCAAAGGATGAGACTTTTAGTTTATCTGTTTGACAAACTCGGATGTCGGTAATATATTTTGTGAAGGGGGTCATCTGCTTTACAGCTAGTGAGGACACGTTTTATCTCAGAAGCTGAACATATTACCCGGTGATATGAGCCTGTCGTCTAGCCTGAGCTCGAGTAACCGGAGCCGTAGCTTGTACGTAAGAAAACAGAGAACTTGTTGCAAAAGCTTCCTTTAACCCTAGTCTCTTTAGAGAATAAGGTTAATGCTGGAAGATGATTCTTTATTGATAACTAGATAGGTTTATATAGAGCTATACAAATCATAGCTCTAAATAATAATGGAAAACTTCTTAATATCTAAGAATAGGAAAATTATCAAATCTCTAAGAATGCTTTAAAGTAAAATACTAGTTTTGAGTCTTCTTCCTCTTGTACGTGATACCATAACGTGTATCATTACTCCCCTCCTCGACAAGGAGCTTGTCCTCAAGCTCTATTTCTGGAAATGCTTCACATAACTTCTCTGCATCTTCCCATGTCGCATTCTCAGAATCTTCAGTCCATTTGACAAGCACTTGTCGAACACCCCCATGTATGCGAGCTCTCAGAAACTTGATTGGTCTCGCCGGTAACACTCGTCCCTGAAAAACCGGTGGCAACACAGTCTCTGTTTCGGGTCGATCTCCTTTGTGCGCTTTCAGCAGTGATATGTGGAAAACGTCATGAATCTGGGACCCATCCGGAAGACGGAGACGGTAGGAAACAGTTCCCACACGAGCTAGTACTTCAAATGGTCCATAAAACTTGGGAGATAGTTTTGTGAACGCCCTCCTTGCGACGGTAAGCTGTCGGTACGGATGTAACTTCAACCAAACCCAATCGCCTATATTGAATTCTGCTGCACGATGATGTTTATCATATATTGTTTTCATTCTGTTCTGAGCTTCCATCAACCGTTCCCTTGCTACTGCTAAAAACTCATCTCTTTTCTCCAACTCAACGTCGACAGCTTCAACTTTGGAGCTCCCTGTAGTATAGTCTAAAAGGCGAGGTGGTTCTCTCCCATAAACCATTCTAAACGGCGTATCTTTGAGGCTAGTGTGGTAGGATGTGTTGTAGCAATACTCAATCCAAGGAAGCCAAGTAAGCCATTTACGTGGCTCGTCTCCCGTAACACATCTAAGATACATCTCTAGTGTCCTATTAACCACCTCTGTTTGTCCATCAGACTGCGGTCGGTAGGCAGTTGTGAAGCACAGATTGGTACCCATAAGCCTGAATAATTCACGCCAAAAAATGCTTCGAAAGACCTTGTCTCTGTCTGAGACAATTGTTTCTGGAATTCCATGCAATCTTACAATGTCTCGGAAGAATGCTTGGGCTACAGAAACAGCAGTATACGGGTGACTCAAGGCGATGAAGTGCGCGTACTTAGAGAAGCGATCGACCACCACCAGAATTACTGTCTTTCCCGAAACTTTTGGTAAGGCTTCAACAAAATCCATAGAGATGTCAGCCCATATCCTTGTTGGGATCACCAGAGGTTGCATCAAACCTGCTGGCTGGAGTGTTTCCCATTTATTTTTCTGACAGATCTGACATGTACCTACAAACTCTTGAATACTCTTTTTCCATCCTTTCCAATAAAAATCCTTGCGAATTCGTTCCATAGTCTTCTGGATACCTTCATGACCAAAGTTATGATAACCCTTCATTACTTCTTGAACCAACTCTGAACTGGAATCCAAATAAACAACTCCTTTACGAAAAATAAGACCATCTGTTGCTTCCCATAGTTCTGATTCTTCTCCACGAAGTATTCTATCTCTAAGTTCTCCAAGTCTCTCGTTGGTCTTAATCTCTTGGCGGATTCGGGACAAAATACCGTTTGTAGAGCTTTGTAGTGCATGAAGTTCAGTAACCTCTTCTGGGCCATTGTCATCACGTCTAGACAGAGCATCTGCGACCTTATTGGTCATCCCAGAACGAAACTCAACTGAAAAATCAAAACCGAGGAGTTTACTAATCCAATGAACTTGTGGAGATGTCAGCCCATATCCTTGTTGGGATCACCAGAGGTTGCATCAAACCTGCTGGCTGGAGTGTTTCCCATTCAACAAAAATAACTCCAAATTGATATGAGCCTGTCGTCTAGCCTGAGCTCGAGTAACCGGAGCCGTAGCTTGTACGTAAGAAAACAGAGAACTTGTTGCAAAAGCTTCCTTTAACCCTAGTCTCTTTAGAGAATAAGGTTAATGCTGGAAGATGATTCTTTATTGATAACTAGATAGGTTTATATAGAGCTATACAAATCATAGCTCTAAATAATAATGGAAAACTTCTTAATATCTAAGAATAGGAAAATTATCAAATCTCTAAGAATGCTTTAAAGTAAAATACTAGTTTTGAGTCTTCTTCCTCTTGTACGTGATACCATAACGTGTATCACCCGGTGGATCTTGAAGAGATATCATGTATTGTGTTCTAGAGAACATAATTGAATCGTTGTGACTCCTTCATCCGTAGTATTATTTGTCTGGAAGAGTCGCGTACTTGTAGTTTCGGGTTCTACGTCATCTGCAGCAAGCAACGTGAAGGTGGTGGTTAGGGCATCCAGGCGTTCATTGGTTGCTTTGCTTTAAGTGTCTTTTTGATTAATATGATCCATCATGGTGGTGAGGTTTGTACATAGCAAAGTAGTATTCGTGTCGGTTTTAGTTGTCGTCTCCGATCTTATTTGATATTTCTTGTTGTTGTTTTCTAATTCTTCCCGGTTTTTTAATCTGAATTCGGTACGTAGCGAAACTAGATTCGAATTTGTGGTGTTTTGTTTAAAGACGTTTATTGATTGATCAGTGCAGATCACAAGGAAAAAGACGATGAAATCGTTAAAGAACTATAAACTCAACAAGAATACGTAAACCGTTTTGTACCAATTTATATGTGATTTGTGAATGAATACTCACTGAACCGACTTTTTCTTATCCTTTTATAACCGACTTTTTCTTTTTTCTTTTTTTTTTCTTCTAAATTGACATATTTCTTTTGATTGCTTCTTAGTCAACTATACCGAGTTTAGTTTAGACCTCGTTCAATATCCGAGGAGGTACCAGCTGCCTCAATACTATTTACCGGCTGAGTTTTACCTCTGAGTTTTAGTAAGCTTAATTATCAACTAATTATAGAGCAAATATTAAAAAAATATAAATCCGTATCAGTTTCTTATATTTCCAAATTTGCTTAGCTTTTTTTTTCTAATGAGCTTGTACCAAATTTAACAAAACAACCCATAAGCTAGTTTTATATTTTACTTCCAGTAAAGAAACTAATTATCCTTCATTTCTCTGTATTTTAATTGTATTGATCTTTGTAGTTTCCCCTTGGTCAGGGCTATGCTTTCCCTGTATTTAGGACATTGTTTTTGGAGGTTTGGAACCTGCACACTCTGTTATATTCCACCATTGAATCTTATCTTATAATCTTCCTAGTAGTATGAATGAGCCAAATAGTAAAACAGAAACCTCAAAAACGTAAAAGATGCTGTAGAGGTCTTTAACAAAAAAAAAAAAAAAAAAAATGCTGTAGAGGTAAGAAAGACTCCAACACAAGTTAAGATTTTTTGGAGAACGAAACCTCAACATACAAGCAAATACAGTAAAGCATCTATAAATTAATATTTGATAAATTAATAGTTTCTATAAATTAATAAATTTCGCTGGTCCCAACTTGAACCGGTGTATCATAAGACACAAATCAATAAAATAATAAAATAATCTTATTTTTAAAACTTTCGTGTTATACATAGTCTCATTAAAATCATTAATAATATATCTATATATTTTCTTCTCTATATAAGTTTAAACTAAACATTATATTGTTCATTTTTTATTCATAATAAAAATACTTTTATATTTCTTAACATTTCAATATATTTTGATAATATTTAGTAAAATTATATAGAAAACTACATAGCAATTCTATAAAACATAAAAATATACACCAATAAGATAATAAATGTCAAAGTCAAATTTTTAAAATTTAAATAATGTATATACAGTAAAATCAAATATTTTTTAGTTTATAAATTAAAAAATAAATCAAAAATAGATAATAAATCTAAATAAGGAAACTTTTATAAATTAATAAAATTTTGAAGTCTCAAAATTATTAATTTATAGAGGTTTTACTGTATAGATTTTTGTTCAATTTCCCATAATCTATATAGTATTGTGGCATTAAAAAACGACTTACACAACAAAAGGGAAAACCAAAAACAAAAAAAAAATCGAATATCTATAAATTAATTTTCTTGACTAAATAAAAACAGTAAATTTATTTACATCGAAAAAAAGGAAAAAGAAACGGCGTTCTCTCTCTCCACGCCTCTCTCTATATATATCACCTGCAATCGCGAAAACCACTGAAACGCTCTTCTTCTGCGCCTGAGCGCCTGAGCACCTGAGCCGAAAAAAAATTAGGGTTTTTCGCGATTGGTTCCGATCGATGGCTAAACGATTATTCGCGGTGCTCGAGTGCCAATCACTACTAGAGAATCTATCTCCCTTCGTGGAAACCAAACGCCCTAGAAACTCCACTGACGACGCCGAGAGCCCAACGTGTGTATCTCCGAACTCGGTGATCGGATTCCCGGAATTGACGGAAGAGCCGAGAAGCGATTCGGATCGGAGCGCTCTGTGCCGGCTCTGCGTTCGATTGCCGGACGGGAGAAAAGTACAGAGGAACTTCCTCAGATCGGAGTCTGTCCAGCTTCTCTGGTCGTTTTGCTATTCGCTGATCGATGAATCGGAGAGGAGGGAGAGGTCTTTCAAGCTGATTCAAGCGGTTCCTGGGGATTACAAGAGTCTTTATTACGGATCCGAGACGAGTTTTGGAGAGTCTGGGCTTGATAACTCGTTGATCTCTGTGATTTGGGTGTGAATAAAGTTATTTTTGGATTATTGGTTTGTTAGTTTCTTTATGGTTTGAACAGTTTATATTGTCTAAGTATCCGATTAAAATCATAACTTTGTTTACAAGTTAATTTCATTACCCAAAGTCGTCTCTGTTTCTATCTGTCTCGGGATACATCTCTTGCCGTTATCTTACTCTTTATCGCAGTCTCTCACCAGATCATGCCGTCTCTCGTTGATCACCTCCATCACAAAGATCATGTAGCTCTTCTTTTTATGGTTTTGCGGTCAGCCTTTCGATTGAAAGTCTTGCTTTACAAATTATTTGCTCTCTGTCGATTTTAAACTCTCACACCAGTTACCGATTGTGTTTTTTGTTATACAAGGTGTCATTGCTTAGGCAGTAAGGATGTCTTGGCATTGTTGCTTCTATCTTCGGTTTTATGTTCTTCTCATGTCTTTTTCTAAAAAATCCTGATTTGTTAGCCATAATCATCCTTTGAAATAATAAATCTCTTTTGACAAAAGAAATAAGAGATTATCAGATGGATTGATAAATAAGTTTTAATTACTTTCCAAATCTCTTTAATTATCCAGTAGTGTATCTTGCGCAAATATTTTGGGTATGAATGGTTACCAAGGAATGATGTGGAATAATAAATAAATAGTTTTTTATAGTCATTCTTTATTATTCCTTTTTTTAGAGAAATAAAGAAGAAAATTGTTTCTTGTCAAATTTGAGGTAGAACAATAATTCATTTTTATTCCTGCAATTTTATTCCTCGACGTTTCATTCATATTTGTTCATCTTATTCCAGAATGATCACTAGTCGAACCCTTTGTTTTCATTAAATATTTTCTTAAACACATAGTTTTTATTTGAATTACAGATTTGATTAGATATTATGTTTAAACCATTGTTTATGTAGTTCATTATATTTATTATCATCTCTTTTGGTTGAAGTTGCAGGAGGTTATGATATTTAGCCTCGGTTACGATTAACCAAATTTTCTAATACAATTGTTGCGATGGTTTTAACGGAGTTATGTTTTATTTTTAGTTCAGTAAAATAGATTTTTATTATTTTTATTTATCTAGATCATTTTATTTAATTTATGTGTTCGTTCTTAGGTTGTTTTATATTGTCTCTCTAGTTTGGACTGTGAATTTGTTTTTTTTATAATTTTGTATATGAGTATTGGATTTATGATAGAAAACTTTTCCAAATTCATGATGTAATATTTTAAAATTTACAAATTAATTTGGATACAAGACTAAACATCTATCGTGAAATAATTTTTCATTTTTGTTTGTATATTTATTTTCATATTTTGTTATATTTTATACATTTATTTCTTAAATTGCTATTTCGTTTTTAAAATCTATCTAATTTAAACGGCATGCAGTAAGAAAAAAAAAAGAGATGTTCACTATTATTACCTTGAAATGTAAAGCAGTGATGAATCCAGCAAAAAAATTGACTGGCAATAATTGTGTCATTGGAAAGAATCGAACCCTAGTGATGAACCAGAAAAAAAATTGACTTGGAATACTTGTTATGTTGGAGAGAATCGAATCCTCTACTGATTTGAGGGTTCATCACTAAGAGAAAATTAAAGTCTACAATCCAAGTTTCCAAACAGTACCAAAAGATACTTCATTTTTAATAATATAGATACCAAAAAAGTAGTTAGATCCTAGCACCTCATACACTGAATCATTTTAGGTTCATTTAAGTTTGAATTATAAACCTATAAGAATATTCACCGGCAACACCGTCTGACCACTACTTTTCCACCGTGGAGCATTCTTTACGAGTTGAAATCTATGTTAGTTTTTATCTCCCCCTTGAACTATATTGTATATAATATGGGTTCATGGTTTATCACAAAATTTTACTTCCCCTGTTTTTAAAAGATTGATGTTTTAGACTTTTCACATATATTAAGAAAACTCATTAAATTTTAATTGTAAATGCATTGTTTTTTGTGAATAACAATTTTTAGTAGTTTTTAGCCAATAGAAATTCAATAAACACCATTATTGTTTTTGAAACTTACAATTTTTCATTAAATCATACATTGAAAAAGTAAAAAATCAATCTTTTTGAAACAATTTTTTTTCTAGAACATCAATCATTTAGGAACGGAGGGAGTATGCATTTGGTATGATATGCACATTAATATTTAACGGCATTATTTCTAGGTCGATCTGTATATGAAATTGGTATACAATGCATTCTTATGGTTGAATGGGAGTGAACTGGGAGTATATTTGCACTGTGATCGACTCATACCCAAAACCAGCTCAATTTGAGTTCTTATCGAAGAAGAATAAGGTATAACTAGTAGAACTGATAATTGCAGTATAATAGGTATAATTGTAGAGAACTAGGTAAAACTCAGAACAACTGGTATAACTATGAATACCTATAGTGAAACTTCGAAGATATAGTTATACCGATATAAGTTTGTCAGCAATAGAAGCTATGATGTACAAAAACTTGGGTTGGATGAAAGTAAGGTAAAATTGGAATTGAGGTAAATGCCGATGGTGAATGTATGTGAGAAACAATTAACGATATCTGATGATGAGGATCTGTTTTGTTTACCTAACGTCCATCGATAAAGAGAACGATAAATATCTTTTGTTTGTGGAGGCCACAAGTAGATTGGAACAGTTAGAGTAACTGTCGAGAGTGGGCAAAAGTTCATTTGGTATGAACTATGCTAGTCGAACCCTTTGTTTTCATTAAATATTTTCTTAAACACATATTTTTTATTTGAATTACAGATTTGATTAGATATTATGTTTAAACCATTGTTTATGTAGTTCATTATATTTATTATCATCTATTTTGGTTGAACTTGCAGGAGGTTATGATATTTAGCCTCTGTTTCGATTAACCAAATTTTCTAATACAATTGTTGCGATGGTTTTAACGGAGTTATGTTTTATTTTTAGTTCAGTAAAATAGATTTTTATTATTTTTATTTATTTAAATCATTTTATTTAATTTATGTGTTTGTTCTTAGGTTGTTTTATATTGTCTCTCTAGTTTGGACTGTGAATTTGTTTTTTTTTTTAATTTTGTATAGGAGTATTGGATTTATGGTAGAAAACTTTTCCGAATTCATGATGTAATATTTTAAAATTTACAAATTAATTTGGATACAAGACTAAACATCTATCGTGAAATAATTTCTCATTTTTGTTTGTATATTTATTTTCATATTTTGTTATATTTTATACATTTATTTCTTAAATTGCTATTTCGTTTTTAAAATCTATCTAATTTAAACGACATGCAGTAAGAAAAAAAAAAGAGATGTTCACTATTATTACCATGAAATGTAAAGCAGTGATGAATCCAGCAAAAAAAATTGACTGGCAATAAATGTGTCATTGGAAAGAATCGAACCCTAGTGATGAACCAGAAAAAAAATTGACTAGGAATACTTGTTATGTTGGAGAGAATCGAATCCTCTACTGATTTGAGGGTTCATCACTGAGGGAAATTCAGACAATATGCTTTGTTTGTTATTTAACAAAGCTTGCAAATCTAGTTTATTATTTTCTAAGAACTAAATTTAAAAAATAACATAAACTAATTTATGTTATTTTACTTGTGTCAATTTAATCGATTCCTCTTCAAGTGAGTCTGTTCTTGTATATAAGTATTTACTTTACTTTTATTATTAGAATTAATTGTAATTCAGTCATTAGTTTTTGGAGGTTTTTTTAGAAAACAAAAAGTTTTAGAGTTTGTTAATAGTTGTATTCATGAGAATATTAATTTAATTACATTTTTTTTATTAACCTGGAGATATTCCAGATTCATAAAGAGGTTCAGACTAATCTCTAAATGGAGGTGCAGCCCACAAATAGACTCTCTCTCTGGATATTCAAATGGGTCTTAAAGCATAGGCCAATATCTGTGTTAGGTGACCAGGATAATTGTGATTAGTTTCGCGCAGCAGATAGATCGAACCTGAAACATGTTGATATCTCAGCCCTGTTTCCTTACCACTCTACCACAATCACCCAGTCAATTGCATCTTTTTAGTTTTTGTTTTATTGTTTCTATTTTTTGTGTACAACATTTTATAAGCGTATTTTTCTGTTGCTTATTTTTTGAAAAACCCGTTAGTGAAAGATTTGAATTTATACCTCGGACTGCTAGTTTTACTTGTAAAACCTTATTCCAAGAGGTAGAGGTGCCAGGATTCTCAGCAGATGCATGAAGGGATCACGCAACCAGTTTCTTTCCTAGTCTAATGAGAATATGGGTTTAGAACCATAATTTCTTGAACTAAAAAAAACAAAAATTGAATTATTTCATTGAATTTTGAATATCCCATGGTAAGAGAGAACGTGTTGTTATTTTTTTTTTTGTTACATCTTGTTTCTTCAGACAAATTTGATTGTATATTTTGATTCTATATTAATGTAGTTGTACATCATTGCTTCTCAATTTATATGAGTTAATTTGATGACTCGGAAAATAACTTTGTTTTATAGAAATCAGGTTTTTAATATTATTTGATTTGTGAGAGGAAAAAAAATTATGAACAGATTATCATATTTTATATTTCTTATAAAATAAATTCTATATAGTCTTTAATTTGTTTATTTTATGAGCTGCATTACTATGAATGTTTGGACTTTGATAAATAATTATTTGATCAAAAAACAAATATTACATATTTGGTTCTTAAGAAAAATAATTTACAGTTTAGTCTCTTCGGAAGCATCTTCCCTCACCTTCCTCTTTCCCACAAAAAGCTGGAGAAGCATGCGGTTGCGAACTTCCTCCCCTTTAGTAATCTCTCCACCAGTCACCATCATTTTCTCAGATTAGTTTTCTTCTCCTCTTTGGCTAATCCATCCATCCCCTTCTTTCTACAATGTAAGATCTCACCGAATCCATCTTCTTATGTTATTACGATCTCCATAGTTGCAATCGTTTATCTCAAACGATCACATATTCATACCTGCAAATGCAATCATCCCAGTTCCCAATCATGTCGTACCTAATTCTCTGATCTTGAATTCAATTGCATTTCCATTTCCAGGAGTTGTAGAGACAAAGGATCATCATCATCCTCATCTTCTTCTTCACCAGCAACAATGGATAACGAAACCTATGTGAAGAATCGGATAGAAGAGCTTGTTCGTCTTATTAAAGTTGCTCGTGTCTATAGACAAGACAATGTCCCTTCCCTTATCCAACAGGTTCTTTCCTGTTGATTCGTTTCTTTCTTTTTTCTGGAACCAATTGATTCGTTTTATCTTTTTTTTCAGGGTCTCTATCTTGGATCCTTTGCAGCTGCTTCCAACAAGAACGCACTGAAGTCGTGCAACGTTACGCATATCTTAACCGTAGCTAGCTCCTTGAGACCTGCTCACCCTCACGATTTCGTCTACAAAGTTGTTCCAGGTAACATTAATTAAGGTTTCACATCTTAACCGTAGCCTTTTTTAATGTTTTCATGCTCTTTGAGATGCAATTGCATTGCCTTTGTTTGCTTGTATGTTGATTGATAGTTGTTGATAAGGAAGACACAAATTTGGAAATATACTTCGATGAGTGTATCCATTTCATTGATGAAGCCAAGAAGCTTGGCGGTAGCGTTCTTGTCCATTGCTTCGTTGGCAAATCACGCAGGTTTTGGTTTCTGTTTTCTGTTTTCTTGTTTAGTCACTCTGTTCCCTGAATGGTTTACCCCTTTGCAGTGTCACTATAGTTGTTGCTTACCTCATGAAGAGACACGGGATGACTTTAACCCAAGCATTGCAACATGTTAAGAGCATTAGACCCGTGGCTAGTCCTAACGCCGGTTTCATCAGGCAATTACAGGACTTCGAAAGGTCTTTACAAGGTAATGCCTTCTTTGTATTTCTCATCTCACATGCACACTTACTGTCTATTATTAGCTTGTCGTTGGTGAATCTTAAATTAGAGGTTCTTTACTTTGTTCTGTCTGGGGAAATAGTAAAGGATTTTATTTGAGTGACTAGAACTTGTAGGATGAAAAGCAAAGTGTTATTGGAGGAACAAGACTGGTTCATGTTAATAAACTTTTACTTGCACCTTCCTCTCTCTCTCTAAAACAGGGAAGCAAGAATCGCTTGCCCACTGTCAAGTGTGAAGACCCCACCCTAGATCTTACCTTTTGGAGGAAACTTGTAAATCTCTAGCGAAGCATCATATGTTTGTTTTCTTGTTTCTCCTTTAACCACTTGATTAAAAAAATATAAACGTTTCTGTGAAGTTTCACTGTTTCATGAAAGTCATAGAGCCCTTACGGTGAACTAAAAGCAACAAAATAACACAACCATATACATCTTCATGTTATCATATATACAAACTGATATGTTTAAGTGCTGCTGTGTATTATACTTTGTCAAAGAAAAGAGATTGCATGGATAGAACACTAGAGAGAGACTTGGCATTCACCTCTCAATCTTACAAAACGTTATTGTACAATTCGAGTATGATATACAAAAGTTAGATAATTATATTATAAGTTATAACGTTGTGTTATATACTCAACCAAAATCCATATGAAATTTCTCACTCTTTGTTTTTGTTTTAATATTCATCAAACGCGCCTTAACGCAAAGAAGATGAGTGAACTAACAAGTGAAAGAAATAAAAGTAGTTGAATGTAAAGTTAAAGAGCATGTCAAAAACAAGAAACATAAAATAATGTGGTATAAGAACAAAGCTGAATACCAAACCTCTCAAACAATATAACTGGAATTAATGGCAAACTTAAACAAAAAATTAAACAAGAAGGTAGCCATAATAACCGGAGGAGCAAGAGGGATCGGAGCTGCCACGGCGAGGCTGTTTGCAGAGAATGGTGCATACGTCATTGTCGCGGATATACTGGATGAAGAAGGCGTCCATATGGCAGAATCTATTGATGGCTGCTATGTGCATTGCGATGTTTCAAAGGAGGCTGATGTGGAGGCGGTAGTGGAGCTAGCCATGAGACGTAAAGGGAGGCTGGATGTGATGTTCAACAATGCTGGAATGGCTGTGAACGAAGGTAGTATCATGGAGATGGACATTAAGATGGTTAACAAACTTGTCTCCGTCAATGTGAATGGTGTCTTGCTTGGCATCAAACACGCCGCCAAGGCCATGATCAAAGGTGAGTGTATTAGTTTGGTGTCCAATCAGATTTGGCAATTTAGTTAAGATATGGTAGAAATTGAATATCATTAATCTTCTTAGAAAATATTTGACCAATTTTAAAAGAATACTTAAAATTGATTTGGTTACATATGTTAATGAAATGGCTTTTTAGTTGTTTATCAAAAAAAATTCAGTATCAAGCGTGTTTGACACAGAACAAGTTTTACATTGTTATTTTTGTTTTTTTATCATTAGACCGCTAAATTTTGTTTTGATGCATCTAAAAACGCAAAAGGAGGAGGAGGGTCGATAATATGCACATCAAGCTCATCAGGAGTAATGGGGGGACTTGGTGGTCACGCGTATACGCTTTCAAAAGGAGCCATCAACGGGCTTGTGAAGACAACTGCATGCGAACTCGGCTCTCACGGCATCCGTGTGAACAGCATCTCTCCGCATGGAGTTCCCACTGACATCTTAGTCAACGCGTATCGTACGTATCTTCACAATGATAAAATCGATGCTGCTGAAGTCACAAAGACTGTGGCTGAGAAAGGAAGTTTACTAACCGGAAGGGCTGGTACTGTGGAGGATGTGGCTCAAGCAGTTTTGTTTCTTGCAAGTGAAGAATCGTCAAGATTCATTACCGGACATAATCTGCTTATTGATGGTGGGTACACATCTGCTACTACTACCATGAGATACATCTACGACTAATTTCGATGTTATCTGAAATGTTTTCTTGTCACAAAATAAATGTTTTCTAACGACTCTATATGATAATACCTTTGTCTCTAATTTGCAATCATGACATGAAAGCCAAGTAATAACCTACGTTGTTATGATTATAATTAGGCCCAGACGTTTTTACCGTAAACTAAACTCCAAACTCCCGACCTCAACCCGAACCCAAACATCACAATCCAATCTGAATCATGATAAACGGTATCCAAAATCGGGTTCGGGTACAACTTGAACCGAACTGAAATCCGAACTAATATTCAAAATTAGTTAAATTTGTTAATATTCTCTATATATTAAGAAAGCTTAGATATTTATAGTAGTTTTCAAAAATTGCAATGTTTATTTTTATTTCGAATACTTCTTAGTTAGTACAGGGAGTTTACCTAATTTTCACTAAAACTTTGAATAATTTATATATTTGAAATATTTTGGTCTATTTTTTAAAGTTTTTTATTTAGTTTTTTGGAAGACTAGGTGTTTTCCTGACAAAAATTTTTAAAATATTTTTTATTTTATATAAATAAATATTCAATTTTTATGTTTAATTTTATTAATTAAAACCATAACCTAATTGTTTTTAGGAAAATTGACCTAAATATATTTTTTCAAGTTTTTGTCACAAAAATAGAACTTAAAGAAAAAAGTGACCAAAATATGTCATTTAATAGGTGAAAAGACCATACTACCATAGATATAAAAATATAAATAAAAATAAATAAATAAATAAAGAAAAAGTAATTTTTTAATAGTTTCACATTATATGTTTTCAGATTTAAATTTTTAATATTTTTTGTTTGTGGAAATTGTTTTTTACGATTTTTTTTTATTTTTTTTTCAAATTTTCTTTTTATAATTTAAAAATAATTTTTGAAACTATTTTTCAAATTTTTGTTTTCAAACTTTTAGTATTTATTTTTTATTTTATTAAATTTTAAACCTTAATTCCAAAATCCCACTCCTTAACTCTAAATCTCTGAGGTTTGAATTATTTAATTAAATGGTATAAGTGTACATTTATCCTTTTAATTAAACATTTTGGTTATTTTGATGGAGTCTATATTTGTGACAAAAAAAAATATTTTAGTGCTATCCTAGTCTTTTTCTCTTGTTTTTAGTTGATTGATTCAACTTTTCCTTAACTTTTAGTTTTAATTCAATTTAATAAAAATAATTAAATTTATTTGTTTGATTTTATTTTAAATATTTCTATCTGTAAATATACAAACTAGTTCTATAAATATATAAATTAAATATAAATAACTTATATAAGTTGATAAAATATAAAATTATAAATATACATATTAATAATAAAAAAATATGACTCATAAATTAATGTAAAATTTATATTCTTAATTATCAGTTGTATATATAAACATATTATTTTAATAGATATAGAAAAGTTATTAGGTTTACTATATTTCTATAATATTACCAAAATGAAAATTTATAGAGAAAAAAATATTATTGATATAAAATTTATGAATTGTTACTATATTATGAAAATTTACCAAAAATATAAATATGTATATGGAAAATATCATTATCAT
Organism: Hirschfeldia incana; assembly: GCA_026261945.1. NCBI lineage: Eukaryota > Viridiplantae > Streptophyta > Magnoliopsida > Brassicales > Brassicaceae > Hirschfeldia > Hirschfeldia incana. Next base: position 5,190,503 of record JABCMI010000013.1, on the reverse strand, counting down.
ATTTAAGAAATTTTAATAAAAACATAAAACTTAAAATAGGAAATTTTATATGTCACAATTAAATTGATGTCATGTCATATTTTTTTCAAGCCATGTCATTATTTTTTGTTGAAAGTGAATATAATGATGACACATGTACAAATCACTTCTCAAATAATATATAAGAGAAAGGATTTCAAACATTGCTTATTATTATCCGATGCGAACTAACACCGGAAGAAATCGAACCTAGATGGGGCACCAAAGCCCATGTCTAATTATGATTTAAGAGTTGATGTTTGACATAATTAATAATTTTTTTTGAACAAGCATAATTAATAGTTTAAGCAATACCTTAAGTCCATTATATAAAACTGCTGATTCTAAGACCATAAAAAAATTTCAGTAATGTTAAAGTAAAATAATAATAAAAAAAATTTGTATAACCTGTTTTTGTGATAAAAATTTAGTTGATGACCACATTACGGTCCACAACTATAATTACAAATGCTCAATCCAAGATATAGATGATTATATAAAGAAAACATAATTGTATACATATTAAAAAAATCAAATAAATATACATATATAATTTGTCAATACTATATATTTTTATAATATAAGCTCACTATGCGCAAAGCGCAGATCATATCCTAATTTTAGTTATTAACAGTTAAAATAAAAAATTGAATAATTTATTACTATTTTTGGTGTCTTAAACTCATAATTTACATGTAAATATATTTTTGTTTAGACTTTAGAATCAAAAAATACAGTTTGAAAACCCAACTTTAAATTCATAAATAATAATAAGTTTTTATTCCTCTAATGCCTTCCAATATTAGACTGATTAAAATATTCAGCAACCTATCGCTTATTACCTTCACCCTAATATAGCCAAAAATGTTTCCAGTTCTACCAATTATGAATTCGTTGAAATAGTAAACTTGCCTTATTTTCGGTTAGTTATTTTTGGGCTAACTAAAGGTAAAAAACCTTTTTTTTGACAAAGAGCCAAAAAAACTAATTATGTGTAGAATTGTTCCATGATATATAGATTAATTTAAGAAACTTTAGCCAGCTCTATTTACTAAAAACATCCCTTTTCTAAAAACTATGTGGTTACTAATCATCATCCAAAAATAGCCAACTTTGAAATGCATATATTCTCCACTATATAAACAACAATAAATTATTCTTCATAATCCAACCGAGCCAACTCCAAATACAATTAAATATATAAGTAAAATAAATTGAACTCCTGCCCGGGGTTTCTTTTATAAACTTATTTATTTAATTTATTTGGAAGTTCGAAAATATTTATTAATATAACGAGGATGTCTAAAAATGTCAAAGTGTTTGTCTCTCTAGTTCTTGTAGTGTTCTTGGCTCTCGCAGCAACCAATATTGAAGCAACAAGATACATAGGTTATGGCGGTCTTCATAATGGAGATCACAGTTTGGTTTGTGACAAAGCGAAACCTAGCACCTGCAAGAAGCAAGAAGCCAATCCTTACCACAGAGGATGCGAGTCGGCCGAACGGTGCCATGAAAAAGCTCGTTAATTTATACCAATGATAACCAAAGAGCATAATATTCATGCATCAAATTTGTTTCTTATTTATTATTCTTTATTTATTAATTGAGAAACAATACAACATTGTTTTGTAGCCATGTGTCATCATGAGAATGAAATTCAGAATTTTTAGAAAATATATGTTGGTCCATCTTAACTTATGTTATAATTTTTATTAAACTAACTATCAAATTTATAAATAGTGTACAAAAGAATATTCACTACCCTTAAATAAAAGCTAGAGAATTACCTAATATGATTTACGTGTATATGACACTAAGTGAATATGAATAATAAATATTTGGTAACAATATTTGTATCTTAACTTTGTTTTGTTTAATTTTACACTATTCAAAAATATTTAGCAATCACATTAACCATATAATAAAAAATTTCTTACATGTTATATTTTATATTTTTAAACCGAGAATAAATTATTAAAAAATTTAAAATCTCACTTTGAGAATTTTGTGATCAATGGTTTAATTTATTTTGTTACAACAAGATACAAACTAATCATAAAATTGGATTAATATGAATTTTTATTTAATAAATATTCCAATTAAATAATATATATATATATATATATATATATATATATATATATATATATATATATATATATATATATATATATATATATATATATATATATATATATATATATATATATATATATATATATATATTCAGCTAACAACTTAAAGCAATAAAATGAACTACATCAATTTAGTCGTCCAGTTGAAACTCTTCTAAACTATGCGGAAGATTAAGGTCAATGTAATTCGCTTTTGTGAACAATACTAAACTGTTGATTCTAAAGCCAATAAAATGTTTTTCAGTATTGTAAAAGTAAAATATAAAAGAAAATTGTAGAACCTGTTTTTGTGATAAAAATTTACTTGATGACCATATTACGGTCTACAATTATAACTACAAAATGCTCCGCCCAAGATATAGATGATTATATAAAGAAAATATAATTATATGTATATTAGAAAAATCAAACACATATACATATTTAATTTTTAAATATTATATATTTATAAATTTTATCATATAAGCTCACCCTGCGCAAAGCGCATATCTTATCCTAGTTTTAGTTAATTAACGGTTGAAATAAATATCGCAAAAAGCTTTTTCTCTCTCCTCGCGACTAAAAGGGCGATTAGGCAATTTAAGGTTCCGGTGTGTTCTCCGCCGTTGGTTGGCCTCACGCCGGCTAGCGAGAAGTAATCCGATTCGTTTTTTTCCTGTGTCATGGCGTCTCTTGGTTCCTCTCCGGTGGCGAAGCCCTCTATCGACCCAGGAGGGCCGTCTCCTTCGAAAATCTCAGAACGCAAAAAGCAGCTTCGAAATCGCGATTTGGAGATGAAACTCCAATTTCCATCGATTCCGGCGGCAGTTCCAGCAGCTAGGCTCCCTTCCTATTCAGCTAGGTTCAAATCGTCGCTTAGGAATCTTTGAAAGATCTCGAATACGTCCTTCCTCAGGGATGGAACTCTGGTTGTGCAAGCGCCAAAGTCAGTTCTTTTGAAGACCTCGGAGCTCTGGAAAGATCATGTTGTTACTCATTTCCATGGTCGTCGACCCTCGGCAGAGAAGATTGTTGCGGACTTGAACCCGGTTTGGGGGAAGTTTGGGAGAATCACGGTTCGAACGGTGTCCGATACGTGTGTGTTGATCTACATCCCGTCGGTTCAAACGAGGGAATGGGTTTTGCAAGTAGGTTACTGGCAAGCAGATCATTGCGCCTTCTCGGTGTTTCCGTGGTCAGCTGATGGTAACTTGGCCGCTCAAGAGTTGTTGTTTGCTCCGACTTGGGTTGTTCTCAAAGATGTTCCTCCTCAGTTATACTCGTTGGACGGTATTAGTGTTGTTGCTAGTGGCGTTGGTGATCCTCTCCATACCAAAAAATCCAGATTGGACCCCTTCCATTTTGGAGACACAAAGGTTAAAGTGGAAATTGATTTATCGAAAGCTCTGCCATCAGCAGTAGAAGTTCGAGACACTCAGGGTAATGCAGTTAGAGTGTATGTTGAGTACCCAAGTCTTCCTCCCAAATGCATAAAATGTGGAAAGTTCGGTCATTTGATAAACCGTTGTCACAAACCTATCTTGAGGAAGACTCAAGAACAGAAGCAGAAGAAGGAAAAGCAGGAGAACTTGGTCAGTGTCGTGAAGGCAAATGAGGACGTTTCCTTAGCCATACCATCGGAGTTGGAGGATATGGTGGACCAAGAAGAAACGTCTCATGAGTTTAAAGCCAGAGCAAGATCAGGGTCTCGTCAGAGGTCCCGTTCTAGAGCCAGAGCTAGGAAAAGGGCATTGAGCTCCCCATCAGAGACCAGTGAAAAGTTCGAAGTTAACTCAGTTGATGAAAAGGGTGCTCAACATATTAATTGCCTCCAGCAATCTGAGACGCTAGTTGGAATGCAGGAGATGGTTAAGGTCGCGGAGTCTAACCAGGGGCTCTCGATTCCGAAGGAAGTTGAGGATAACTTGGAAGAAGGAGAGATCTGCACTGAGACAAATATTCAAGGGTCAATAGAAAATGGTGTTGATCAGAGAGGTGTAGACAAAAGGGGAGAGGACGAATCCATTTGGTTTACCAAGCAGTCAAAGAACTATAGAAGAGCTCTGCGTCAAATGACTCTTTGGGAGCCTCGGGGGCAGTGGGATCCCCCCCCTAAATCGTCAAAGTATCTTACTGCGGGGAGACCCCCCGAGTAAGATGCACTGATCTGCTCCGTCTCTTCCTTTTATTTGTAAATATGAAGATTTTTAGTTGGAACGTTAGAGGATTAAATAATTATGGTCGTTAGAGGGTAGTGAAGTTTTGGCTTCAGAGTTTGGGGTCGTCAGTTGGTGCTATTTTGGAGACCCATGTACAGGAAGAAAAAATTTTCAGTGTGTTAGGAGGAGTAGCTCCGGGTTGGAGGTTTATAAAACAATTATTCAGAACCGTTGGGGGGGGGGGTCGAATTTGGATTCTCTGGTGACCAAATTTATCCGTGGTGGTGTATTTGTAGACGGATCAGTTAATGTTGTGTGGAGATATGGATCATGCGTTGGGTACTACCTGCACTATAGCATTTGTCTACGCTCGTAATACTGAGGCAGAGAGGTGTTCATTGTGGAGGGACCTTGTAACAATTTCTAGTAACTCCCTGGTAGCGGCCTCTTCGTTGGTGGTTCTTGGGGACTTTAATCAGATCTTAACGGCAGCAGAACACTTCTCCATTTTTCCATATGAACTTCCGGTGAGAGGCATGGAGGAATTTCAGAAAGCATTAGAGGAGAGTTGTCTTTCGGATTTGGATATAAGGGGTTCTTTCTTCTCTTGGTCAAACAACAGACCAGAAGATCCAATCCTCAGAAAGTTGGATAAAGTGGTTTGTAATGAGAAATGGGGGGATAGATATCCAGAGGCCGTTAGTGTGTTTGAAGCTCCTGGTGATTCTGATCATTCCCCTGTGGTTGTGACATTTTCTCCCTTGCCTCAAACAAGAAAATGCAGCTTCAAATATTTCTCCTTTATTTCCTCTCATCCGAACTTTATAGTGGAAATTCTTAAGTCTTGGAAGGAGAGTATTCCAGTGGGATCTAAGTTGTTCTCTCTGGGACAGAGGCTGAAGAGGGCAAAAGTAACTTGCAGAAGGTTAAATCAGGAAGGGTTTGGGAATATTCAGCAAAAAGAAAAAGAAGCGCTTGAGTCCTTGAAAGCAATCCAACTTCAGTTGCTTACCTCTCCTAATGATTCTTTATTTCGACAGGAGTTTGTAGCTCGAAGGAAATGGCAGTTCTTTGAGTCAGCTCAAGAAGTTTTTTTCAGTAGAAAGGCGAGAATCCGTTGGTTGGATTGTGGAGATGCAAACACAAAATTCTTTTATAAGGCAGTGTTGGCTCACCAAGTTAGGAACTGCATAAATTACTTAGTGGATGGAGATGGTCGTCGAGTGTTTAATGCGTCACAGATCAGAGAAATGGTCGTCGCTTTCTTTAAGAATTTGTTGGGTTCTGCTGATGATTTGATACAAGAGGTTTCAGTGGAAGAGCTGAGAGGTCTGTTATCTTATAGATGCCCTCATGATATTGCGCAGAAGCTTGTTGAGATTCTTTAAGTGGAAACCATTAAAGATACTTTGTTCGCCATGCCCAAAAACAAAGCTCTAGGGCCCGATGGTCTATCAGCAGAGTTCTTTTGGGAATCTTGGCAGGTCGTTGGAGAAGATACAATGGATGCTATAAAGGAATTCTTTACTGCTGGTCGCTTGTTGAGACAATTCAACTCCACCGCCATCTCTCTCATACCAAAGGTTGTCGGGGCAGATCAGCTTGGTCGATTCAGACCAATCTCTTTATGTACCACAGTCTACAAAGTAATGGCGAGATTGCTTAAGAAGAAACTGAAGCTCTGTGTCTCAGATATTGTTCAGAGAAACCAAGTGGTATTTGTGCAGGAGAGGTTGCTTTGTGAGAATGTTTTGCTGCCATCAGAGCTGGTGAAAGATTTTAATGTTCCGGGTACTACGTCGAGGGGTTGTTTGAAGATTGACATATCTAAAGCCTACGACAATCTGAGTTGGGATTTTCTATTTAAAGTGCTGAGCACACTGGAGCTTCCTTCTAGACTCATTGAGTGGCTGAAATAATGTGTTACCTATCCCTCTTATAGCATTGCAATCAATGGAGAACTGCATGGTTTCTTCCCTGGAAAGAAAGGCTTGAGGCAGGGAGATCCCATATCATCTCTTCTCTTCGTGATAGCTATGGACGTTTTGTCGAAGATGCTTGATAAAGGTGCAATCAATGAAAAATTTGGTATTCATCCTGAATGTGAAGCGCCACTGATCACACATCTGAGCGTTGCTGACAATGTTATGGTATTTTTTGATGGTTCGGTGGATTCTCTTAGAGGCATCTTGCAAATTCTGGAAGAGTTTAGAATGATTTCGGGTTTGAAGATTAATAAACAGAAATCAGAGGTTCTCTTGGATGGGGGAAATGATAGCAGGTGCCATAGCCTAGCGATGGAGTTGGGAATTGCTCAGGGGTCTCTGCCTTTGCAGTATTTGGGGGTTCCTTTGTCTCCAAAGAAGATGACGAGATTGGATTTTCAGCCGCTGTTAGATAAGATAGCTGCTCACTTCAGTTCTTGGACTGTTAAGCACTTGTCGTTCGCATGCAGATTTCAGTTGATTCAAACAGTTATTTACTCTACTATATCATTCTGGGCCTCAATGTTTATTATTCCTGTAGAATGCATAAGCATTCTAGAACGAATGTGTGGGGCTTTTCTTTGGAATGGAGCTCTGAATTCTGATAGGGGAGCCAAGATCTCTTGGGAATCAGTTTGCACTCCTAAAGAAGCGGGAGGACTGGGTCTTAAGAGGCTTGCAGATTGGAATCAAGTTCTTGGTTTGAAACTGATATGGCTTATCTTCACAGCAGGAAGGTCCTTGTGGGTTTTGTGGGTTCGCAGGAATCTGATTGGTCAGGAAAACTTTTGGGTTTTGGACCCCTCGGCAAGAGGGAGCTGGATATGGCGTGCTATCTGCAAGCTGAGACCAGTAGCTCGACCGATGGTTTTTTGCGAGCTAGGTTCTGGGATCACAGCGAGATTTTGGCATGACAAATGGACTTCCTTGGGACCTCTTATCGATTTGGTGGGTCCGAGAGGTCCGCAAGTGTCAGGTCTGAGTATTAATGCTGTGGTGGCTGACGCCCTTACTTCTGAGGGGTGGTGGTTAGACAGGAGCAGGAGTAGGAGCCGAATAATCACTCTGATCATAGTTTGTCTACCAAGTGCTCAGGAGGTGTTGCATTCTGAAGTGGATGATAAGTATGTGTGGCGTCTAGTGGAGGGGCGTGGAAATGGATTTTTTTCGACGAGTGAGACGTGGAGAGCTTTGCATACCCCCCCCCCCCCTCCAGATGTGTTTTGGCATAAAGTGGTCTGGTTTGCTGGAAGAATCCCTAAACATGCTTTTATCTCGTGGGTGGCTGCTAGAAATAGAATGGTTACCCGAGACAGGTTGATAAGTTGGGGTTTGTCGGTGCCTGCGGTATGTGTGCTGTGTGCGGGTAACAATGAGAGCAGACAACATTTGTTCTTTTATTGTGTTTATAGCGCGCAGATTTGGTCCCATTTTCTCTCTAGGATGAGCCTAACAGCTCCTCATGACTTTGACGCAATATTGAGATGGCTGTTAGCTCCTTCTAGAGATAAAAACATAACTCTAATTGTGAGACTCGTGTATCAAGCTGTGCTTTACTTGGTGTGGAAGGAGAGAAACAGAAGGATTCACTCAAGTGAAACAAAGCCTCCAAGAACTCTTATTGCAGAGACTAAGCAGATTGTTAAACTCAGGTTGGATCCATTAGCTCGTCGTCAAGTGTTGCACGCAGGGCATATGTCTGTGCTAGCTACTTGGTTTTCTCTCTTCGATTTTTGAGTTGTCTCCTCCCCTTTTTCCTCTTTTAGTCGTTGTATTTCTTTTGACACAGCTCAAAATGTGAACTTGTTTTTTTGCATTGTTTTACATTTTTATCAATATATGGAAATTTAATTAAAAAAAAACAAACAAACGGTTGAAATAAATTTTCTTAAATTTATTACTATTTTTGGTGTCTTAATCTCAAAATTTACATGTAATTTTCATAAGACTCTAGAAACAAAAAAAATACTGTTTGAAATCCCAACTTTTAGAATCAGAAATCATAATAAGTTTTTATTACTACAATCCCTTCCAATATTGGACTTATTAAAATATTCAGCTACCTATCACTTATTACCTTCAGCCTAATATAACCAAAAATGTTTCTAGTTCTGCCGATGACTAATTCATTGAAATTTTAAACTTTTTTTATTTCCGTTTAGTTTATTTTTGGGCTTACTAAAGCCAAATAGCTATTTTATTTATTTATTTTGACAATGAGCCAAAAAGCTAATTATGTGTAGAATTGTTGCAAGATACATAGATTAATTTTTTTAAAAAAAATTAGCCTGCTCTATTTATTAAAAACATCCATTTTCTAAAAACTACTAGGGTCGGCCCGCCCAACGGGCAGAAATTTATAATAAAAATAATTTTATATTAATTTTAGAAGTATTTAAAACCTATTATAGATTAAAATATATTATAAATAAAAAATGAAAGAATTATGAGATTGTTAAAATAAATAATTTTGTTTTGAATTATAGTGACACTAACCTTCACTATTATAGTGACAATAACCTTCAAATCATCCATAAAGTAATTCAATGTTTAGTTATATATTTTCCTTTATTAAACTAATTTCTTAATTTTAACATTTTTAATTGAATGTTTTGTAGTTCATTGTAAATGAATAAAATTATTTTTGTTTGTTTGTGCTAAGTTTAGGTGATGTAATTTAGTATGTTTTTCATTTATATATATATATATATAAATTACTTCATTATACATTGTATTGTATTTAATATTATATTTAAATTTTGTTTTTTGAAGAGTTTCAATATATACAATTTTTTGTAAGATTTCTAATATTCTTTTGTAGCATGAAATTTATGATATTTGTAAATTAGGTTTTGTAAACCAAAAATAGGTAACTAAAGGTTAATATTCTTTTATGATTTGCATAACATTTTTATGATTCAAATAGTTAAACTGAATGGTATTAAATAATGTATTCACGTGCATCGATGAATAAAATTTTCATAAGAAATGGTCTTTGATTCATTCATTCAAAACAATTTTGAGGCAGATCTAGTAATCTATTCCATATACTTGAGCATCAAACTGAGAACGTCAAGCTGAGGAAGCATTAACCAGTAACCGGTTTTATAGTCAAACTCTGCAAACATATAAACCTAAGCATCAAACTTAGAACGTCTCTGCCGCCGCTACCAGAGAGGTTCGTTTGTGTTAAAAATCCCAAGCAAGAGGGACGATGATACCAGCAGTATAAGGAATCATCTTTCCACTTCCTGCAATCAATGGTGAACAATAGCGTTATTACAAATTCAAAACCTGAAACAGAGAGCACAACCAACCAAAAAAATATAATTAAGACTATAGCAAGAACGCACTTGGATTAGAGGTGAGGTGATCTTTGTGATGGGCGAGACAAAGAGAGAAAAACTCGCCGTTGGTGCAGTCTACATGAAACTTGCAGTGAACAAAGAACTACTCTTTAAGCAGAGGTTTCAGGCATGGTGGCCATCAATTATCTTTTCCTCTGGTTCACCAGCTCGCTTAACATCCACCATTTTACCATTAAGCTCATGGAACATCTTGGGCAGTACTCTGTCAACGGCCTCCTCGGAATCATAAGTTATGAATCCGAAACCTCTAGGCCTTCGTGTGTTGTGATCGTACATAACGACCACATCGGTAGGTGTCCAAACTGCTCAAAATAGGTCTTGAATCGCTTTCTGTGACGGAAGAATGTAACCCTCCAACGAATATCTTCCTTGTACGAAATCCTGGACCGCCTGGTGATCCTTGGATGCTACTGCTGTTGTTCCTAAATGTGTTCTGGACATCTCTAGGAACAGCTTTCTTCGCTTCAACCTATAAAAAAAAGACCAACAAATTAAAAAAGGCTTGATTGCATAAAGAAACTTTGAAATCAAGTTGCATTGTACAGAATCACATCCTAACATACCAATATACCATCAATACTATGTTTTCGGTTATGACAATCTCTGCAACAGCTGGATTAGAAAAGACTACAAAGCCGAAGCCACGTGCACGACCAAAGCTGCTGAAATACTTTTTGAGACGTTGCTCGTCTATGTCCCACGATATCGCGCCAACGAAAAGCTTTCCACTGTCGGATTGCATTTTTGCTCTGCAGCAGCAACATCAAGAACCAAGACAAAACAACAAAGTTGTCAGGTCAAAACATGAATCCAAGAAGGTTTTGCATTAAATCGAACACTTTGGAATCAATCAAGGAACAACAGATCTTTCAACTACTGATTAAAAAAAACACAAAACAAAAGAGAATTCGGTCGTTTGATCAAAAAAAAAGGAAAGATATGAACAAATGGCGGAGCTAAAAGAATGAGAGGATGATTCTCTATAAAGGAAATCATACCTTTTTTTATAGATGCACCTCCACCGCTTTATAGATCTAGAAGTCGCATTGATTATGGATTGTAAGCTGAGAAAGAAGATGAAAGAGATATTGGGAAAACCTAATCGACATAGGTATTGGAGAGACTAAGAAGAAGAACACGGGATTAAAGCTGCATTGAATCTTTTAATGAAATGATGCACTTTTTCCTGGACACCTGTCGCTACACCATGAGATTAATTTTCTATGTGGCATCTTAGGTGTCTCTCTAAGAAGAGAGTAAACTATTCTTTATAATAATAGATAGATAGATATATATATATTTCTCATATTTTAAATATTAAAATATATCTCCCTCATCGCTGTCAAAAATACTGTAAACTTATGAAGAAAAATAGTAAACAAAACTAAATAAACAAACACTACAAGAAAACAACGATATTCCGACGGACATTCCGAGGGAAAATGAATTCCTCGGAATTTTCTGAGGAAAAACCGATGACATTTCGAGGAAACCCGAATTCTGGGTTTCCTCGGAATGTCCTCGGAAATTTCTGAGGAAATACCGAGGAAACAACCCTTCCTCGGAATATACCGAGGAGATTCCGAGGACAGTCCGTCCGTCGGAAAAAACCGACGGATATTTCTACAATTCCGAGGATATTTTGTAGCCGTTAGAGAGCTGTTGGGAGAGCCGTTGTGTGATTTCAAAAATTCCGAGGAAATACCGAGGATATGTGTATTTTTCTTGGAATTTCCTCGGAATTCCCTCATTATGTCGGCAAGAATTCTTCTATAAATACAGCCATCCCTCTTCCTCTTCATTTATCCCATTTCTTCTTCTTCTCTCCTAGTATCACGAAATTGATATCAAAAAAACATGTCTTCTTCAAATTATTTTCGTTCTTAGATCGATCGACCTCATTTGGATCCGGAGACGAGATTGCTTACGATAGAATACCAACAAGGTTTAACCGAATTCATGGCGTTATATCGCCGACAACCGGAAGCAGAAACATGTAAGTTAAGATGTCCTTGCTCTAATTGTAAAAATAGAAAAGTTATTAAAGAGTGGGATGTTTGGACTCATTTATTTTTGAATGGGTTTAAACGAAGTTACAAAATTTGGTATCATCATGGGGAAACTGGTTATGAACTTGGTAGTACTAGCGATCCTCAGCCGGCGGTTAGATTAGAAGAACCAATTATAACGGATTTAGATTATGGTGTAGGTACTGAGCAGATGGTTAATGATCATTTTAGAAGGGAAGATTTACCCAATGCAGAAGCTAGGAGATTTTATGATATGTTGGATGCTGGAAAGCAACCTTTGTATGAAGGTTGCAGAGATGGTCATTCAGCTTTATCATCTGCTACAAGACTGATGGGCATTAAGACCGATTATAACTTGGCTGAAAACTGTGTGGATGCGATAGCTGATTTTGTAAAAGGTATTCTACCTGAGGATAATGTAGCTCCAGGTTCATACTACGAGGTGCAGAAACTCGTATCTGGTGTTAGTTTACCGTATGAAGTAATAGATGTATGTAGCGATAACTGCATGATTTATTGGAGGGCAGATGAGCAGCGGATTACATGCAAATTTTGTGGGAAGCCTCGTTACAAAGATACGAGTGGAAGAGTTCCAGTGCCATATAAGAGGATGTGGTATTTGCCTTTGAAGGAAAGGTTGCAGAGGTTGTATCTTTCGGAACGCACAGCGCAACGAATGAGATGGCATGCAGAGCACTCAACAGATGGTGATATTAGACATCCTTCAGATGCAAAAGCGTGGAAGCATTTCCAATCTTTGTATCCCGACTTTGCATATGAGAGAATAAATGTCTACTTTGGATTATGTACTGATGGTTTCAGCCCGTATGGGAAGAGTGGAAGACAATATTCTCTATGGCCAGTCATTGTTACACTACATAACTTACCCCCAAACTTGTGCTTGCGACGAGAGTTTTTGTTTCTCTCCATTCTCGTTCCCGGACCAGAGCATCCTAAGAGATCACTTGATGTGTTTCTTCAGCCACTAATATATGAATTGCAACAACTATGGGCTCAAGGTGTTGAAACATACGATATTTCGTGTAAAGAAAACTTTCAAATGCGGGCAGTACTAATGTGGACAATAAGTGATTTTCCAGCATATGGTATTTTATCTGGATGGACAACGCATGGGAGGCTATCATGTCCATATTGTCAAGATGACACAGATGCTTTCCAACTAAAGAACGGAAGAAAAATGTGTTGGTTTGACTGTCACAGACGATTCCTACCACATGATCATCCATACCGTCGGAGTAAGAATTTGTTTAGGAAGAACAAACAGGTGTTTGATGGTCCACCTGAGGAAGTTAGTGGGGAAGGTTTGAAGACACAACTAAGAGATTATGGTGCAGAAAGGACGCCAGACGTTGGTGGACATGAGCATTTTCCGGTAGATGCTGTTGGAGATCTACATAACTGGCACAAAAAAAGTATTTTCTTTGATTTGCCATACTGGGAGCATCATCTGCTAAGGCATAATATAGATGTCATGCATATTGAGAAGAACTTTTTTGACAATCTCATGAACACGATCCTTAACGTTAAAGGTAAAACAAAGGATAATTTGAAGTCAAGAATGGATTTAGTTGATATATGTGCTCGTCCAGAACTTCATGTTGATGAGAATGGTAGGGCTCCTTTTCCCATATACCGACTGGATGGAGAGGGAAAAGAAGCTTTCTTTGATTGGATTTCAAACGATGTGGAGTTTCCGGATGGTTACGCATCTAATTTGCGTAACTGTATCGACAGAAAGGAAGGAAAGTTTATTGGCTTGAAAAGTCACGATTGCCATGTGATGATGCAGCGCCTCCTTCCGTTTGCCTTCAAAGAACTATTACCAAGAAAAGTTCATGAAGCAGTTGCAGGGATAAGTGCTTTCTTCCGCGATTTATGCAGCAGATCAGTGACTCTTGAAGGTATTACAAATTTGAAGACTAACATAGCCGTGATTCAGTGCAACCTTGAGAAGATATTTCATCCCTCATTTTTTGATGTTATGGAGCATCTTGCTATTCACCTGGCAAGAGAATTGGAACTTGGTGGTCCTGTGCAGTATAGATGGATGTATCTGTATGAACGGTATATGTTCCATTTGAAGAAGATGGTGAAAAATTTAAGTAGGGTGGAAGGTTCTATAGTCGCACAGATGATCAACCATGAAATTTCGAACTTTGCGGAGCACTACTTTCCAGCAGAAGTTCAGACCAAAAATAGAAGATCTGCTCGGCATGATGATAGAGGCGAACGGGCAACATATCATGTTCAGGTTCCAGACATTTTCACCGATGTTGGACGACTTAGTGGAAAACCAAAGGACCGTCGACTCACTGACCAGGAGCGTAGTCATTTGCAAACATATTTGCTCACCAACTGCGAAGATGTTCTTCCATATGAGAGGTAAGTTTATTATGTTTAAAAATTTTATTTTAACAAATTGACATTTAAATTTTAATTAATTATATTATTGTTATCATATGTACAAGATTTTCATGGCAGAAAAGCGGTTCGAACATAGATACGCCACATAGGCAGAATTTGAAGAAATGAAGCAGAGAGAATTTCCTGGATGAATGTTTACTTATGTGAGTGCTTTAAACTAATTAAAATTTAATTTATCACATATTTATACTAATTCATATTTATTGATATAACCTAACATATGTGATATTACACAAGTGTCTGCTGGTTTGGCCAGAGATGAAATATTTGACGATTGGATACGCGATATAGTAAACAAAACTAAATAAACAAATACCCAATAGGCTTGCCAAATTTTTCATATGGATTTTACCAAAAAAATCAAGTTTTCATATGGAGAGCAGACAAAGTGTGCTGCTTTTAGGTTCAATTTTTGGTTCAATTCAGGTAACATTGTAAGGAACCATTTAATATCTGATAAAATTTCGGTTCCCATCTGTTTTTTTTTGGCGAGTTTCTATTTCTTTTTGTATTAGATATTGGAATATTGGATGAGTTTAAATATTCAGAAAACATTACTCGGTTGATTATATAATTTCAGGTAATTTGAAGTGTTTTGGATAAAAAGTATTAGGTTAAATTTCTTGTCAGATAACAGTAGATAATTTTCAAACTAAATATGATTATATTTTGTGAATACTGTATAGAAACTGTATTCTTGATATTCGAGTAGTAATTTAGTGCTCGGTTCGGTTTTGCTTTTTTTGGTTCTGAAAATGTGGGCTGTTCAGGAACATCAGTTCGGTTTCATATTTGGATCTAATTCGGTTTTTGATTCTTGGTTTATGAATGTTTCATACTCCTAGACTGTGTTTTTTTTAAAGATTTTTTTACGTCTGGAGCCACTTTTTGACTTCCTTATTACATTTTAAGCCACATTGCACATGTGACAACCTTTTTTGTGTCAAAGACATATATGCCCCCTTAATAATCGATTCTCAATTCAACGAAATCAAATAAACCAACTCACTACCAATTGTCATACCTAATCCAGTCTAAAAGAATAAAAAAGAAAACACTTTATCTTCTCTTTATACCAACCTCTAAAGCGGCGATGTTTAAGAACCCTAAATTTTCCAAAAATTGTCTGATCCTTCAAAAAAAGTATGATCCTTCTAAATTCTATTAAACGATTCTTTGCAGCACAGCTACTGGTCTGAATCAAACCCTTCTCTTTCCGAAACCTACGCTTCTTTGATTCTCCTTTCCTCCCTTACTCACTGAGCTGCTTTGCTTCAGAGAGTGGACGAGCTCGGGATTCGACGTCGGTGAGCTCGGGGTAGCTGTGGTGGAGTTTCAGAGAGTGGATGAGCTCGAGAATTCTCCGTGGATGAGCTCAGGGTAGTTGTGGTGGAGTTTCAGAGAGCGGATGAGCTTCAATGTTGTCATCTATGATTTACTTTATCCACAAGTATTTGTCCACACAACCTTGACGACAGCTACGGCGACAAAGCTGTTTTGTTTGTCACCGCCATGGTTGTCTTGTCCAGGGATGACTTCAAGAGATGTAACAATCAAAGGATGGAGACGAGTACGACGAAACGAAACAAAGTCTTCCATGTCACTGCCATGGTTGTGGAGCCTCTCATTGCTGCGATTCAGATTCATCAATGGTGGTAACATAACCCTAGTTCTATACTGATAATGGCGGAGAGCCAGAGACTAGTGGTGGGTACTCGTTGGCCAGCTACTACACGTCATTGGGTCTGTTCGTTATTTCAGTTCTAGATATTTGGTCTCTCATTGAACGCTCTGTTAAATCGAAGGTTCAAACTTTGGTCTCTTTCTCTAACTTCACCATCAAACTCTCGAAACTAATGTTTGGATTTTTTGTTTCAGATAGCCAGGAAGACCTTTGTTTTCAGTGAAGGAGAATGAGTCAAGAAGGAGCCAAAACAAGTTGCAAGAGAGATTCTCTCTTTATCAGATTGGCTCTAGTATCGTGTGTTCTTTGCATCCATGCTGCCATAAACGCAACCTTGTCCACAAATTATTGTCCACGCAATCACGCAATCTTAAAGTGACGACATTTATGGTGGCGAAGCTGTTTTCTTCATTGTTTTCTTGTCGATGGATGACTTCAAGAGGTAGTAATCAAAGGGTGGAGACAAGACTGTGAGATGAGAGATGAAACAAAACAGAGTCTCCCATGTCACCGCCATGGTTGTGGAGCCTCTCAGTACTGCGATTCAGATTCATCAATCATGTAAGCTCGTTCATAAGAAAGTTTCAAGTTTTTGATATTGTTTTTAGTTTTAGTCGGCCGTGTTCACACTTTTTTTAAGAAACCTTGTCCATAATACCTTGAACATAGTTTCACTTGATTAAGAGCGTAATGAAGATGAAGAGTTGATTTTAGTGGCTTGCTATTAATACATCTTATACAGATATGCTTCATTGATTAATTTATTTAATGTGTTGGACACTGAGTAAGCTCAATTTTGATTGTTTCATTTGTTTGTTTTGTAGAAAACCGTAGGAAGCACCGGAGAGACAATCTTGCTCCTTGACTGTGAAGAAGAGAAAGAGAAAACTATTACCTATAGTTCCATCAGAAGATCCTGATCACAAACTTGCACAAATGGACACATTTGCATCTGCTTTAATAGCATTGGGTATCAAATACAGTGACGACTTATCATATGTCACTACAAGAAAACAGGCCATTTACTAGGACGGGTTTCCTCGTTATTTCCTAGTAAAAGGGCATTTACTAGGAATTTACGAGGAAACCCGTTTCGTCGAAAGGCGTTCATCGTAAAGCCTATTTTCCTCGTAATGTCCTAGCTTCCTTACGAGGAAACATTTCCTCGTAAACGCGTGGATAAGTTTTCCTCGTAAAGTCCACGTAAGATTTCCTCGTAAGCTCATAGTAAAACCTTTCCTCGTAATTTCGTAGTAAGTCTATTACGAGGACCTTTCTAGGATTTTACTTCGAAAGATTTACGAGGAAATTGCTTGGAAATGTTTTTTTCTTTTAAAAAAATATTTATAAATTAAAAATTATATATATATTAAAAAAATTAGAAAAACCAAATTAAAAATAACAATTTAAATAATTAAATAATTATAAATTTAAAATTAAAAATTCATAATTTAAAATTAAAAATTCATAATTTAAAATTTAAAATTCATAATATACAAATTTAAAACTAAAACTGATGCTGCTCATGAAATTGTTGGACGAAGTCGTCGTCTCCAGTGTTGGATGCCGGCTGCGACTGAGATGGTGGAAGGGCTCCGCTTTCCCGTCTCTGACGCAACAACTCCGCCACTTGCGGGTTCCCGACCGCCACAGCGTCGAGGATCTCGGTGAGCGAACTCACATGACCTTGCGTCACCTGCAGCTCCGACCGCAGCTGATCGTTGGCCTCGACTTGTTGGTGAACATGAGATGATGTCGCTGCGGGGACATCGTTCACCGAGCCAATCCCGATAATACGGCCTTTTTTCCTAGGGACGACCTGCAAAAAAAAATATTAATAAAGTAAGGAAAATTTAAATAAATAATAAAAATTAATATATTAAAACAAATTATTTACCTCCTCGTAAATCTTATCCACTTCAAGAGTGGATAATACGACC
The DNA here is from genome assembly GCA_026261945.1 of Hirschfeldia incana. Classification (NCBI taxonomy): domain Eukaryota; kingdom Viridiplantae; phylum Streptophyta; class Magnoliopsida; order Brassicales; family Brassicaceae; genus Hirschfeldia; species Hirschfeldia incana. Next base: position 5,172,760 of record JABCMI010000013.1, on the reverse strand, counting down.
GGAGCCCCAGTCTGCTGAGTCAGCTGGGTCTGGCGTTCCTCAACCCGGGCAGCAACCTCCTGGAAGATCCGCTCGGAAGCAGGATCTACAAACTGCCCACTCTTTTTCCGGTGGGTCCGCTCGTAAAGGTCTTTAAGAGATGGAAGAATTCCAGTCTCTTTAGCCTAATTTTTTTTTTTTAAATTAAACATTAATTAATGTAGAATATTAGAATATTCAAATAAAGTAAAAAGTTACAAAAATACCATGTCGAGACGAACTCCCCCGTGAGGTTTTCGGCCCGTGGTGTGAAGAATCTTCGTGTTGCCATGCTCGTCTAAGGTCATGCGGTTCTCGGAGTTTTTGTTGGAGGTTCTGATCGACTCCGGCAACGCCCAATAGGCGATGAGGCCATCCCACACCGTGGTTGTGAGGCAATCGGGTTTCCCGCGCTCGTAACCGTCCACCTGATTTAAAAATAATTACAATTAAAGTAGTCAATAATATATATATTTTTAAAAGTATACATATATTATAATTTATAAATTTATACCTGATAGTCGCCCTTCCAGTTGTAGACCGTGTCGCACAATCGGGCTTTTGCCTTGGCCTCGAACTCTGACTTCACCAGCTGGTGAATCCCAATAGACCAACGATATTTTTGCTGCAACCAGAAAAAATAAAAGACGGATTACTTCAATATATTTCAAAATTTAAATGATTAAAAATATATAAATTAAGTGGATTTACTAAACTTACAGCGAACGATTTGAACCACGTCTTTTTGGTGTGGCTCGGCGTCATCTTCCAGTTTGGGGCTGCATCGGGAAAGTATCCCTTGATACAGTCCGTGACGCTAGCTGCGACACAATTGTCAAGACCAAACCTGGAAAGACAGAAAAATAAATCATTAATTAGAGCATACCATAATAAAAAAAGTTTTAAATTTAAAACGTACCATAAGATGTTTTGGCCGTTCCGTCGGATCGGATCTAACTCTGGCAGTCCTTCTCTGCCTGGAAGGGCCAAAATGTCCTCCACCGTGTACACCGCGAATGGTGCGGTCGACGGCACCTGCAAATCAGGATGAATCCCGACCGGTGGAGGAGGAGGTGGAGGAGGATGAGATGGCTGCTGAGTCTCGGCAACTCCTGCAGATGAACTCCCAGGAGCTGACGAAGACGAGCCGGACCCGAATAGATCCGCATAATGTATCCCACGCTCTTGACCATCAAGAGACCTCCTGAACTGAGCAGCAGCAACTTTGTTCTTTCTAACCATCTACATTTAAAAAAAAACAGAAAACATTAATTCATTCTCGTATAATGTTTTAAAACAGTTAAACTAAGCTAATCTAAATTTCCTAAACAAACGACATAATTTAAATTCCCTAATCTAACCACCTAATCTAACCACCTAATCTAAATTCCCTAATCTAATCACCTAACTAGAGACTAGAGACTACCTTAAGAGAAAATAGAGAGGAAGTTACTATGAGTGACAATCCGGATCTGTCGCGTTTATATAAGGAAAAGGTTTCCTCGTAAGTTCGTAGAACAGTACTAGGAACTTACGAGGAAATTGCTATGCCCGTGTTTCTATTTACGAGGAAATTACGAGGAAAGTGTCCGTTTTTCCTCGTAAGGTCCTCGTAAAAGCTGTACTAGGAAATTGCTATGCCCGTGTTTTCGATTACTAGGGTTTTACGAGGAAATTGCTTTACGAGGAAATTGCTATGCCCGTGTTTTCGATTACTAGGGCTTTACGAGGAAAGTGTTTGTAAATCCCTAAACCCCAAACCCCAAACCCCAAACCACAACTTCCATAACTTATAGCCTCTTCTACAACTAAAATCCTAATTAACCTCTTCTACACCTAAATCTCAAATTCATTTTTTGTGATTAAACAAACTTATAAAACATACATAATTGAAATTGGTTTTTGTGATTAAACAAACTTATAAAACATACATAATTCATTCGGATACATTCTCATAATCCGTAGAAACATCATCATTTTCGACAAACTCGTATTCACGATTATGCGGATCAATGAGTAGGATGTCATCAATTTCTGCTAGGACCTTACGAGGAAACTGCTAGTAATAATTTTCAAAACTAAATTTTCCCTAAACTAACCATCTATAATATTCTAAATTCCCTAAACTCTAACCTTAAACCTAAACCCTAAACCCTAAACCTAAACCAACAACCATAACTTATACCTATACATCTTCCTAAATCCCAAATCACAAATTTTAAAAAAAAAACTAATAGAAGTATACAGTCATCAGAACGGTTTTTATCAACCCCACATAGCTTTCCTCGAACTATCTACTTCAAGAAAAGTTGAGGAAAAGCTATGCTGAGTTGATAACAAACTATTCTGTTGACGGTGAACTCCTTTCAGTTACGAATTGAGTATTTTCTATTTGTTTGGTGTGTTTCAAATGAATTACATGTGGTGGTATTTATAGAGATTTGAGAATTTACTAGGAAATTGCTAGGAAAAATAGGTACAAAATTTAAATTGGATATTTACTATCAAGTTCCTCTTAATTTGGTAGTAAGAAAACAGTTCCTCCTAATTTCCTAGTAAGCTAGTACTAGGATTTTACGAGGAAATATTTTACTAAGGCTTTACGAGGAAAGTGACTATTTCCTCGTAATGGCCACGTTAATGTACTACGACCTTACGAGGAAACGTATTTCTCGTAAATTTACGAGGAACTTACGAGGAAATCTGGTTTCCTCGTAAACTGGAAGTGAACTCGTAGTAATTTTACGAGGAATAATTTTCCTAGTAAAGTTTCCTAGTAAATGCTTAGTTTTCTTGTAGTGTGTATTTGTCCATTACAAAACCTTGTCCATAACTTTTGGTTTTCTGTCCATGTATTCTCTATTATCCATGTACATGTCCACACAATTTTTTTTCACAAAATCTTGTCCACAACTACCGGGTTCTGTCCATGTATTCATTATATTCTATGTCCATATCCACAATTTTAGTTTTTTTTGTCGATTAAGATAGTTTATGTTGAGATGTACTAACTAGCTTTTTCTTTAATATGAGGCGTTGGATTGACAAAAAAATATGATCGTATGGTTCATCATAGCACAGAAGAAAGAGAATATAAAATATGTCGGTTTGTCTCAAGAAGGGCAAAATTGTCAACGTAGTCCCTTGGTTTCCGTGATTGTGTGCCACAAGTAGAAAGCGACTCTGGATGTAAAGTAAACTCAAAAAGTGGCCAAATATGTAATCAACTCTTTTTTTAAACAGAAACCTTTGGGTCTCACCATGTAAAACAAAATATTAGGACCAAATTGAAATAAACATAATAATATAGGGGGTTAGATTATAATTCTATATAAACTGCTAGAACTTAAAACCCTAGAAGCTCTTATCGAAAAACCTCTGCTTCATCTTCCTTCCTCGGAGCCCGTCGCCAGAAATTACCAGCAATGATGGAAATACGAACCCCCAAGACCCACAAAGCCAAGCGCGTACTCGAAAAGCGAGCTCCGAAGCTGGTAAGTCTTCTTCAATTCGATGCTTTACACAAAGATAATTGATTCCCTGTATCCGTATCTATGGAGAATCGCTTGAAAGTCAACTCACTTTTGTATCTGATATTGCAGGTTGAAAATGGGAAGAAGACATTGATACTTCATGGAACGAAGACGAGCGCTACGCTTAGCTCTGTGTTGATGGAGCTCAACCGTTTGAAGAAGGGAGGCGCCATCAAGTACTCGAGAAGGAACGAGAATATTAGACCCTTTGAGAGTGGTGGCGAAACCTCTTTAGAGTTCTTCTCTCTCAAAACCGACTGTAGCATTTTTGCGGTAAGCCTCTGTATGAATTTGTATTCGACTATTGGCTGTCTTGTTAGTCTTTATATATGTTGTTATGGTGTAGATTGGTAGAAGATATAATAATCTTATTTTATTATTGGCTAACTTAATTTGATTTGGTGAGTATGTAACATTGGGGTTTGGTGGATGTTGTTGTTGCAGTATGGCTCTTACACAAAGAAACGACCTGACAATCTTGTCCTCGGGAGAATGTATGATCACCATGTCTATGATCTGATAGAAGTTGGGATTGAGAACTTTAAATCTTTGCTATCGTTTTCCTACGACAAGAAGATAGCACCTCATGAAGGGTCAAAGCCTTTCATTTGCTTTACCGGAGAAGGTTTTGAGAATGTTCCAGAGCTGAAGCAGCTTAAAGAAATCCTCACTGATCTGTTCCGAGGCGAGGTGAACTATTTTTTTCCACCTTAAATACATATGCCGTTGCTTATCATAGAACCTCTGAAAGAAGTTGAATTGTTTTTGTGTGCAGGTTGTGGAGAATCTAAACCTTACTGGATTAGACCGTGCTTACATATGCTCAGCGATATCACCAACTAAGGTTTTCCTTACACACTGCGCGATTAAGCTAAAAAAGTCAGGGACCATCGTGCCTAGAATAGAGCTTGTTGAAGTCGGTCCATCCATGGACTTGGTTATCCGTCGTAACCGTCTTCCCAACGAAGGCCTAAGGAAAGAAGCTATGAGATCATCTAAAGATAAGCCCAAGAAGAAGGTACAATTAACATTGTAGTAGCTCTTGCTGTAACATTTGATAGGAACGAACAACTAATGAAACAGTCTTTGTTTCTTCTACAGGTGAAGAATGTTGATCAAGATGATGTACTAGGGAAGCTTGGGAGGATTTATATTCCTGAGCAGGAGGTAAAGAGAGAACGAAAGGATAGTGTTATAACGTACATAATGTGTATAGGAGGTTCTCAAACTGATTGTTTCAATCTTTGTGTGCAGGTTGGAAAGATTCCATTGCCGGATAAATCCAAGGGAGTGAAGAGAGAGCGAAGAGAGGGCAAGCTGAAGAAGCATAAGGAAGAAGGGTCTGCTTCCAAAAAGCAAAAAGAGTCTGACTCTCTCACAAGAGATGATTTTGCAGTGTAGCATGTCTTTTTTTTAAAAGGGCCTATCCCAATGGACTTTTTAACTTTTTTTTTTTGGTTCAATGGACTTTTTAACTTATGAATGTTTTTTATACGCCAATATTTATCGAGATAGTATTGTTTTGTTCAATTATCTGCTGCAAAAAATTGAATGTTAAAGAAAAGATTATTAAGAGATAAGAAACGCATATTTGTCTCATCTCTCGATGCCTACAACCTATGAAAGCATCATATAGTTAACTGTCATTTAAAATTTAAATTTCGCTGAAGAGAAAAAGTTGGAATTACATTATATTCCTAATTTTTAGTTGAACATTCTTATATTCTTGTAATTAATTACTCAGCATTTAGGCAAAAATATTTGGTTTTAAAGTTATAATAGAGTAGGAAGATAGCCCAAAATGTTAAAATATTGATTAGTTGGTATATTTTTTATACCTACCAACTTTTAAATGATATTTGACTGATCCATTATTGAGTTTAAAATTTAACTAAGCTTTTATTCAGTTAGCTGTCTCTACCTTCCACATTAGGCTTAATACCTTGTCTGTATTTTAAACCCATCCGTATGGACTCTTTTTCAGTTTTATATGTTTTATACCATTGAAACCAAACGAAAAAGTACAGCAAAAAGATACAGAGCAACGCAATTATGCTGATTAAGAGCATATCAATCCATGAAATAACTTTCTAAGATTCTCAAACAAAATATTAGTATTCTAATATAATATAATTTTTAGTTTTCCAAATAAAAACCGAACCAATAGAAGAGTTATAGATGTTTTTAAGAATTTCATGAGCTATTCCAATGTTTTTATTTTTCTCTTCTTTTTCTATTGGTTTTGATTTTATAATATTGAAAAACTCTTTAAAGAAAACTCTGAGGAGAATGCTTTAAAAATTAGGAAACAGCTCATCAAACAATTTTCTGCACACAAACAAACAGGGAATATGCTTAGTTAATTTTGTAGTAACAAATTAACTCGACACGTAAGAAGTTAAGATGTGTAGTCATTAATTAATATTTTACATTGAAATGGTTTACCAAAAAAGATATTTCACAAAGAGATTATTAATGAACATATTATCTTTATATATAAAATACAGTTTCAATCTCTCCCATGAAACCACCTCAGCATCTAGTTTGGAAATTCAGTCTCTTCTGCGTCGACACATCAGCAACGCCACATTTCATTTAAATGATTGATATGCCGAGTTGGGCTTTTAATGGGTCATGCGTCCTTTCTTTTTTGGCATTAAGCCCATCGACAAAAACTTCCACGGGAACCTAGCTATCTCTCTCCTTCGTGTTCTTGGCGTGCATCGATCAGTGCAGCGACCATCGAGCTTTCGTAACGGCGATCGTGTATTAAATCGCCTTTAATCCTCATACCACTACGAATCGATCGGCGCAACGTCTGATAAATCTTTATAAATATGCTGCAATCTCACCGATGTGCTATCTACGCTTTCCGAATCTCATATCTTTCCCAATCGGCGCAACACTTTTGTGAGTGCTCTTTATGTTCTCTTCTATATATCAGTCGTTATGGGCTAGATTATTTCCACGTACTATTATTATTATTATTATTATTATTATTATTATTATTATTATTATTATTATTATTATTATTATTATTATTATTATTATTTGTGAGTCCTAGGCCGATTAGGAGTTTTGATATCGTATCCGGTAAGCCTGAACATGTTTTGTTATTTTTTATAACCTATTGATTTTGTGAGCTTTCTGTTTAACTCAATCACAAGAAACGCCTATCTTCGCCTTCACACCGATTTTAGTGTTTTCCATCTTCTTCAATCTCAGACAACAACAATGGAATTTCAAAAGATTGACTCAAATTGTTGTGCATCATGATTGTTTGTGTGGAATATTTATGTTCTTTCCTGCGTTTGTTGATTCCCCACCATCTTTAGCATGAGTGCTTCATTATATCAGAGAATGCTTAAAAATTATGAGTCCTTCACAATTCTATAAAAATTGTGGCCTATCATGCATTTTTTGGGCTAATAGCTCTCTGCTTTATCCCTTGGACATTGTTTCTCCTAAATGTAATAAATGATTTTGAAGATCCTTTCAAATTTCAGGAGGGAGCAATGCTGCGTAAGATACATGATAACTTCAGCTCAGAACACAAAGGTGCTGCATATATTCTATGAAAGCTAATATCAGTGTCTTCCATATATATACTTTGCTTATATTGATAATCTTTCTGAAAAGCATTGTTTATGGTGTCTCTTTGGCTTCCGTTTACTCTAATGGGCCAGATCTTCTCTCTGTTTCATTGCTTGCAAAACCCAATGAAAATTTTTAGTTTTGTTGGTTTTAGATGGACATCATTGATGGTTGCTGGCTAATGGCACCGGAAATGGCTAGAGGAAATCTTGAACCCAACTCTGATCTGCCACAAGGCCATCCACTAAAAGTCCCTTATCCTTTGACCTGTTTTCATGTAGTGAGCATTATCAAGATTTCTCCGTAAAGAAACCTTTTAGTTACTATGATTAAAAAAGCTCTTATGATCTGACTTTTGTATTTTGCTCCATTGTGGATTTCAGAGAATGTGGCTGGCGAGGAATTGGTTGTCTAACTCCATGCCGTGCCCCTTCTCCTGTCTGTATGGAAAGAAAATGCACATAGCTTCTGGTAATGTATCAGTTCTTCACTACCGAGCTTAACTAGAACACTTAGTTGGTTGTGTGTGTGACATAACAGGATGTGGTCATGAGTTCTGACGTACGCACCATAAATCAGAGACATCACAAAAGCCACACCAGGTTCATATACATGTCCTCTTCATATCGGGAAAAAATAATTTCTTGATGAATCAATGATAAGATACAATTTCTTGATTTGGTTATGAAGCTCTGTTTTTCTATCATTTATTCATTTCTGGGTTGGTAGCTAAGTCTTTTTGTGTATTCAATAATGCATGTTTAATAAAGAGATAACAAAAAATAATATCACTTGCAGGGCACATCACGATACCGCCATGTCGTGCAATGTTGGTTTGCAAGTTTTAGCCTGCCTGCAATTTTGTCCACTCCATGAACTCTTCTTCTTCACTAACCTACAGATCGTCCGCTTTTTCACTCACTGACATGCTCCTCATGCCTTACTCTCTTGAGTCCTCATTGCTCGCCACATTATCATCATCATCATCCTGAATGAAAACGCAGAGAGCTTCACTTTTGAGCTCCATTAAAATCAAAACCACAACAAAGGCTCCGAACTGTTGCGGCTGAAGTCTCTCCGGCTTCTTCTGTGACCACCGGTGTGAGCTATTCCAATCCCTTTTGAGAGCTTGAGACGAAAAAAATTTCTCAGCTAGCATTGAGTTTAAGACTACATATTGAAGGTGTATGATCAAGACGGTGCTGTAGGAGAGCAGAGTAGTTCATGAAGTGCGACATGAACTACGACAGGCGACATTTGAAGATATGAGATGTACGTGTCATGAAGGATGAACTTAAGGAAACCTTGAAGAAGAAGTATTAAAGAAGTCACATTAAAGGAAGACTTAAAGAAGAAGCAATCGACCAAAGAGAAAAGAGGAAGATTGGTTTATTCGCTGAATCAAGGAAAATGGAAAGTTTCCGATAGAGAGTACGATAGGTCTAGGGTTGCCTCTACAATATATAAAGAGGCTTAGACAACGTGTTTAGGTTAACACACAGAGAGAGCTTTTAGCAAGAGATGTTTTGTAAGTCCGGAGAAGGAGAGACAAAGCATCTAGGGGTTAAAAGCATAAGTTGTTCAGAGGCTAGGTTAAGCCTGTGAACATAGCAAGACTAGTCAACAAGTCAAGGTTTGTCTTGAGCTTGATTGAAAGATTGCTTTTAGGAAGAACTCATTTGTACTTTTAAAAGAATTAATCTAGTCGTATTTCTTGGAAAGAGTTATCCCTGTGTTACTGTGTGTTCCAGTTTGTGTAGCTCGCTTATCTTACATTAACAATTGGTATCAGAGCAGGTATCTGTGCTTTGTTTTTAAATAGGTAAGGTCATGCGGAGTAAGATGGAGAGCTATCAAGAGTTGGTAAAGAACTCAAAGGTGATTCTGGAAGTTGGAAACTATGGCTTCTGGAAGGCGCGCATGAAAGCAACCATCAAGGGTATTGACCCACTTGCGTGGAAGGCTGTGGAACATGGTTGGACATCACCTGTGGCTAGAGGTGATGATGGAATGGATGTACCAAAGAAAGAAGAGCTCTGGACAGATGAGGAAAACAAGATGGCAAAATTCAATGCTAGAGCACTTACGGTCATTCATTGCAGTGTTGCTAGGAAACAGTTCGAGCTGATTCAAGGGTGTGAGGCAGCAAAGGATGCATGGGATATACTGCAGAGACACTTTGAAGGGACTCTCAAGGTTCAAAGCTCAAGGATGGACATGCTTGCAACACGGTTTGAGGAGCTGAAGATGGAGGAACATGAGTCAGTTGGAGATTTCAGTTCTAAACTCAGCTCACTTGCGCAAGAAGCACTCACCTTGGGAAAGAAGTATAAGGAAAAGAAGCTGGTGAAGAAATTCCTAAGGTGCTTGCCGGAGAGATTCATGGCGTACAAAGCGGTCATGAGTGTGTCATTAAACACAGATGAGATGACATTTGATGAAGTAGTTGGAATGCTTCAGGCTCATGAGATGGAAGTATCAGGTGGGAAAAAGGAGCAGAAAGGAATTGCTCTTGCTTCAGTTGAGAAAGAACAACCGGAAGATAATGATCCAGTGAGTTTATTAGTCAGAAGGTTTGACAGAGCTCTACGCAAGGTTGAGCAAGGGCAGAAGAAGTATGTTCCTGGAAGGAAGACCACTGAACTAGATAAAGGTTCAAAGAGAAACGATGCTAAATGCTTTGAATGCAAAGGTATTGGACACTTCAGAACAGATTGTCCGACAGTGAAGAGAAGGGAGTTCCAATGTCATGGATGTAAAGGATATGGTCACACTCAGGCAGAATGTGAATCTGATGCAAAAAGGAAACAAGACAAGTCTATGCTTGGAATCAATGACAGCGGGTCTGAGAGCGAGAGTGATGAGGAGGTGAACAACTTTGTAGCTTTTCTTGGAATAGTTGATGTTGAGTCAGAAAGTGACGCTGAACCAGAAAATGAGTTGGATGAAAGCTATAAGGAGGTTCGTGAAACGCTAGTCAGATTGGGTACTGAGAATCTCAATCTCACTAAGGAAAAGGCTCAGCTAGTGAATGAGATTGTCAACTTGCGTGAGGAGTTACTGAAGGAAGCAGAACTAGCTAAGCAAAGTGTGAATCTCATCAAAGAGAAGCTAACACTTGCAAAGCAAGCTGAAGAACTGAGAATGGAAGTACTTGCAGAAAGAAAGAAAGCCGCCGATCTTCAAACTGAGTTGGATCAACAATATAAGAAGATTAAGATGTTGACCGGGACTAAGCAACTGGACAGGATTCTGAACAGTGGAAGGACAGAACAGTCACATATGGGTTTAGGATATACTGGAAGGCAAAATGGTGAAACCGGAGCAACACGGTTTGTGTCAGGAGGATTTGCGCAAGCAGAAGAAAGTAAGATACGAAGTGCTTCAAGTCAGTTTACCGGATGTTTCTACTGTGGAAAGTATGGACACTACAAACGGTATTGCTACAGGTATCTTGAGAAGGTCAGAAAAGCATGGAAGCAACACAAAGTGTGGAGAATTGGTGAAACTTCACAAGGATGGATGAGAAAATCTGATCTTTACTCTCGTACGGCATATGGTAATACAAGAAGTAACTTTCGATGTAACATGGCTAGAGTCTCAGAAGATGAAGAATCAAATGAACCATGGTACTTCGACAGCGGTTGCTCCAGACATATGACAGGAAATGCAGAATATCTAGACAAGGTCTCAAGAGTCAAGGGAGGAAAAGTTACATTTGGAGATGGTGGTTATGGGATGATCCAAGGTAAAGGTGCTACATCTGGCTCTGAGTCACCTAGACTAGGTAACGTATACTTTGTCAAGGGACTCAAGGCAAATCTAATCAGTGTAAGTCAGCTGTGTGATGAAGGACTTACTGTGGTATTCTCAGCAACAGATTGTCGAGCCATAAATCAGTATGGAGTAACAGTGCTTCAAGGAGTTCGGCTAGGAAACAACTGTTATTTATGGGAAAAGAAGGTCAAGTGTATGACAGCACAGGGTGATGTAGATTTGTGGCATCGAAGGTTAGGACACATGAATGTCAGAAATCTAACTAACCTGGTTCACAAAGATATGGTACGAGGAGTACCAAAACTAAAAATTGAAGGAACGTCAGTATGTGGTGCTTGCAATCAAGGAAAGCAAGTAAAGGTACAGCACAAAAAGGTACCTGATGTACAAGCCGCAGCACTACTGGATTTAGTACATATGGATCTCATGGGGCCAATGCAAACAGAGAGTATCGGAGGCAAGAGATATGTGTTTGTACTAGTTGATGACTTCACGAGATTCACTTGGGTCCGGTTCCTCAGGGAAAAATCAGAAACGGCTGAAAGTTTTAAGATTTTGGCATTGCAACTTATTAATGAAAAAGGAGGAATCAGGAAGATAAGGAGTGATCATGGTGGAGAATTTGAGAATGAGGCCATGACCAAGTTTTGCCATTCAAAAGGAATAGTCCAACAGTTTGCAGCACCAAGGACTCCACAGCAAAACGGTGTAGTTGAAAGAAAGAACAGAACTCTGCAGGAGATGGGAAGAGCAATGCTTCTTGGTAACAAGATTGAGAAGAGGTTCTGGGCTGAGACAATCAGTACGGCATGTTACACCATTAACCGGGTGTATGTCAGAAAAGGGACCACAAAAACTTCCTATGAAATGTGGACATGCAAAACTCCTAATCTTAGTTACTTTCATGTTTTTGGTTGCAGGTGCTATATTTTTAATGATCAAGATTATCTCGGAAAATTCGACTCTAGGAGTGATGAAGGTTTCTTTCTAGGATATGCACAGACTAGCTCAGCGTATCGGGTGTATAACAAGAGATCTGAGACGATCAAGGAGTCAGTGAATGTGGTGTTTGATGATTTATCCACAACGATTGGTGGATCAGTTGAGTCGGATGAAGAAGCTGAGGATGAATCAGGCAGTCAGAAGGAAAAAGCGGTTCAGGAAGGGCCTGTAGAAGATGGGACATCTGCTCAACCTATTCGACAAGTTCATAGAAATCACTCAGTGTCAGACGTGATTGGGAGTGTTGATGAAGGAAGAAAGACACAAGGGAAGGTTATAGACTTCAAGGAGATGGTGCAGTTTGCATGCTTTGTATCAACTATAGAGCTTAAGACACACACTGAGGCACTTGGTGATGAGTATTGGATCGTGGCTATGCAAGAAGAGCTAGAGCAGTTCACAAGAAACAATGTATGGGAACTTGTTGAAAGACCTAGTGGAGTAAACGTGGTTGGAACTAGATGGATCTTCAAGAACAAGACTGATGAACATGGAGATGTAGTTCGTAACAAGGCTCGACCTGTGGCACAGGGGTATTCACAAATTGAAGGAGTAGACTTTGAAGAAACCTTTGCACCAGTCGCAAGAATGGAAGCTATACGACTATTTTTGGGAATGGCTTGTATATTAAACTTCAAAGTGTATCAGATGGATGTGAAAAGTGCTTTTCTAAATGGAGTACTCCAAGAGGAAGTTTATGTGGAGCAACCAAAAGGATTTGAGGATACTACTCATCGTGATCATGTATATCATTTGAAGAAAGCCTTGTATGGATTGAAGCAGGCTCCTCGGGCATGGTTTGAACGACATACTAGCTTTCTACTTGAAGCAGGATACATTAGAGGAAGTGTCGATAAGACATTGTTCTTCATGGAGGTTGGAAAAGACGTTATCTTTGTTCAGATATATGTGGACGATATTATCTTTGGAGGAACGTCTCAGAAGATGGTGGATGAGTTTGTTCAAAGCATGACTCAGGAGTTTGAGATGAGTATGTGTGGAGAGTTGAAATATTTTCTAGGTCTTCAAATTTCACAGACGGACACAGGAGTATTCATCTCTCAAAGTGCATATTCTCTTAGTCTGGTAAATCGTTTTGGTCTTGGAAGTAGCAAGACATTCAGAACTCCCATGAGTACATCATTGAAGCTTACTAAAGATGAGGCTGGAGAAGATGTTGATGCAACATTGTATCGAGGTATGATTCGAAGTCTTCTATATTTAACAGCAAGCATACCAGACTTGTCATTCAGTGTAGGAGTATGTGCAAGATATCAAGCCAAGCCTAAGGTGTCACATCTGAATGCAGTTAAGAGGATAATCAAGTACATCAAGGGAACCGTGAACCTTGGAGTGTACTATTCGAAGAATTCTAATAAGAATCTGATGGGGTATTGTGATGCTGATTGGGCAAGATGTGCTGATGACAGAAAGAGTACTAGTGGAGGTTGTTTCTTTCTTGGAAATAATATGATCTCTTGGTTAAGCAAGAAGCAAAATTCTGTCTCACTCTCTACGGCAGAAGCAGCGTATATTTCAATGGGTAGCTGTTGCTCACAACTTCTCTGGATGAAACAAATGTCAGCTGATTATGGAATGCAATCCGGTCCTTTTCTGGTGTATTGTGACAACAAGAGTGCAATTGATATCTCGAAGAATCCAGTCCAACATTCAAGGACTGTTGCTCACAACTTCTCTGGATGAAACAAATGTCAGCTGATTATGGAATGCAATCCGGTCCTTTTCTGGTGTATTGTGACAACAAGAGTGCAATTGATATCTCGAAGAATCCAGTCCAACATTCAAGGACTAAGCACATTGACATTCGGCACCACTTCATTAGAGAATTGGTTGAAGACAATCAGGTAGTAATCAAACATGTAGTTACTGACTTGCAATTGGCTGACATATTTACTAAATCTCTTATCGTTTTATTACATTAAGAAATGCAATTGGTGTGTGTAGTCTTGACCTATAAGGTCAAGTCATACAAAGATTAGCACAGGAACAGGTTCAGAGTGTACATATGATTCAGATTATGTTTGGAACCTGAGAACGCTGTGGAAAAGAGCTGCTTGGTGTGCCGTCAACTCTGTGCAAAAGGTACAGGTTTGCGTCAATCTGTGGCCTCTCCCATCTCACGAATAAGAGATGCAGCTGTAAATCTCAAAGAGATCCGCTGAGCTAAAGAAAAGAAAAGAAAAGAAAAGAAAAGAAAAGAAAAGTAAAAGGTTGTGAAGTTTGGGGAGGTTTCAATAGCGCGCAACAAAGGTTGAAAACCTACAGAGTTGATGAAGGCACAACAATGTGAAAGCTAGCCATAAAAAGATAATCAGGTACACCAGATCGTAAAATCTAGAAGAGTTATATGTGCATCCTGAATCGACTACTGAAGCATCTCGTGTAGTACATCACTCAATGGTAAAATTGATCTATTATTAAGCTATTAAATCCAATCTAGAGTCGGCTGATTGCAAGTTGTGATTCGTGTTTTTATTACTATGCTGAGAGTCTAATGATACACTGATAATTCACGAATGTGCTTAATGTTAATGGGTTTGGATGAGAGATGTTAGAAGTTGCAGGTACACAAAAGGAGAGGATAAAAATTGAGGGACTGGAATTGCAATAAATCAGAACAGTTGATCGAGGTTTCTTCAGTTAAGGGAAGTAGTGGGTTACAAACCCTAGAATCTCTCCATCGTGCCTCAAGAAGTTCAAAAACCGCAGCGGTCATTGTCATTCTTCATTCTTAAAATCCGAAATCACTTGTACCATGGGAAAGTCAAAGATGGGAGCTCAAGGAAGTCAGTCTGATGAGATTGCGACGCATGCAGAAACTGAGTCAAACAAGAGACAACTCGTTGATGGTAAACCTGAATCTCCACCTCCTTTGAACGATCCTTCTGTAACTGAAGCTCTACCACAAGTAACTGAAGAGCTTGGATCGTTTACCACCGCTAATGAGAAGACACCATCAGAAGGGAGTTATGATCTTCAAGGCACCTCTGTTCGTGAGACAGATCCACCTAAGGAGATGACTGAGATATTCGGTGTTCCACCAAGCGAGGATCCTGAGTCATCCAAGGATCCTGTAGATGCTGCTCCAGCAGAAGTTTCAACTTTGGTTGAGAATCAAGAAGAGAAGGATGACTCACCATTGCCCTTAGTCCTGGTTAATACATACGAAAAGGTTGCAAAAGATAAGGTCTCAGACAAGGATGCATCTGAGTCAGAACAGAAGGAGGAGGAAGACAAGGAAGTAGTTGCCTTAGGCTCTTCCTCTGAAGATACCACAGTTCAAACAGGGAGAAAGAAGCGTGTTCTAAAGAGAAGGGGTTTGAGATCCTCAAAGCAACAAAAGACTGATGAAACCAGTACGCCTAGTCAGTCCCACTTCTTGACATCAGAAGATGCTGCCAAGTCTCCGTTTCTGACTAAGGAGCAATCTACTCCAAGACACTTGAGACCAAGGAAAGCTGCTGACTCAAGTCCTGCTTCTGTGAGTTCAGACACTAAGAAAAGGTATGAAGTTTTTCTCAAACGTGGAATCTTGCCAGAAAGGTCAATAGATATGAAAGAAACAGATCAGTGGGGTTACTTAGATGTGATTAAGAAAGGTCTGATGGAAACTACTGTGTCATCTCTTGGTGTGTACGTCGTAGAGGTTGTGGCTGAGTTTTATGCAGGATTGCCAGAGGCTAAGCTTGAAGAAGATTCAGAGGAAGTGACGGTGATGGTAAGAGGGCATCAGTATAAGTTTTCTCCGTCGGTAATAAATGAAGCTCTTGATCTTGGTCCACTTACTGAAGAGGAAATCAGTGAGGAAGCTGCTATGGATGAAGTATCACCAACAGAGTTGGCTTTGTTTCTCACTGATTCCACAGTTAAGGAATGGAAGCATCTTACTACTGCAGATCTTACAACATGCAGTGGAGCTCTCATGATCATTGCTTCATACAACTGGATTCCCTCTACGCATAAGACACATGTGTCTATGGACAGAGCCAAGCTGATTTATAAGATGGCTCATGGAGTTAGAGTCGATGTAGGGAAGATGATTTTCAAACAAATCATGAGTCTTGGTATAATGCAGAGAAGAGACTCGCTGGCTGATCTTCCCACGACTGATCATGGGTGTCCTTCAAGAGCAGTTTCATGTTCCCACATATACTAACGACAAGCTTGTGCGTCCAATTCCTTACAAGAAGGACAAGCGTGTGGGAGAAATCAATGAAGGGCGTAAAAACAAAGCTAAGGAGGATCAGAGGACTAGGAAGTCTCCTCGTACTACAGCTAAAGCATCACCTGCTACACCAGCCCCTACACCCAGTACCAGATCAGGACCACGCCGTGTGTCTATCTTTGAGCTTGGATCAGTTGAAGTTCCTAAGGGTCCTCTCTCACGCGTTGATCTTCAAGTTGCCTTGGAAGATACAACCCGTGCCTTGCAAGCCCTGGCAGAGGTAGTCCAGGAACTTCAGAATGCAGTAGCAGGTTAGTTTTTCTAATTTTTTCGTTGATTATGATTATGTTTTCTTGAGATTTTTAATCCGTGTGCTCACAAGCAGGGGGAGAAGATGAGGAATAAGATGAAGGATGGTTCAGTTTGTGGGGGAGCAACTTTATGTCTTTTTGGTTGTTGCTTGTTTCTTGTTTTTGTTGATTGCACCACTTGTTGCAATCATTATGTTATCCTTATTTTAATACAATCTCGTGTTATGGGGGAGCATTTGTATTTCTTTGAATCCTTGATTTAAATTGTACTAATGCATGAACCCTTTTTAGGATAATATAAGTATGTTTCTTCTATGAGTATTGTTTCTTGGATAATTGGAATTTGGGGGTATGTTGCTTGTCTGTGTATTGTCTTCATCTTAGGTACTTGTGAGATCAAGAATTAAAAAGGGGGAGATTGAAGGTGTATGATCAAGACGGTGCTGTAGCAGAGCAGAGTAGTTCATGAAGTGCGACATGAACTACGACTGGCGACATTTAAAGATATGAGATGTACGTGTCATGAAGGATGAACTTAAGGAAACCTTGAAGAAGAAGTATTAAAGAAGTCACATTAAAGGAAGACTTGAAAAAAAAGCAATCGACCAAAGAGAAAAGAGGAAGATTGGCTTATTCGCTGAATCAAGGAAAATGGAAAGTTTCCGATAGAAAGTACGATAGGTCTAGGGTTGCCTCTACAATATATAAAGAGGCTTAGACAACGTGTTTAGGTTAACACACAGAGAGAGCTTTTATCAAGAGAGGTTTTGTAAGTCTGGAGAAGGAGAGACAAAGCATCTAGGGATTAAAAGCATAAGTTGTTCAGAGGCTAGGTTAAGCCTGTGAACATAGCAAGACTAGTCAACAAGTCAAGGTTTGTCTTGAGCTTGATTGAAAGATTGCTTTTAGGAAGAACTCGTTTGTACTTTTAAAAGAATTAATCTAGTCGCATTTTTTGGAAAGAGTTATCCCTGTGTTACTGTGTGTTCCAGTTTGTGTAGCTCGCTTATCTTACATTAACACATATCGAAGACACAAAACTCAAAGGAGAGAACATCACTCTATTCTTCTTCTATTGATATCTCTATGTATCTGTTTTTGTTATCAAACTTTCATAAACTCATGAACATAAGGATGTTTGAGACCAAGTAAGAGAGAATGGACGACAACTCTTTCTCTTTTTTTGATATGTGAAACAGAGAAACAAAAAGGTTTGTGTATTATACCTTTGTTTAGCTAAATTGACTTATTTGCTAAATCAAAAAAATGAGAGAAATGAATTGAAAATCATATACAGGTTTATTCCGCCGGCTTTATTTTTTTACTTCATTTTGTCATGACAACCGACATATATTTGCAACATATTTTTCTTGCAAATCAAATGGTTTCAAAGTTTTAGAATATTAAGATAACAAAAAAATAACATTTGTGATAACTTAAACGCCATCAATGAGTAATTCCGCTACATCACTTTGCATATGTGGCAAAGGAAATTCCATAGCAATGGAAAGTAATTTGTCCCTTGCGCAAAAGTAATTCCGTAACAGAGTTTTAACTTTTAAATTTTATTTGGTTGAACCACAATTTAAGTATTGCAGTTATGGTTTAATTGTCAAAATTTACCGAACTTAAAATTCGAAATTAATATGAAATTGATGGAAAAGCATAATTAGCAATTATATACATAATCAAACATATAGTTAAAAAGAGTAAAACTACCTAATAAATAAAATAAAATACGAATATAATACATATTACTATCACATATTAAAACACTTAAAGAAAGCTTAATGGCATCATATCATTTTCTCTCTTTTTTTTGTCGGCTATCATTTTCTCGTACACTTTAATCTAAAAAATAATTTTTTGACAAACCGAAATACACAACAAATCTACAAAGACAACCTATGATAATGGATTACCTCAAGTAAATCAAACAAAAAAGAAGTAAATACATTATGTGAATAAAAAAAAATATTATATCATTCCAAGCGTTAAAATATATATATATAATCACGCAATTTGGTCAACAACAAGTAACTCAGCTCTCAATATCATAACTTTTTATATAAACGAAGATCATATGTAAATAATGTGTCACAAAAACAGATAATTGTTCTTTTGAATCTAAAAAAATATTGTCTATCTAATGGATATTATAACATATGAATGTGGGTTAACCCTCTCTACTCATGTGTTCATCAAAATAAGTTGTCTAAAAATTTGACACTATAATTTTTAAAAATGTATTACACAATCTATATTCCTTATCATCTTATTCTATTAACTAAATTCTTTAATAACCCAAAAATTCTTTTTAATCCATAGTTTAATTGTTGTATTAAAAATCCATCAATGTAAAATTATTTTACCACACAATATATAATATCATCTATACATACATTTCAGAAAAAGAATAAAAATTATTTATTAGTGATATTGTGTCTACACGTTTTATCATATGCAAATAAAATTCAAATTAAACAAAAAATCAACAATTCTACACCATCAAAATAAAAACAGAAATAAAACTTCAAATAAACAATGTAATTAATCATAAGCAAAAAATGTAGTTCATTGAAATGAGAATTAAACTGAATAGAAAATAAAACTCAATAAAATATAATTCATACTAATATTGAAAAAATATATATCAAAATACAAATAAATATTAAATAAAAATTAAAAATATTATACTAACTATTTAAATTATTTCCAAATTATCATCCCGCTCGTAGGGCGGGCCGGTCCTAGTATTCTCATACAGTACATGTGTAGTAAATTAGTAACTAGCTTTTGATCCGTCCTTGAAAGGGCGGATATTATTTTTCACTTTTAAGATATATATTATTTGTTTGTAATTATTGATTGTATTTTTCTTAGTAAAACCTTCTTTATAATAAATTCTACATGTAGAGTCTCGCTGATAGACTATGTGTTTGTTGGCTTTGTTTTATTTCCTCTCTAATCAACATATTTATTTAGTTTGTTGTTAAAATAAATGATTTTAAAACGCAAATGTATAATATTTTTGTTTAAACAGTATAACATATTTCTATATTAATTAGACCTTTTTGCATTGTAATTTATTTTTTTATACAAATCAACATATTTGTGTAGTTTGTTGTTAAAAGAAATGATTTTGAATGTAAAAAGGAAGTACCTAAAAAGAAATTTCAAAACTCAAAAAATATATACCCGAAAGAAACAACACATACCTAAATGGATACATGAATGTCTATGCCTAACTGATGTTTGTAAAAAAAATAAAAATATTTTATGTGTTTGGCTAAATGAAGTTAAACAAAAAAAGTTAAATAGAAATTTTTTATTTACTAGTATTTTTACAATATTAATAATGATCAATATATGAATATCGATTTGTGTAGATAATTTTTGAAATTATGATTAATTACTTTAAACTTATCTTAAATGCAATGGTAGAATATATAAATACAAATAAACACAAAAAGGAAATACCTAAAAAGAAATTTCAAAACCCAAAAAATATATACCCGAAAGAAACGACTCATACCTAAATGGGTACCCGAATGTTTATGCCTAAATGATTTTGTAAAAAAATAAAAAAAAATATTTTTATGTGTTTGGCTAAATTAAGTGTAATAGAAATTTTTTTATTTAGTAGTAATTTTACAATATTAATAATGATCAATATATGGAGACATCAATTTATTTAGATAAGTTTGGAATTATTATTAATTAATTTTAATTGATTTTAAATGTAGTGGTAAAATCTGTAAATTAAAAAATTGCAAAAAAGAAATACCTAATTTATTATAAATGCAATGACTAAATGTGTAAATAAATGAAAGCAAATATACTGCTATACATGTTTCTTAACAATTCTCATTTAATATTGTTATCTATATTTCCAAACAAACCTCATTTTTAAACTGCAATTCATATTTAAGAACACTCCAATTTGTACTTCAAATTTAATAATATAGATGAACTAATATTGGGAGTTGGGACAAACCTTCTCAAATCCTTTATACAGTAGAATCTCTATAAATTAGTATTTGTTAAATTAAATATCTCTATAAATTAATAATTTTTGCTAGTTTCTACTTAGATCGGTTCAAAATTTGAAATAAATCGATAAAATAATAAGATAATATTTTTTTAAAAGAAAATTCCATGTAAATATATAAAATTATAAATTAATAATTTATATGTATACATATTTTATATAAGTAAGAACCTATATTATATTGTTTATTTTATATTCACAGTGAAATTATTTTTATATTTTTAATACTTAATATATTTTTGATGAGATTTAGTAATATTATAGATAAAACCACATTTAAGTTCTATGCAATATATATTATATACACCAGATACTATAATAAAATTAATATAAGTTTCAATTTTAAAGGAAATAGCAATTAATGTCTATACATCAAATAATTTTATTATTTTCAAGTAAATATATTTTAAAATAACAATTTAAATAAATTTTTTTTATAAATTATAAATTAATAAATTTAAAAATTCCAATATTATTAATTTATAAAGGTTTTACTGTATATTTATTTATACGTTGTTTGAGACAATCGTTTTTCCTCTCTATACGGGTAGAACGACAGTCCATCTGTATTACAAGTGTCGAGTCAATGCATGCACGTACTTATACACGATCGGTGGTCACTTGAAAATAAATTGACTTGCTTACTTCCTTTTTTTTCCCTCAAAAGATCATTATATTAATAACAATGCTGCCAAAGATACATAAGGACAACACCAACAAAGCAGCAGACCAAGGTCCCACGGACCTGCTCTAGCCAAAAATCTATACAAGGACAAACTATTACCACCAAAAATTCACAACCTGTAAGAAGACACAGGATACCACTACAAATAAGAAGTTAACCTTTGTCATCCAAGAGAAGGTCAGCCAGCCAAGAAGGGCCTCCTGTAGCCACATAGGACTGACCCCATTGAACTTGCTGAGCACTTTTGGCAATGAAAAAGGCACATCTATTTGAGTTACCGGATTCCACTTTGCATTTCCACCCACTAAAAAAATTCAACCGTGTTCTGATCGATCGTCTGGAATTCTGGCGTAAAGGAACGCTATGCTTTTGGTCGTTCCATAACCTTGAGTAGTGTTGCATCCTCCCTGCTATATATGACAACGTTATCAAGACTGTGTGTGACCATCGCATCAAGGGTCCGTCCAGCCCAGAGCCAACATCTTTGCTTCTTGTAAATTCTCCATATCTGCAAAAGATCTTCTACTATGCAACCAAGTATCACCCTTGCATACTTCCATTGACCAAAATTTTAATAAGTTTTTTTTTTGCTATAAATATTTTGTCAAATAATTAATATTTTGTATATGTTAACTTGCATATTTGTTCTAGTAAAATTATAGTGTAAATTTCATAGAAATTTACAAAATAATTATTTTATAGTATAGACTAACATCTCTCAGATTCTTATTTTATAATAAAAAACTAAAATCTAAGTGGTGTGAAATTACTAAAATCTAAGTGGTGTGAAACTACTAAAATCTAAGTGGTGTGAAATTACAAAGTTGCAAAATAGTTATTTTATAGGTCACATCATATTCAGGGATCTTAATTTTTTGGATATCTTATGTAAGAGTTAGCAATTCTATCGGTGAACGCAGTTCCACGAGTTTCCTCGATTAAGCTCTCGATTTCTGGAGCTGAGCTCGTTACCTTGTGAACTTAAGTACCCAATTTCTGGAGAGCTGCGTGGGTTCGCTCCATGTATCTGCGAATGGCGTCAGGTCCCTCGAAGGGAAGGACATTTGGGTCATTATTAGATACTCGACGAGCAGGTTCCTGATGAAACTGAACTCGGTCATTTTCCCAGCTAGCTGGCGGGATAGGTCGCTTATTGGTCCTCAGGTTCCGAGCGAGGTTAGTGTGGAGAGCTGCAGGATCAGCATCCATCCTTTAATATTCGTCCGTATTTGGGGTTGAAACCCTGGCTTGAAAGACCGAAGCTGATGTTCTGCCCCCGGACGGTATGTTGGTTCCTGTTCTAGACCTAGAAGGAGGTGGCGGCGGAGGCAAACGGGTGCCACCAATGGCGGTCTGATCAGGCATGGAGCTGGTTGTTGCTACGTTGCTTCCCATTGCGCTGGTGATAGGTGAGATAAACGCAGGAGCTGTCCTAGCGCGAGGCGTTTGGAAAGCAGGTTCTTGTTCCTCTGCACCAGTGCTATCAGGGGAAAAATCCAGACGCTCTCGAGGGAAAGAGGGGTCGGTTAGCCGATCTCGGAAGGTGACCCCCGTTCCATGATGAATGGATGGTTGGGTTGTTGCGGATTGAGATCTGGTTATCTCCTCGAATCATTGCTACCGTTCGCCTAGCTGTTGCATCGTTCGCTCGGTTTCCTGAGTTTTGTCCACTAACTGGATCATCATCTTACGGATCTCAGAAAGGTGAGCTTCCATTTGATTCGGAGCGGATTGATGCAATGGGTTATTGAGAGCTGAAGGCCCATAATTGGTCCCACTGGAAGCTCTGGGGTTAGTTGCCTCGGAAGCAGTGCGGCTCGGTGAGCTGTTGCTCTGGTTCGATTGATCGGGGTTAGATGGGTTTGTTGTTCCATCGAGTGGATTCATCCTTAAGCTTTAGAGTAAGGGATTCAATTATTTGTCCCCACAGACAACGCCAATTGTGAGGGACTAAACTCACCCTTAGATTTTAGGTTAGGTCAAGGTAGGTAGAAAGAGATTTGTGGGCTGAATCCCGTAAAGAGCTTTGAGAATGAATATACTTTCTATTGATGATTTGAATGATGAATGTTACAAGAAAATGTTAAACGAATGATTACAAAGAAAATGAGAAATATCTTAGAATTGATGTGAAATAGGGTTAAATGACGTGATCCCCCTCCTTCATGATCGACCCCCTCTTTAAATAGCTTCAGACTCCTTTTGATCGTCTTCAACTTATCTCCGAGATCTCCTCCGTAAGTTGAGGGATTCGTAACAGCTTCCCGTTGACCGGGTCCTGCGCTCCTTCTGTTATGATGTGAGCTTCCTCTTCACTGGAACCTCTTCGAAGATTACCCTTAGCTTCCAGCCTTCGCCTTCGTATTAAGCCTTAGCTAAGGTCGCTGATACGCATTGGGCTTTCTCACGGCCCAGTGCTCGCTTTGGTTCTATCGTCAGCTAATGGGCCATATTGTTGTGCAGACATCAGTACAGGACTGGTCAGACCCCTTCCATATCTGTCTGCACCTACGGTGAGTAGCCTCACCAGCTAGGGGGCTAACTAAGATCTGAGGTTCCTAAGGTCCCGATCCAGCTAATATGCCCATTTAAGTATATTGGTATTCCCTTAACTCCTTTTAGTCAAAACCAAGTGTATTTTATAAGCCTAGTCCGAAGACGTTCTCGTTATACATAGGAGTAGGAAAACCAAAATACTTAAATATATAGTATAATAGTATATATAAAGCTTAATCCGAAGATCTTGCTTTTTAGAAAAGGTAGAATTTGAGGTGCAAGGCGTTCCAGCAGTTGGGTTGGACCTTGCCTTTACTGTCTTGCAGTTTATAGGCTTTTGCCTCTTGCACCCCTATTACCTGATAAGCCCCCCCCATCTGGGGGCTAGTTTTCCGGCTGATTTGTCCCTTGTGTGGTGGCAGACTCGCCTTAGGACCCAGTCTCCTTCTTGGAAGATTCTGGACCTCACCTTCTTGTTGTAACTCTTGGCTACTTTGATTTGGTACGATGTGTTCGTAAGGCGGGCTGCTTCTCTTTTTTCGTCTAGTAGGTCTAGACTTAGGTACATCAGCTCGCCGTTCTCTTTTGGAGTTAAGATGTTGGAGATTGTGGTCTTAACGTGCACCTCGGTGGGTATTGCTGATTCGGTGCCGTAGACGAGTGAGAAAGGGTTTTTTGGATAGCCGTCTTTGGAGTTGTCCGATAGGCCCAAAGAACTCTGTGTAACTCCTCTGCCTATCGCCCATGAGCCTTCTCCAAGCACTTCTTGAGCATGTTTACCATCGTTTTGTTGGTTGATTCGGCATGCCCGTTCGATTGGGGATGTCGTGGTGCTGAATATGAGAGTTTGATGTCCCATTCTTTGCAGAAGTCCAGGAAGTCGTTGCTGGTAAATTGGGGTCCATTGTCGGTAACAATCTCCTGAGGTGCTCCGAAGCGGGTGATTATGTTCGTCCAGATGAATTTTCTGATCTGGAGATCTGTGATTTTTGCCAAGGCTTTGGCTTCTACCCATTTCGTAAAGTAGTCGGTCATTACTAGGAGAAAGACCTTTTACCCCGGCACCATAGGGGATTTCCCCACAATGTCCATGCCCCATTTTCGAAAAGGCCAAGGGGAGCTTAGGAATTTGAGGTTCTCTGGTGGCAAGTTGGAGATTGGAGCGTGTTTTTGGCATTGGATGCACGTCTTAGCCTGTTTGAGGGAGTCCTTCGCCATGGTTGGCCAATTCTGGCCATTCTCTGAAAACTAGACTCCTTCCGCTGGAGTGGGAACTCTTCTAGTATTCGTGCGGCTTCCCTAGGGGTTAGACATCGTAGGTAGAATCCTGAGAAGGATCTCCTATACAGCTTTCCTTCTGAGATGCAGTATCTGGCTGCTTGTCTCTTGATCTTGCGGCTTTCGTCTCGATTTTTGGATAAGACGTCGTTCCTGAGGTAGTTGGTAATGGGAGTCATCCAGGTTTCCCCTTCGTCTACTACTGCTACTTCCTCTGGTTCTGCCTCTTTCTCGGTTGCTGGCCATTGTAGGACCAACAAGGAAATACTCATGTGCTCCTTAGTTTCTAAGGCGGAACCTAGGTTTGATAGAGCATCGGCTTGGGAGTTTTGTTCCCTAGGGATCTGAGTAAGTTTGTAGTTTTTGAATTGGTCAAGCAGGCGTTTGGCTACCGATAGGTATCTGATCATGCTCGGGTTCTAGGTTTGGTAGTCTCCCTGGACTTGGTTGATGATGAGTTGTGAGTCGCTGAAGACTTGGATGTCCTCCAGTCCCATTTCTCTAGCTAACGCCAGACCTGCTATCAAGGCTTCGTATTCGGCTTCGTTGTTGGTTGCTTTGAAGTTGCAACGTACGGCTCTTGAGGCTGACTCTCTTGTGGGGGAAGTTAGGACCAACCCTACTCCTGCACCTCTCACGTTACTGGAACCTTCAACATGTAAGGTCTATTGGCCTTTCTCCGCCTCCTTTCCACGGAGCGTAACTTCTAGATCCAGGTCTGAGAGCATGGAGGGAGAGAATTCAGCCACGAAGTCGGCAAGAACCTGAGACTTGATGGCGGTAGCTGGGCGGAAGACCACATCATATTCCCCTAATTCTATGGCCCATTTTGCCAATCGTCCTGACACCTCGGGTTTACGAAGGACCGTTTTGATAGGGAACAAAGTGACTACCACGACTTGATGAGCCTGGAAGTAGGGGCGTAATTTCCGATCTGCTACGACTAGGGCGAGGGCTAGCTTCTCTAGTTGGCTGTAGCGAGTCTCTGCGTCTAGCATAGGCTTGCTAACGTAGTATATAGGGTGCTGTTTCCTCCCTTCTTTTCTTACGAGGACCGCACTAACCGCGTGCTCGGATACGGCGAGGTAGAGCAACAAGACATCTTCTTCCAGGGGTTTGGATAGGAGTGGTGGAGTAGTGAGATAGGTCTTGAGATTAGATAATGCAGTCTCGCACTTCTCTGTCCATTTGAAGTCCTTAGGATTCTTTAATGTTTCAAAGAAAGTGTGGGACTTGTCGGAGAGCCTGGAGATGAATATGCTGAGGGCTGCCATTCTTCCTGTTAGTTTTTGAACCTCCTTGACGTTGCGAGGGGAAGGTATCGCCTGGAGTGCTCTTATCTGCTCCGGATTCGCTTCTATGCCCTTGTGAGTGACTATATATCCCAAGAATTTCCCGGAAGGTCATTTAAAAGGGTTGAGCTTCATATTGTACCTTCTTAGGGTGGCGAACGCCTGTTGAAGGTGTGAGATATGATCTTCGGCGTCCAAGGATTTCACTAGCATGTCGTCGATGTAGACCTCCATGGTTTGGCCTTTCTGATCGGCAAACATCATGTTGACCAGCCTTTGGTAGGTGGATCCGGCGTTCTTTAACCCGAAGGGCATAACCTTGTAGCAATAGATATCCCTCGAGGTCATGAAAGACGTTTTCTCCTGATCATCGGGATGCATTAGGATTTGGTTGTACCCGGAGAAGGCGTCCATGAAGCTCATCAGTTGATGTCCGGCATGTTGGGGAAAAATATCCAAGGCTAAAGATTTCTCCAGCCTCCGAAGGGGCCTTGACTTCCGGGCCCTCGTTTGGAAAGGACCCAGGGTCCCTACTCTACTCAAAGAACCAATCTCCACCAGGAGGCACCAGGATCCGATCTCCACTTAATAGTATTCAGGGTCCAATCCCTGTATCGAGGAACCAAGCCCTAGCCCCTGCCGAAAAGACCAAGGATCCGATCCTCCGCATGAATATGGAAGTTTCCCAAAACGAGGGGAAAATAATATATTCGTGAATATTACGGAGGCCGCCCAAGATTGACCGACTTACATTAACTATAAAAGGGAAACCCAAACCCTAGAACAAGGGATCGACACTTTGGGGCTTAGAGATTAGAGAGTTAGGCGATAAAACTAGGGTTTATACACCTAAGACGTTGTAATCCCAAAATCACTCAATGATACATCTCTTTGCCTCAGTTCCTCTTCTCTAAACACATACAAATACTCGAAATCTATTAGTCTTCCAGTGTTCCGTAGTACTAAAACGACCCTGCACAAAAATATCATAACAGTTTGGCGCTAGAATGAGGGGAGTAAATCAACTACGTGACGATGGCACCAGAAGACGATTCCAACCAAGCTGATCTGACCCCGAAGGAGAAGGAGCTTCTAAGCCGATTCGAAACCTTTCAGAGTCAAATCACCGACCTTCACAAGGCTCAGGAAACCGCACCTGCAGGTCTGGAACTCGTCCAGGAAGTTCAGTACCTAAAAGATCAACTTGGGGAACACTCCAAGCAGCTTCAGCAAAGCGTCGAGAAGCTAGACGCTATGGAAGCCGAGAACATCGCTCTCCGACGAGAAAACCGATCCCTCGGGGCAGTAGGGAACAAACGAAAACGGTTCAGAACCAGAGTCCGACCTATGGCTTCGCTCAACACCCCGCACGACGGCGAGGAAACGCCTCAACAGCCCGACGACGAACCCGACGATCAAGAAAACACTCGAGACGTAACCCGGGAAGAAGAAGAGGACGACTCCGATGCAGAGGATGAAGAATATTCGCCTGACCATCCCGAGATCTCAGATCCAGCTCTAGCCGCCTACCTAGAGAAGGTGGTATCGGAAAGATTCGGCACCATCCAATCCATGGTGGAAAGGCTCCCCGGAGTAGCTCCCCCTATCCGTAGAAGCGATCCCAGGTCTTACTCCGACACACCTTTCGTGAAGGAGATTGCTTCGGTCGAGATGCCTCGCAAATTCTCTTTCCCGAGCATTAAGATGTATGAGGGAACCGGAGATCCTGACAACCACATCGCCCAGTATAAGCAACGTATGGTAGCCGTCGCTATTCCAAAAGAAGCAAGGGAAGCCACCATGTGCAAGGGCTTCTGGTCAACCCTAACCGGTCCTCCCCTCCAATGGTATATCAGCCTCCCCACGGGATCTATAGCAACTTTTGCCGCCCTCAGCGACAAGTTCGTGGAACAATTCGCCAGTAGCCGCCATCTGGAGATGAGATCAGATGACCTCTACGAGATCCAACAATACAGAAACGAATCCCTACGTTCCTACATAGCTCGTTTCAACCAGGAGAAGGTCTCTATATCCGAGTGCAGTGCCGATACCGTAATCTCAGCCTTCAAGAAGGGTCTACTTCCGGAGGGAGAGCTCTACAAGGAGCTAACGAAGTACAGATGCGGAGACATGGCAGATGTATTATCCTGCGCCTGGGCCCAAGTAAGGTGGGAAGAAGACGTCGTGAGCAGGGCCAAGGTCTCCTCCAAGTACGATCAGAAGTCCTCAAGGCCTTCAAAGGACGAGCGTGAGGAAACCATCCGACCCCGACCTTCCCGAGAATCTACCAACCAGAGCAGGGGCAGATACCAACATCGTCCCCTACCTCGATCCGAAGGAATGATGGTTTCTACTTGGCCCAGCATCTCCCACCTAGCGATATCCAAGCCAGAGCTCATCGGAGTCTTGGGGCAGATGGGTCCACAAGTTAAGTGGCCACCTAAAATGAGGTCCCCTGACGCTACCCGGAACCCTAAAAGATGGTGTGGGTTCCACAGCGATCACGGTCATACCACTGAAGATTGTATAGCCCTAAGGCTGGAAGTAGCCGAGCTTCTCAAGAAGGGTTATCTAAGGGAGTTCCTCTCGGACAAGGCAAAGGACCTCCTCAACAGAGAGGGTCCCGCTCTCCCCAACGACGCTGTCCCTGCACTAACTCCGCCACAAGAACGAGTGATCCACGTCATCTCGGGAGGATCAGAAGTAAGCAGAATCAGCAGCGCCGCAGCCAAAAGGAGTACTCGTAATGCTAGGAATGGCCAAGAGACCGAGCTTCCCAAGCGCCCACTCTTGGGGACGGATGAGATCAGCTTTACTGCGAAAGAACAGGAACGGGTACTCGTCCCTCATCATGACGCCCTCGTCATCTCGCTAGTTATAGCCAATTGCCTGGTTAAGCAGATACTGGTGGACAACGGAAGCTCCAGCAACATCATCTTCCATTCGGCCTACATGGATTTAGGGCTAGACCCTAAGACACTAACGAGGAAAGCGACCCCGCTCGTAGGATTCAGTGGAGAGGTAAAGCAAACCGAAGGAGAAGTCCTCCTCCCAGTCTACACCGAGGGGATAAACCAGACCACCAAGTTCTTGGTCGTCGACTGTCCGTCATCTTACAATGTGATACTAGGGAGACCCTGGATTCACGACATGGGAGCTGTGCCATCAACCCTTCACCAACTGGTGAAATTTCCTACTCCCTGGGGCGTGAAGGTCATCAGAGGGGACCAAGATAATTCTAGGTCCTGCTACCAAACTACCTTGAAGGGAAAGACCCAAACCTTATAGCAATTACAGAAGTGTGGGAACCGAAATTCGCACCGTCAAATATTGCTAAGTAAAAACGTAGGAAAACTAAGTTGACCTAGTTTTCCCCGAGGATCCCGGCTATCTGCTGGGCCACGCACGACAAAGTTAAAACTGGCTAAGGTTAAAATAAATGCGTAAAGTAAAGAGAGCAAAAAGAAAGAATTTTATTTCCGAATTCGCGGAGAGCGTTGGAACAATAGGTCGAGATCGCGGCCGTAAGAGCTGTCGATCGTCGCTAGTCTCAAAACCCTAGATCTAACCTAATTGAGTCGCAGCTCGCTAAAAAGGAAATAAACGCCTAAGTTCTAAATTGCTCTGAGAGTAGTTTTTCTTGTGATTTTCGGATCCCCCTTCCTCTGCTCCTAGACTTGCTTATATACTCCCATATGACGGTCTATTCCTGACGGGCCGGCGCGAGCTGGGCTTTTTCCATTTTCGTCAGCCTTCATGTTTATCGGGAAACTTGACATTTATCTTTTTGGAAACTTGATGTTTATCCTTTTGGAAACTTGATGTTTATCCTTTGGAAGTTTGACATTTATCTTGTTTAGGAAGATAATCGCAAACTGTCGTATCTATCTTTTTAGAAAATCGTAAAATGGTTATCCGATCATGTTTGGTCCCCGTTGGGCCGTATCTCGGATTTCCGCTATTTTTACGATTTCTTTGATAGAACGCTCCTACTCGGACATTGGATCTTTCGGAAGATCTTCGGCTCTTTTGTGCGGCAAATGGTGTTTTTAGATAACCATTGCCGTTTTCTACGAAGTTCTTCCATCCGCCGACGTCTTACGGGTTTTCCGAAGGTTAGGAGAAAAAAAAGGAGTTTGGTTTGCGGGATTTCAGAAAGTCGCAAAACTTCGATTTCTGGCGGTTTGAGAACTTGGAAGTTACGCACGAAGACTAGGCGTCCGATAACTCGAGCTAGCATGGCGCTAGGCGCCCGGAGCCTAGAGGCAGCACGGGCGCTAGGCGCCTAGAGGCAGCACGGGCGCTAGGCGCCCGGCGCCTAGAGGCAGCACGGGCGCTAGGCGCCCGGCGCCTAGAGGCAGCACGGGCGCTAGGCGCCCGGTGCCTAGAGGCAGCACGGGCGCTAGGCGCCCGGCGCCTAGAGGCAGCACGGGCGCTAGGCGCCCGGCGCCTAGAGGCAGCCGCGGGCGCTAGGCGCCGGGCGCCTAGAGGCAGCCGCGGGAGCTAGGCGCCGGGCGCCTAGTGGCAGCACGGGCGCTAGGCGCCCGGCGCCTAGAGGCAGCTCGGGCGCTAGGCGCCCGGCGCCTAGAGGCAGCACGGGAGCTAGGCGCCCGGCGCCTAGAGGCAGCACGGGCGCTAGGCGCCCGGCGCCTAGAGGCAGCACGGGCGCTAGGCGCCCGGCGCCTAGAGGCAGCACGGGCGCTAGGCGCCCGGCGCCTAGAGGCAGCACGGGCGCTTGGCGCCCGGCGCCTAGAGGCAGCCCAGGGTCGTCGCTTGTTTCTTTCGGCTCGTGCGAGTTTTTTGCGTTCTTTTTACTTCCCGGAGATTTTATCGTGTAGAGAATGTTTCTAATCGTTGATTTCGGAATGTCTTAACATTTTCCCGAGTTTTCTAGAATGAAACTAATTCTCCTAATGCTTCTCTAACATCTTTCGTATTTTGTCCGAATTTTTCGGGCATCGATTTCGTCTTGACCGATTTTGACCCCAACAAGAAGCAACCTCTCGTTCCTCACGTCGAAGAACCCGAGGTTGAAGACATGGATGAGATCCCCCTGGTAGAAGGGAACTCGGAACGGAACCTCAAAATAGGTTCCAAACTGACGAAGGATCTGCGGCGAAGACTGATTGACTTCCTAAGGTCCAATTCCAATTGCTTTGCGTGGTCCCACGAAGACATGCCCAGAATCGACCCCGACGTGATCATGCACCAGCTCCAAGTGAATCCCGAGCATCCTCCGGTCAGACAAAAAAGAAGGAAGTTCGCTCCCGAAAGAGATGAAATCATTAACGAAGAGGTCAAGAACCTGCTCGACGCAGGGTTCATAAGAGAAGTACAATATCCCGACTGGCTCGCCAATGTGCTGGTTGTGAAAAAGAAAAAGGGAAAGTGGAGAGTCTGCATCGATTTCACGGATCTCAACAAGTTCTGTCCAAAGGATCCATTCCCCTTGCCTCATATAGCAAGCTAGTTGATGCCACTGCTGGGCACCAACTAATGAGCTTCATGGACGCCTTCTCGGGATACAACCAAATCCTGATGCATCCCGACGACCAAGAGAAGACGTCCTTCATGACTTCCAGGGGCATCTACTGCTACAAGGTCATGCCGTTTGGTCTGAAGAATGCTGGGTCCACCTACCAGAGGCTAGTCAACACGATGTTTGCCGATCAGATAGGCCAGACCATGGAAGTCTACATCGACGACATGCTGGTAAAATCCCTTGACTCGGAAGATCATATCTCGCATCTTCATCAAGCATTTGCCACCTTGAGAAAATACAATATGAAGCTCAACCCCTCTAAATGCTCTTTTGGAGTAAGCTCCGGAAAATTTCTGGGATACATAGTCACCCATAGGGGCATAGAAGCAAATCCGGAGCAAATAAGGGCCATCCAGGCGATTCCTCCCCCACGGAATGTCAAAGAGATTCAAAAACTTATAGGAAGAATGGCAGCCCTCAGCATGATCATCTCCAGGCTTTCTGACAAGTCCCATGCCTTCTTTGAAACATTAAAGAACCCCAAAGATTTTAAGTGGACAGAGAAGTGCGAAGTCGCGCTATCCGACCTCAAGGCCTACCTCACGACCCCACCACTCTTGTCCAAACCCTTGGAAGGAGAAACCCTATTGCTTTACCTAGCCGTGTCCGAGCACGCAGTTAGCGCGGTCCTCGTAAGAGAGAGGAGAGGAGGCAGCATCCCATATACTACGTTAGCAAATCCATGCTAGACGCAGAAACTCGCTACAGCCAACTAGAGAAGCTAGCCCTCGCCCTGGTGGTCGCGGCCCGGAAGCTACGTCCCTAGTTCCAGTCCCATCAAGTCGTGGTTGTCTCTTCATTCCTCATCAAAGCGGTCCTTCATAAACCCGAGGTATCAGGACGGTTGGCGAAATGGGCCATAGAATTGGGAGAGTATGACGTGATCTTCAGCCCAGCCGCCGCTATCAAGTCCCAGGTCCTAGCTGATTTCGTGGCTGAATTCTCTCCCTCTGCGCTTCCAGAACCAGATCTAGAAGCTACACTCCTGAGAAAAGAAGCAGAGGAGGGTCAGTGGACCCTGCACGTGGATGGCTCCAGCAACGTAAGAGGCGCAGGAGTAGGACTGGTTCTAACCTCTCCTACGGGAGATTCGGCCTCAAGGGCTGTACGTTGCAACTTCAAAGCAACAAACAACGAGGCAGAATACGAGGCTTTAATAGCAGGTCTAGAGTTAGCTAGAGAAATGGGGGTAAAATACATCCAGGTCTTCAGTGACTCGCAGCTCATCATCAGCCAAGTTCAAGGGGATTATCAAGCCAAGGACCCGAGTATGATCAGGTACCTATCGGTGGCCAAGCGCCTCCTAGACCAATTCACAAGCTGCAAGCTTACTCAGATACCTAGGGAACAAAACTCCCAAGCCGATGATCTAGCAAACCTGGGTTCCGCATTAGAAACCAAGGAACATATGAGTATTGCCTTATTGGTCCTACAATGGCCAGCAACCCAAAAAGAGGCAGAACCGGAAGAAGTGGCGGTAGTAGACGAAGGAGAAACCTGGATGACCCCTATCACCAACTATCTGAGAAACGACGTCCTACCTAAAAACCGAGAGGAGAGCCGGAAGATCAAGAGACAAGCGGCCAGATACTGCATTACGGAGGGGAAACTATATAGAAGGTCCTTCTCAGGGTCCTACATACGATGCCTATCCCCTAGAGAAGCCACACGAATATTGGAAGAACTCCACGATGGGGAATGCGGCTCACATTCTAGCGGACGAAGCCTGGTTCTCAGAGCAAGAAGGGCTGGTTATTACTGGCCTACTATGGCGAAGGATTCCCTCAAGCAGGCTAAAACCTGCAGCCAATGCAAGAAACACGACCCAATCTCCAACTTACCACCAGAGAACCTGAAATCCCTAAGCTCCCCTTGGCCCTTCCGCAAATGGGGCATGGACATCGTGGGGAAATTCCCAATGGCGCCGGGGCAAAAGGTCTTCCCATAGTAATGACCGATTACTTCACGAAATGGGTAGAAGCCAAAGCCTTGGCAAAAATCACGGACCTCCAGATCAGGAAATTCATCTGGACGAACATAATAACCCGCTTCGGAGCACCTCAGGAGATTGTCACAGACAATGGACCCCAATTTACCAGCAACGACTTCCAAGACTTCTGCAAAGATTGAGATATCAAACTCTCATATTCAGCGCCGAGACACCCCCAGTCAAACGGACAAGCAGAATCAACCAACAAAACGGTGGTGAACATGCTCAAGAAGCGCTTGGAGAAGGCTCATGGACGATGGGCAGAAGAGCTACATGGAGTCCTCTGGGCCTATCGAACAACTCCAAAAACAGCTACCCAAGAAACCCCTTTCTCACTCGTCTATGGCACCGAGTCAGCAATACCAACCGAGGTACATGTTAAGACCACGATCTCCAACATCCTAACTCCCAAGGAAAACGATGAGTTGGTGTACCTAAGCCTAGACCTCCTAGACGAGAAAAGAGAAGGAGCCCGCCTGAGAAACGCGTCGTACCAAATAAAGGTAGCCAGGAGTTACAACAAGAAGGTGAGATCCAGAACCTTCCAAGAAGGAGACTGGGTCCTAAGGCGAGTCTGTAACCACACAAAAGACAAATCAGCCGGAAAACTCGCCCCCGGATGGGAGGGGCCCTACCAGGTAATAGGGGTGCAAGGGGCAGGAGCCTATAAGCTGCAAGACAGCACATGCAAGGTCCAACCCAACTGCTGGAACGCCTTGCACCTCAAATTTTATCATTTCTAAAGGCAAGATCTTCGGATCGAGCCCTATATATACTATTATATATTTAAGTATTTTGGTTTTCCTACTCATATGTATAACGAGAACGTCCTCGGACTAGGCTTATAAAATACATTTGGTTTCGACTAAAGGGAGTTAAGGGAACACCAATATACTTAAAGGGGCATATTAGCTGGATCGGGACCCTCGGGACCTCAGATCTTAGCTAGCCCCCTAGCTGGTGAGGCTACTCACCATAGGTGCAGACAGATATGGAAGGGGTCTGATCAGCCCTGAGCCGATGTCTGCGCGATAGGGCCCCGCGTAAAGGCCTGTAGCCAAAAGTTATGCGGGGACCACGTACTAGTGCTATTCAAACCCTCGTGAAAAACGCTATAAGCTAAACGCGCGCTGGGGGCATGATGTACACAACCAAGTACTGTAATCAGATTCTGGCGGCTGATATGCAGGGAGCAAAAGTGCAAATAACCGGTTAAGCACAAACAATTTAATACCTATCCAGACGTGGAAGGTAGTGTGTCTGGGTTGACAGAACCTTGCGGGGGGACCCACCCCAGACCACAGTAAGTCTGAGAGTGGCCTTTCTGCAGAAAGGTAGAGTGCAGCATTGAGAATTTCGAGAATGGCCTATGCCCACGGGTAGCACAGTGCAATTTCTCAATTTAGATCGAGAATGGCTCGCCTCCGGGCATCAGAGAGCGATCAAAAAGACTCCCCAAAAGCATAAAAGTCCAGAGACCTTCGGGTCCAAAGACCTTCGGGTCCAAAGACCTTCGGGTCCAAAGACCTTCGGGTCCAAAGACCTTCGGGTCCAAAGACCTTCGGGTCCAAAGACCTTCGGGTCCAAAGACCTTCGGGTCCAAAGACCTTCGGGTCCAAAGACCTTCGGGTCCAAAGACCTTCGGGTCCAAAGACCTTCGGGTCCAAAGACCTTCGGGTCCAAAGACCTTCGGGTCCAAAGACCTTCGGGTCCAAAGACCTTCGGGTCCAAAGACCTTCGGGTCCAAAGACCTTCGGGTCCAAAGACCTTCGGGTCCAAAGACCTTCGGGTCCAAAGACCTTCGGGTCCAAAGACCTTCGGGTCCAAAGACCTTCGGGTCCAAAGACCTTCGGGTCCAAAGACCTTCGGGTCCAAAGACCTTCGGGTCCAAAGACCTTCGGGTCCAAAGACCTTCGGGTCCAAAGACCTTCGGGTCCAAAGACCTTCGGGTCCAAAGACCTTCGGGTCCAAAGACCTTCGGGTCCAAAGACCTTCGGGTCCAAAGACCTTCGGGTCCAAAGACCTTCGGGTCCAAAGACCTTCGGGTCCAAAGACCTTCGGGTCCAAAGACCTTCGGGTCCAAAGACCTTCGGGTCCAAAGACCTTCGGGTCCAAAGACCTTCGGGTCCAAAGACCTTCGGGTCCAAAGACCTTCGGGTCCAAAGACCTTCGGGTCCAAAGACCTTCGGGTCCAAAGACCTTCGGGTCCAAAGACCTTCGGGTCCAAAGACCTTCGGGTCCAAAGACCTTCGGGTCCAAAGACCTTCGGGTCCAAAGACCTTCGGGTCCAAAGACCTTCGGGTCCAAAGACCTTCGGGTCCAAAGACCTTCGGGTCCAAAGACCTTCGGGTCCAAAGACCTTCGGGTCCAAAGACCTTCGGGTCCAAAGACCTTCGGGTCCAAAGACCTTCGGGTCCAAAGACCTTCGGGTCCAAAGACCTTCGGGTCCAAAGACCTTCGGGTCCAAAGACCTTCGGGTCCAAAGACCTTCGGGTCCAAAGACCTTCGGGTCCAAAGACCTTCGGGTCCAAAGACCTTCGGGTCCAAAGACCTTCGGGTCCAAAGACCTTCGGGTCCAAAGACCTTCGGGTCCAAAGACCTTCGGGTCCAAAGACCTTCGGGTCCAAAGACCTTCGGGTCCAAAGACCTTCGGGTCCAAAGACCTTCGGGTCCAAAGACCTTCGGGTCCAAAGACCTTCGGGTCCAAAGACCTTCGGGTCCAAAGACCTTCGGGTCCAAAGACCTTCGGGTCCAAAGACCTTCGGGTCCAAAGACCTAAGGGTCCAAAGACCTAAGGGTCCAAAGACCTAAGGGTCCAAAGACCTAAGGGTCCAAAGACCTAAGGGTCCAAAGACCTAAGGGTCCAAAGACCTAAGGGTCCAAAGACCTTCGGGTCCAAAGACCTTCGGGTCCAAAGACCTTCGGGTCCAAAGACCTTTGGTTCCAAAGACCTTTGGGTCCAAAGACCTTCGGGTCCAAAGACCTTCGGGCCCAAAGACCTAAGGGTCCAAAGACCTAAGGGTCCAAAGAACCTCAAGGTTCCCAAGACCTAAGGGTCCGAAGAACCTCAAGGTTCCCAAGACCTAAGGGTCCGAAGAACCTCAAAGTTCCCAAGACCTAAGGGTCCGAAGAACCAAAGAACCTCAAGGTTCCCAAGACCTAAGGGTCCGAAGAACCTCAAGGTTCCCAAGACCTAAGGGTCCGAAGAACCTCAAGGTTCCCAAGACCTAAGGGTCCGAAGAACCTCAAAGTTCCCAAGACCTAAGGGTCCGAAGAACCTCAAGGTTCCCAAGACCTAAGGGTCCAAAGAACCTCAAGGTTCCTAAGACCTAAGGGTCCGAAGAACCTCAAGGTTCCCAAGACCTAAGGGTCCGAAGGACCTCAAGGTTCCCAAGACCTAAGGGTCCAAAGAACCTCAAGGTTCCCAAGACCTAAGGGTCCGAAGAACCTCTAGGTTCCTAAGACCTAAGGGAAAGAAAACCTAAAGGCTCCTAATCCTTCAAGATTGAATGGGTAAAACTCCCAGGTTCAAAGTAAGGCCTTAGGACCCAGGTTAGGAACCTAAGGGGCCTAGATCCTAAGAACTTCTGAGTTCAAGGAGCCAAGAACCTAAGGGTTCAAATCAGACCGGAACTCACTAGTTCCCGACAACGATCTCACATCCTTAAAAACCCATGTTTTATAAACAGGATTACGAGATCTAACACGGCTTTATTTTCAGGCCCTAAACATGACTCAAGTCCCAAGGCGAATCCGGATACAAATTCAAAAGAGAATATTTCAGTTCAATAAAAGCCATAAAAGACGATCATTACAAAAATCCCTAAGATCTGCCATGCCTAAACGAAGGAATAGCTGGCTCATCTCCAAACCTGGGAGGCTCGACACCCTTAAGCGCTGCCTCGGCCAAAACCACCGTCTTAAACTGAGAGAATTCTTTGAGCAGATCCCATTGGGACGTCTATCCCCGGAGCCATTCCCTCATTACCTCCCAGCGGGCAACCATCCTTGCCCCACTCACGGCCATGATCTTCTCATTCCTCAAAGTCTCCACCTCTGATCAAAGCTCTGCGACAGCCTCTTCTAATTCTTGCTTCTCTCGACTCAACCGAAGGGATTCAGCCGAAGCAATCTCTACCGAGCCCTCGATGGCCCGAACCTTGCCCTTCAAGTCCCGAAGTTCCAATTATGTAGCGACTCGTTTGTCCTTCTCACGGGATAATTGCCTGGACAGTTCCACAGTCTTGTCACGATTAATGCCCTCCTTCGCCATCCAGGCTTTCAAATGGTGTAGTTGTGAAAGAACCTATATAAAAAGGGAGACGTAAACCGAGGATTCAAAACCAGAAACGAAAAGACTGCTATCTACCTGAAGAAGCCCACTCTGAATCTGCCGCACCGCTTCTGAAGAACCTTTATCCGAAAAAAGAACTTGCATCTTGGGAAATACGCTCTCATTCAAATTATTCAAAACCGACGACAGCCCTCCATGCAAATATCTGCTCGGTGGTGGTTGTTGGCTCACTGTGGGAACCGAAATTCGCACTGTCGATTTTAGTTAAATTTTATCGGAGGAAAACTAAGTAAACCTAGTTTTCCCTGAAGGCTCGGATTCTCTGCGACAACCAAACGAAATTGATAGAACAAGATAATAAAACGGAAAAGTTGCACTAAGGCGTTTATTAAACAAATGATAAGTTGAATACAATATTCTTCCGAAAAACGGGAAGTAGAGATACGCTGAAGAGGAAACAACGGAAAAATAGGAGACAAAACGTTCTAAGTCTTGCTCCGCTAGTCTAGCCTCCTAAGTCCTAAGTTCCCTAAGCTAGCAGGAATTCTCTAAAACCCTAGATTTCGGATTTGGTCTCTCTCTCTCTGATTTTCGCTCTGCCTTTCTTCTTCTCCCAAAGCTCCTTTATATACTCCTTCCTATGACGGTCTATTCTCCTTCTGGGCCGCAAGGCGGGCTTTTTCCATTTTCGTCGACCTTCATGTTTATCTTCGGGAAACTTGTCATTTATCCTTCCGGAAATTTAGGATTCATCTTGTTGCGTAAAGATGAACGTAAACCGTTGTACCTATCCTAGATAATCGTAAATGGGTTGTCCGATCGAGTTTAGTCCCTTTCGGGTCGTTTCGAGGACTTTTGCCGTTTTCTACGATTTCTTCGGAAGATCTTCAATCGTTCGTAGAGTTGAGATGCGTGGTGTTTTAGATAACCATCGTCGTTTCGTATGAATGATTTAAGATCTTCTTTTCCGTTGATATCTTACGAGTTTCCGAAGTGTTTCCGACGGTTTTTAATTCAGAATAAGAACGGGAGTTTTGTATGCGGAATCCCAATGATTCATTCCGCGAGAGCTTGGGAAGGACTCAAGGCACAGATTACTGACGGTCGGGGCCTGGAACTCGTGCACGGAAGATTGTCGCTCGAGGACCCGAAGCAGTGTGGGCGCTAGGCGCCCGGCGCCTAGAGGCAGCACGGGGGCTAGGCGCCCGGCGCCTAGAGGCAGCACGGGCGCTAGGCGCCCGGCGCCTAGAGGCAGCACGGGCGCTAGGCGCCCGGCGCCTAGAGGCAGCACGGGCGCTAGGCGCCCGGCGCCTAGAGGCAGCACGGGCGCTAGGCGCCCGGCGCCTAGAGGCAGCACGGGCTCTAGGCGCCCGGCGCCTAGAGGCAGCACGGGCGCTAGGCGCCCGGCGCCGAGGGGCAGCACGGGCGCTAGGCGCCCGGCGCTAGGCGCCCGGCGCCTAGGGGCAGCACGGGCGCTAGGCGCCCGGCGCCTAGAGGCAGCACGGGGGCTAGGCGCCCGGCGCCTAGAGGCAGCACTGGCGCTAGGCGCCCGGCGCCTAGAGGCGGCACGGGCGCTAGGCGCCCGGCGCCTAGGGGCAGGTTGCGGTCGGCTGCTTGGTTCCTTCGGTTTGCGGGTGTTCGTGTGCATCCTTCGGAGGATTTTTCGTGCCACAAATAGTCTTAGCCGTTGATTTCGAGATAACCGTTTTTGACCCCAAAACTCACCGGAGTCGAATCCTCCCTCGATCCACGGTCCTGACCCGAGGAAGTATCCTCGATGTCCATCACCTTGCGCTTACCCCCAATAGTCACACCCGTCCTACCAGCCACCTCCTCGATAAGCAGACTTTTCTTGACCGAAATCGCATCGGTGGCCCTCTTGAAAGAAGCTATCGGATCCTCCGAATCCTCTTCCATCATATTCACTAATCACAAAACTCACACGATCAACCCGGTAATAAAAGACCCGACCTATTTTAAGAGGAAGGACTTACTCCACAGTCTGCTACGGCGTAGCACCTCTGGGCTGAGAAGATAAGGCACTAGGCGCCGCTCGACAGGAATCTGCCTTGCACGAAGAACGTTATCCTTCCCATCGGCCGGAGCAGGACGAGTCCCCTCTGCGAAAGAACCAAAAAGAGATAAGCAAAATTCGACTACAGATAGCGAAAGCATTCCTCACCCGTGAAATTCCATCGATAGTAGGATCCAGGAAGGGTCACGAAAATATACTTTTCGGGCCATCTCTTCTTAAAGGCTAGCCCCTTGCGATCAATTTTTGGTAGCTCCTCAACTATAGGAAGACCCGCGCGAGGGCGGAGATGGAAACGTCCTTCGTTACCATTAATTGGAGCTAAGTGATAAGCGAAGAGAACCTCATTAACCCCCAAAGCCAAATTCTCTTCGTCACCCAGATTCTGGATCGCCGTGAGAATGCGCCAAGCTGGAGGATTAAGCTGGGACGGTGAGATATGAAAATAGTCGCAAAGGTTCGCAACCAACGACGGTACGTCGCCTCTGAAACCCGATTTAAAGAAAGCTTCGTAAATGGCAATCTCTTCGGGCATACCGCCGGAAGCACGCTCCGACGGCTCAGGAACGCGGAGAGCAACGGAAGAAGGGAGCGCGTATTTTCTCCGGAGGTCACGTACTTCTTCCTCCCCAATCAACGAAGCAGGGCCCACCAATGGAGACCCGAGAGGTATGAACGGCATAGACGACCGGAGATCCTGAGGGCTGCCAGATCTAGACGATCTAGACTCTTCCCTCTTCCCCGAATCTCTCGTCTCTGCCATTGTAATAAACGAGGAAGAAGAAAAATCTGAATGCAATTTTTAAAGACTAAGAAAAGGAGGAAGCGATGAAGGCAATCGAAAATCCGGAGCACATATTTATCATCAGGGAAAGGAAAGAGCTGTTAGACACTACCTCGGGAAAGCCGCTAAATTCAAAAATCCTACGGTCTCCGAGGCAGGATTTAAAAATCGAATCAGCCCGCTCCCCGGATCTTTCGAGATTACAGCTCCCGAAAAGGAAAGAGAATCCAAATCAGCAAGACTCGTTCAGACCGATTTTTTTTAAAAAAGCTCCGAATCAAAAATATTCCAGGTCAACATTCCAGCCAAATTCTTATGCCTCAGATTCCGGAATCAAATTATGGATGAAACCCTTCTCCTGCTTGAAGAAATGGTGCCAAGATCCAAGACTACATGTTATCCCTTGATCCCTACGAAGCAATCAAGGAATAAGGGGCAAACTGTTGGGGAAAAATATCCAAGGCTAAAGATTTCTCCAGCCTCTGAAGGGGCCTTGACTTCCGGGCCCTCGTTTGGAAAGGACCCAGGGTCCCTCCTCTACTCAAAGAACCAATCTCCACCAGGAGGCACCAGGATCCGATCTCCACTTAATAGTATCCAGGGTCCAATCCTTGTATCGAGGAATCAAGGCCTAGCCCCTGCCGAAAGGACCAAGGATCCGATCCTCCGCATGAATATGGAAGTTTCCCAAAACGAGGGGAAAGTAATATATTCGTGAATATTACGGAGGCCGCCCAAGATTGACCGACTTACATCAACTATAAAAGGGGAACCCAAACCCTAGAACAAGGGATCGACACTTTGGGGCTTAGAGATTAGAGAGTTAGGCGATAGAACTAGGGTTTATACACCTAAGACGTTGTAATCCTAAAATCACTCAATAATACATCTCTTTGCCTCAGTTCCTCTTCTCTAAACACATACAAATACTCGAAATCTATTAGTCTTCCAGTGTTTCGTAGTACTAAAACGACACTGCAAAAAAATATCATAACACGACAGTGGCATCAACCAGCTTGTCTATGTGGGGCAAAGGGAAGGGATCCTTTGGACAGGACTTGTTGAGGTCCGTGAAATCGATGCAAACTCTCCACTTTCCATTCTTCTTCCTTACAACTACCACATTAGCGAGCCAGTCGGGATACTGTACCTCTCTTATGAACCCTGCGTCGAGCAGGTTCTTTACTTCCTCGTTAATGATTTCGTCCCTTTCAAGGGCGAACTTCCTCCTTTTCTGTCTGACTGGATCAATCCCGGGCAATGTCATCATGGGACCACGCAAAGCAATCGGAATTGGACCTTAGAAAGTCAATCAGTCTTCGTCTCAGATCCTTCGGAAGTTTGGAGCCTATTTTGAGGTTCCGTTTCGAGTTCCCTTCCACCAAGGGGACTTCATCCATCCCTTCAACCTCCGGCTCTTCGGTGTGAGGAACTAGAGGTTGCTTCTGTAATTGCTATAAGGTCTGGGTCTTTCCCTTCAGGGTAGTCTAGTAGCAGGACCTTGAATTTTCCTGATCTCCTTTGATGACCTTTATGCCCCAGGGCGTGGGAAATTTTACTAATTGATGGAGGGTCGATGGTACGGCTCCCATGTCGTGAATCCAGGGTCTTTCTAATATCAAGTTATAGGATGACGGACAATGGACGACCAGGAATGTTGGGGAAAAATATCCAAGGCTAAAGATTTCTCCAGCCTCTGAAGGGGCCTTGACTTCCGGGCCCTCGTTTGGAAAGGACCCAGGGTCCCTCCTCTACTCAAAGAACCAATCTCCACCAGGAGGCACCAGGATCCGATCTCCACTTAATAGTATCCAGGGTCCAATCCCTGTATCAAGGAACCAAGGCCTAGCCCCTGCCGAAAGGACCAAGGATCCGATCCTCCGCATGAATATGGAAGTTTCCCAAAACGAGGGGAAAGTAATATATTCGTAAATATTACGGAGGCCGCCCAAGATTGACCGACTGACAACAACTATAAAAGGGGAACCCAAACCCTAGAACAAGGGATCGACACTTTGGGGCTTAGAGATTAGAGAGTTAGGCGATAGAACTAGGGTTTATACACCTAAGACGTTGTAATTCCAAAATCACTCAATAATACATCTCTTTGCCTCAGTTCCTCTTCTCTAAACACATACAAATACTCGAAATCTATTAGTTTTCCAGTGTTCCGTAGTACTAAAACGACCCTGTACAAAAATATCATAACAGTTTGGCGCTAGAAGGAGGGGAGTAAATCAACTATGTGACGATGGCACCGGAAGACGATTCCAACCAAGCTGATCTGACCCCGAAGGAGAAGGAGCTTCTAAGCCGATTCGAAACCCTTCAGAGTCAAATCACCGACCTTCACAAGGCTCAGGAAACCGCACCTGCAGGTCTGGAACTCGTCCAGGAAGTTCAGTACCTAAAATATCAACTTGGGGAACACTCCAAGCAGCTTCAGCAAAGCGTCGAGAAGCTAGACGCTATGGAAGCCGAGAACATCGCTCTCCGACGAGAAAACCGATCCCTCGGGGCAGTAGGGAACAAACGGAAACGGTTCAGAACCAGAGTCCGACCTATGGCTTCGCTCAACACCCCGCACGACGGCGAGGAAACGCCTCAACAGCCCGGCGACGAACCAGGCGATCAAGAAAACACTCGAGACGTAACCCGGAAAGAAGAAGAGGACGACTCCGATGCAGAGGACGAAGAATATTCGCCTGACCATCCCGAGATCTCAGATCCCGCTCTAGCCGCCTACCTAGAGAAGGTGGTATCCGAAAGATTCGGCACCATCCAATCCATGGTGGAAAGGCTCCCCGGAGTAGCTCCCCCTATCCATAGAAGCGATCCCAGGTCTTACTCCGACATACCTTTCGTAAAGGAGATTGCTTCGGTCGAGATGCCTGGCAAATTCTCTTTCCCGAGCATTAAGATGTATGAGGGAACCGGAGATCCTGACAACCACATCGCCCAGTATAAGCAACGCTTGGAAGCCGTCGCTATTCCAACAGAAGCAAGGGAAGCCACCATGTGCAAGGGCTTCGGGTCAACCCTAACCGGTCCTGCCCTCCAATGGTTTATCAGCCTCCCCACGGGATCTATAGCAACTTTTGCCGCCCTCAGCGACAAGTTCGTGGAACAATTCGCCAGTAGCCGCC
Organism: Hirschfeldia incana; assembly: GCA_026261945.1. NCBI lineage: Eukaryota > Viridiplantae > Streptophyta > Magnoliopsida > Brassicales > Brassicaceae > Hirschfeldia > Hirschfeldia incana. Next base: position 5,128,749 of record JABCMI010000013.1, on the reverse strand, counting down.
ATCTGGAGAAGAGATCAGATGACCTCTACGAGATCCAACAATACAGAAACGAATCCCTACGTTCCTACATAGCTCGTTTCAACCAGGAGAAGGTCTCTATATCCAAGTGCAATGCCGATACAGTAATCTCAGCCTTCAAGAAGGGTCTACTTCCGGAGGGAGAGCTCCACAAGGAGCTAACAAAGTACAGATGCGGAGACATGGCAGATGTATTATCCCGCGCCTGGGCCCAAGTAAGGTGGGAAGAAGACGTCGTGGGCAGGGCCAAGGTCTCCTCCAAGTACGATCAGAAGTCCTCAAGGCCTTCAAAGGACGAGCGTGAGGAAACCATCCGACCCCGACCTTCCCGAGAATCTACCAACCAGAGCAGGGGCAGATACCAACATCGTCCCCTACCTCGATCCGAAGGAATGATGGTTTCTACTTGGCCCAGCATCTCCCACCTAGCGATATCCAAGCCAGAGCTCATCGGAGTCTTGAGGCAGATGGGTCCACAAGTTAAGTGGCCACCTAAAATGAGGTCCCCTGACGCTACCCGGAACCCTAAAAGATGGTGTGGGTTCCACAGTGATCACGGTCATACCACTGAAGATTGTATAGCCCTAAGGCTGGAAGTAGCCGAGCTTCTCAAGAAGGGTTATCTAAGGGAGTTCCTCTCGGATAAGGCAAAGGACCTCCTCAACAGAGAGGGTCCCGCTCTCCCCAACGACGCTGTCCCTGCACTACCTCCGCCACAAGAACGAGTGATCCACGTCATCTCGGGAGGATCAGAAGTAAGCGGAATCAGCAGCGCCGCAGCCAAAAGGAGTACTCGTAATGCTAGGAATGGCCAAGAGACCGAGCTTCCCAAGCTCCCACTCTTGGGGACGGATGAGATCAGCTTTACTGCGAAAGAACAGGAACGGGTACTCGTCCCCCATCATGACGCCCTCGTCATCTCGCTAGTTATAGCCAATTGCCTGGTTAAGCGGATACTGGTGGACAAGGGAAGCTCCAGCAACATCATCTTCCATTCGGCCTACAAGGATTTAGGGCTAGACCCTAAGACACTAACGAGGAAAGCGACCCCGCTCGTTGGATTCAGTGGAGAGGTAAAGCAAACCGAAGGAGAAGTCCTCCTCCCTGTCTACACCGAGGGGATAAACCAGACCACCAAGTTCTTGGTCGTCGATTGTCCGTCATCCTACAATGTGATACTAGGGAGACCCTGGATTCACGACATGGGAGCTGGGCCATCAACCCTTCACCAACTGGTGAAATTTCCTACTCCCTGGGGCGTGAAGGTCATCAGAGGGGACCAAGAGAATTCTAGGTCCTGCTACCAAATTACCTTGAAGGGAAAGACCCAAACCTTATAGCAATTACAGAAGCAACCTCTCGTTCCTCACGTCGAAGAACCCGAGGTTGAAGACATGGATGAGATCCCCCTGGTAGAAGGGAACTCGGAACGGAACCTCAAAATAGGTTCCAAACTGCCGAAGGATCTGAGGCGAAGACTGATCGACTTCCTAAGGTCCAACTCCGATTGCTTTGCATGGTCCCACGAAGACATGCCCGGAATCGACCCCGACGTGATCATGCACCAGCTCCAAGTGAATCCCGAGCATCCTCCGGTCAGACAAAAAAGAAGGAAGTTTGCTCCCGAAAGAGATGAAATCATTAACGAAGAGGTCAAGAAGCTGCTCGACGCAGGGTTCATAAGAGAGGTACAATATCCCGACTGGTTCGCCAATGTGGTGGTTGTGAAAAATAAAAAGGGAAAATGGAGAGTCTGCATCGATTTCACGGATCCAACAAGTCCTGTCCAAAGGATCCATTCCCCTTGCCTCATATAGACAAGCTAGTTGATGCCACTGCTGGGCACCAACTAATGAGCTTCATGGACGCCTTCTCGGGATACAACCAAATCCTGATGCATCCCGACGACCAAGAGAAGACGTGCTTCATGACTTCCAGGGGCATCTACTGCTACAAGGTCATGTCGTTTGGTCTGAAGAACGCTGGATCCACCTACCAGAGGCTAGTCAACACGATGTTTGCCGATCAGATAGGCCAGACCATGGAAGTCTACATCGACGACATGCTGGTAAAATCCCTTGACTCGGAAGATCAGATCTCGCATCTTCAGCAAGCATTTGTCACCTTGAGGAAATACAATATGAAGCTCAACCCCTCTAAATGCTCTTTTGGAGTAAGCTCCGGGAAATTTATGGGATACATAGTCACCCACAGGGGCATAGAAGCAAATCCGGAGCAAATAAGGGCCATCCAGGCGATTCCTCCCCCACAGAATGTCAAAGAGATTCAAAAACTTACAGGAAGAATGACAGCCCTCAGCAGGTTCATATCCAGGCTTTCTGACAAGTCCCATGCGTTCTTTGAAACATTAAAGAACCCCAAAGATTTTAAGTGGACAGAGAAGTGCGAAGTCGCGCTATCCGACCTCAAGGCCTACCTCACGACCCCACCAATCTTGTCCAAACCCTTGGAAGGAGAAACCTTATTGCTTTACCTAGCCGTGTCCGAGCACGCAGTTAGCGCGGTCCTCGTAAGAGAGGAGGAGAGGAGGCAGCATCCCATATACTACGTTAGCAAATCCATGCTAGACGCAGAAACTCGCTACAGCCAACTAGAGAAGCTAGCCCTCACCCTGGTGGTCGCGGTCCGGAAGCTACGTCCCTACTTCCAATCCCATCAAGTCGTGGTAGTCACTTCATTCCCCATCAAAGCGGTCCTTCATAAACCCGAGGTATCAGGACAGTTGGCGAAATGGGCCGTAGAATTGGGAGAGTATGACGTGATCTTCATCCCATCCGCCGCTATCAAGTCCCAGGTCCTAGCTGATTTCGTGGCTGAATTCTCTCCCTCTGCGCTTCCAGAACCAGATCTAGAAGCTACACTCCTGAGAAAAGAAGCAGAGGAGGGTCAATGGACCCTGCACGTGGATGGCTCCAGCAATGTAAGAGGCGCATGAGTAGGACTGGTTCTAACCTCCCCTACGGGAGATTCAGCTTCAAGGGCTGTACGTTGCAACTTCAAAGCAACAAACAACGGGGCAGAATACGAGGCTTTAATAGCAGGTCTAGAGTTAGCTAGAGAAATGGGGGTAAAATACATCCAGGTCTTCAGTGACCCGCAGCTCATCATCAGCCAAGTTCAAGGGGATTATCAAGCCAAGGACCCGAGTATTATCAGGTACCTATCGGTGGCCAAGCGCCTCCTAGACCAATTCACAAGCTGCAAGCTTACTCAGATACCTAGGGAACAAAACTCCCAAGCCGATGCTCTAGCAAACCTGGGTTCCGCATTAGAAACCAAGGAACATATGAGTATTCCCATATTGGTCCTACAATGGCCAGCAACCCAGAAAGAGGCAGAACCGAAAGAAGTGGCGGTTGTAGACGAAGGAGAAACCTGGATGACCCCTGTCACCAACTATCTGAAAAACGACGTCCTACCTGAAAACCGAGAGGAGAGCCGGAAGATCAAGAGACAAGCGGCCATATACTGCATTTCGGAGGGGAAACTATATAGAAGGTCCTTCTCAGGGCCCTACTTGTTAGGGTATTTTCTGGTACAAGCGATTCTTGCTCAGCCTAGGGAATGATAAGAGGAAGGAGACAAGTAGTCGTAGTGCTTTCTCCTGCTTCACTGGATGACAAACCAGGAGATCATGCTCTTAGTATACTGCCATAAGGGTATGGGCCAGTATACGTCGTCAAGGTCTTCGTTCTAGCAAGGGATATTGGCCATTAGGCAAGGGATGCCTATCTGTGTCAAGGGCCACAGGGTCTATGATGAGGGCCGCAAGGTCGGTAATGAAGGCCGCAAGGTCTTCATGATATATAGTAGATGGTTCCTGGTTCTGAAGATGTCTCCTGGGTTCCAAGTCGTGGAACCATGGAAGGAGTGGGGATTTATAGCTGCGTCCCACAGTGGGGATTGCCTACGTACCCCTCGGAAGGGGATCAAGCCATTCGTAGTTCATATATTGTGGGCGCGTAGCCTAGGTGGGCACGTGGCCTAGTGGGCACGTGGCCTAATGGAGGCGCGGAGCCTAGTAGAGGTGCGGAGCCTGGTGAAGGCACATAGCCTAAGGAGCACGTGGCTCTGTAGTTGATAGGAGCCATCTATTATATAAGGAACATGGCTGGAATAGATGGTGGGAACGTCGGGATGCTGTAATGGAGCTTCGGTATGCTTCGTGGAGCATGGAGTGTCCCTGCTGATGAGTTGGAGATCGTAGCCTGGATGAATATGTAGAGTTGTAGGCATGCTGTCATGAGCTTAGGACGCCATCTTGCTGGTTGTAATCCCATGGATTCATCCTCCATAGATATGTCGGTGGAGATAGTCTTTTAGGTCAATTCTTGCCTCGGTAGCCGTCGAATTGACTATGGGGGTTTATGTCTTCTGTATGTGGACGTCTCCCTGTATAGTGGACGTGCAGCAATGAGTATAGAGTCTCATCTAGCTGGTAGATGTAGTCGGGATCAGCTTGTCCTCCGTATATTGAAGAAGAAGGTCTTCTCGGTCTGAAATCTCGCATCGGCGGCTATAGAACGTGCGTTCTCTGTCTCTGGACGTCTTGACCCCCTCTCTAGGGTTTATTAACCCTATATTTATAGTCTAGGTCGTGCCTCCTCTCCAAGATTTGGAAATATTCAATATATCTTTGGATAATAGAATATTTCCAATTTTATTAAAGGCGCCTTGATATCTTGGGAAACTTCCTCTTTTCTTCTCATGGATTTAAGGAGATTCGACCATATAATGATAAATATGATTATTTACCATTATATTGAAGTTTTCCTTTTTACTCAGAGGCAAGGGTCGGACCTGGACCCTAGACCCAGGACCTTGGACCTTTCTCGGAGAAGGATCCAGAAATCAAGGGCCCTTTCGGAAGCTGGAGAAAACTCTGGCCTGGGATATTTTTCCCCAACAGTTTGCCCCTTATTCCTTGATTGTCTCGTGGGAATCAAGGAATAACATGTGATCTTTGACCTTGATAGTCTTTTCTTGAGCTGGAGAAGGGGCGGAACCTTGTCGTGAAATGAAGAGTTGCTTGGACTGATGTAGATAGACTTTCATACGTGCTTCAATGGACGTGCTTGGTCTGTGTGACGAGGACCAGGCGGGTCTGGTTGCACTCTCAATTCTGATGGTCTGCATATGGGAGTTCCGAGATGCTTGTGTTGCTCCTGGAACCAAACTCGACCTTGGTTAAGGTAGGACTTCAGTTTGTATTCCTCAAGGACTCTTTGGGTTATAGGAGAACGAAGATATTTAATATGACCCGGAGGCTAGAGCTGAGGCTCCTCATTGTTTGTTCCGTTGGCCTTGCTTGCACCTTTTCTCAAGATTGTCTCTTGACTGGGACCATTCGTGGCTGCCTGGCCTTAGGTTCTTTGAGAGAATATAATCTTTGGGAAGATATTCAGATTTAGGACTCGGGATCATGTCGGTGCATCGTTTAGTCGAGGGACTTAGATCAGGTCGCAAGGATTTCATGGTGCCTTTGAGGCGGAAGGATGCTTTAATGATTAGGTAGGTTTCTAGGAGGGGTCATAACCTTAGAAAGATGTCAGCGTCTAGGACCTGGGCCATGTTGGTGACTTGACTGAAACCTGAAATCATTGAAGAAGCATTAGATCTTGTAATCCAATATTAAAAACCTGAGTTTTAGTTTTAGGAATTTAAGATCTTTGCTAGGAACCCGGAAGTTCTAGCTTGATTTGAACCCTTAGGTTCTTGGACCCTGGAACTCGGAAGTTCTCAAGGTCTTGGACCCTTAGGTTCCTTACCTAGGCCCTAAGGCCATTGTATTGAACCCGGAGGTCTGCTCATCGAACCCTGAGGTTTCTGAGTGTTTTGGGTTTAATCTCTTAGTCCTAGGACCATGATTAAACCTGGTTGATACCTCGGACCCGGAGATCGATACCTTTGAATCCTAAGATCTTTGGTAAACCCGAAGGTTATTATCAGGACTTGGAAGTCCTTGAACCCGAAGGTCCTTTAGACTCAAAAGTCTTTGATCCACCCTTAAGTGATCTTTTTGAATCCGGAAATTCCTTATAGGCCCGGAGGCTGTACCGAACTCGAGGGTTCTTTATGGGCCCGAAGGCTCTATGGACCCTAAGGTCGTATTAAACCCGGAGGCTTATAGACCATGAGGTCTCAATGAACCCGGAGGTTCGAGGACCCTGAGGTCTCAATGAACCCAGATGTTCGAGGACCCTGAGGTCTCAGTGAACCCGGAGGTTCGAGGACCATGAGGTCTCAGTGAACCCGGAGTTTTAAGGACCCTGAGGTCTCAATGAACCCGGAGGTTCGAGGACCCTGAGGCCTTAATTGAATCCTGAGATTCTAGATCCGGAGGTCGTATTGAACCCTGAGGTTCTTGACCCAGAGGCCTTGTTGAATCCGGAGATTCTAGACCCGGAGGTCGTATTGAACCCTGAGGTTGAATGGAACCTTGAGGTTCTAAGGACCCTTAGGTCTTAGGAACCATGAAGTTCTTTGGACCCTTAGGTCTATGGAACCTTGAGGTTCTAAGGATCCTTAGGTCTTAGGAACCATGAAGTTCTAGGGATCCTTAGGTCTTAGGAACCATGAAGTTCTTTGGACCCGAAGGTCTTTGGACCCGAAGGTCTTTGGACCCGAAGGTCTTTGGACCCGAAGGTCTTTGGACCCGAAGGTCTTTGGACCCGAAGGTCTTTGGACCCGAAGGTCTTTGGACCCGAAGGTCTTTGGACCCGAAGGTCTTTGGACCCGAAGGTCTTTGGACCCGAAGGTCTTTGGACCCGAAGGTCTTTGGACCCGAAGGTCTTTGGACCCGAAGGTCTTTGGACCCGAAGGTCTTTGGACCCGAAGGTCTTTGGACCCGAAGGTCTTTGGACCCGAAGGTCTTTGGACCCGAAGGTCTTTGGACCCGAAGGTCTTTGGACCCGAAGGTCTTTGGACCCGAAGGTCTTTGGACCCGAAGGTCTTTGGACCCGAAGGTCTTTGGACCCGAAGGTCTTTGGACCCGAAGGTCTTTGGACCCGAAGGTCTTTGGACCCGAAGGTCTTTGGACCCGAAGGTCTTTGGACCCGAAGGTCTTTGGACCCGAAGGTCTTTGGACCCGAAGGTCTTTGGACCCGAAGGTCTTTGGACCCGAAGGTCTTTGGACCCGAAGGTCTTTGGACCCGAAGGTCTTTGGACCCGAAGGTCTTTGGACCCGAAGGTCTTTGGACCCGAAGGTCTTTGGACCCGAAGGTCTTTGGACCCGAAGGTCTTTGGACCCGAAGGTCTTTGGACCCGAAGGTCTTTGGACCCGAAGGTCTTTGGACCCGAAGGTCTTTGGACCCGAAGGTCTTTGGACCCGAAGGTCTTTGGACCCGAAGGTCTTTGGACCCGAAGGTCTTTGGACCCGAAGGTCTTTGGACCCGAAGGTCTTTGGACCCGAAGGTCTTTGGACCCGAAGGTCTTTGGACCCGAAGGTCTTTGGACCCGAAGGTCTTTGGACCCGAAGGTCTTTGGACCCGAAGGTCTTTGGACCCGAAGGTCTTTGGACCCGAAGGTCTTTGGACCCGAAGGTCTTTGGACCCGAAGGTCTTTGGACCCGAAGGTCTTTGGACCCGAAGGTCTTTGGACCCGAAGGTCTTTGGACCCGAAGGTCTTTGGACCCGAAGGTCTTTGGACCCGAAGGTCTTTGGACCCGAAGGTCTTTGGACCCGAAGGTCTTTGGACCCGAAGGTCTTTGGACCCGAAGGTCTTTGGACCCGAAGGTCTTTGGACCCGAAGGTCTTTGGACCCGAAGGTCTTTGGACCCGAAGGTCTTTGGACCCGAAGGTCTTTGGACCCGATGGTCTTTGGACCCGAAGGTCTTTGGACCCGAAGGTCTTTGGACCCGAAGGTCTTTGGACCCGAAGGTCTTTGGACCCGAAGGTCTTTGGACCCGAAGGTCTTTGGACCCGAAGGTCTTTGGACCCGAAGGTCTTTGGACCCGAAGGTCTTTGGACCCGAAGGTCTTTGGACCCGAAGGTCTTTGGACCCGAAGGTCTTTGGACCCGAAGGTCTTTGGACCCGAAGGTCTTTGGACCCGAAGGTCTTTGGACCCGAAGGTCTTTGGACCCGAAGGTCTTTGGACCCGAAGGTCTTTGGACCCGAAGGTCTTTGGACCCGAAGGTCTTTGGACCCGAAGGTCTTTGGACCCGAAGGTCTTTGGACCCGAAGGTCTTTGGACCCGAAGGTCTTTGGACCCGAAGGTCTTTGGACCCGAAGGTCTTTGGACCCGAAGGTCTTTGGACCCGAAGGTCTTTGGACCCGAAGGTCTTTGGACCCGAAGGTCTTTGGACCCGAAGGTCTTTGGACCCGAAGGTCTTTGGACCCGAAGGTCTTTGGACCCGAAGGTCTTTGGACCCGAAGGTCTTTGGACCCGAAGGTCTTTGGACCCGAAGGTCTTTGGACCCGAAGGTCTTTGGACCCGAAGGTCTTTGGACCCGAAGGTCTTTGGACCCGAAGGTCTTTGGACCCGAAGGTCTTTGGACCCGAAGGTCTTTGGACCCGAAGGTCTTTGGACCCGAAGGTCTTTGGACCCGAAGGTCTTTGGACCCGAAGGTCTTTGGACCCGAAGGTCTTTGGACCCGAAGGTCTTTGGACCCGAAGGTCTTTGGACCCGAAGGTCTTTGGACCCGAAGGTCTTTGGACCCGAAGGTCTTTGGACCCGAAGGTCTTTGGACCCGAAGGTCTTTGGACCCGATGGTCTTTGGACCCGAAGGTCTTTGGACCCGAAGGTCTTTGGACCCGAAGGTCTTTGGACCCGAAGGTCTTTGGACCCGAAGGTCTTTGGACCCGAAGGTCTTTGGACCCGAAGGTCTTTGGACCCGAAGGTCTTTGGACCCGAAGGTCTTTGGACCCGAAGGTCTTTGGACCCGAAGGTCTTTGGATCCGAAGGTCTCTAGACTTTTATGCTTTTGGGGAGTCTTTTTGATCGCTCTATGCTGCCCGGAGGCGAGCCACTCTCGATCTAAATTGAGAAATCGCACTGTGCTACCCGTGGGCATAGGCCATTCTCGAAATTCTCAATGCTGCACTCTACCTTTCTGCAGAAAGGTCACTCTCAGACTTACTGTGGTCTGGGGTGGGTCCCCCCGCAAGGTTCTGTCAACCCATACACACTACCTTCCACGTCTGGATAGGTATTAAATTGTTTGTGCTTAACCGGTTATTTGCACTTTGCTTCCTGCATATCAGCCGCCAGAATCTGATTACAGTACTTGGCTGTGTACGTCATGCCCCCAGCGTGCGTTTAGCTTATAGCGTTTTTCACGAGGGTTTGAGTGGCACTAGTACGTGGTCCCCGCATAATTCTTGGCTATAGGCCTTTACGCGGGGCCCTATCGTGCAGACATCGACTCAGGGCTGATCAGACCCCTTCCATATCTGTCTGCACCTATGGTGAGTAGCCTCACCAGCTAGGGGGCTAACTAAGATCTGAGGTCCCTAAAGTCCTGATCCAGCTGCCCCATTAAGTATTTAAATATATAATAGTAGTAATAATAATTTAGAAATGATAGAGTTTGAGGTGCAAGGCGTTCCAGAAGTTGGTGGGCCTTGTCGTTGTTGTCTTGCAGCTTATAGGCTTCTGCCCCTTGCACCTCAATTACCTTATAAGGGCCCTTTCGTCCAGGGGGAGTTTGCCGGCTGATTTGTCCCTTGCGTGGTCGCAGACTAGCCTTAGGACCCAGTCTCTTTTTTGGAAGGTTCTGAACCTGACCTTTTTGATGTACACGTAATATAGGGTTCGCCAGGATTGGAGGCCCCTTGGGGCCTGATCCAGCTAGTATTCCCCTATATTCATTTTTGTGGATGTCCCACTTATATGTAGTTGCATAGGTTCGCTCCCTGTACAAACTCTGAGTTTGGATACACTACTTTGCGATTGCACTTAAGTCTCCTGGTGTTAGAGATGGAAGCTGGTCAGAGCCGAATCTTTGGAGTTGGAGCCGGAGCTTTGAAGTTGGAGTCGAAACTTCGGAACTTCAGAGTTGGAGCCGGAGCTTTGGAGTTGGAGTCGGAACTTCGGAACTTCAAAGTTGGAGCCGGAGCTTTGAAGTTGGAGTCGAAACTTCGGAACTTCAGAGTTGGAGCCGGAACTTCTTCACGTGGGCATTTGAATATCGGGGTCCTGCTCGAACGACTTCTGAAGACCTGGATCTTGTTTACTCCCAACTGATTGCCCCTTATCTTTCGATTTCATTGGTGAAGTCGGGAGATAACATGTTTGCTTTGGTAAGCCGGAGTTGGTCTATCTCTTGAGGCTTGTTGTGAGCAGGACGTCGCTTCTCCAATGCCCCTTTTCCAGGGTTCTTCTTAGGCATGGGCCGTGTTTGAACCTGGAGGAGAGTCGTCTTCCTTGAAGTAGACCGGGGTCTAGAGTAGGTATCTATAGGCGCTGGACCTGTCTGGAGATGATATTGCAGGCTACAGGGCCCTGATCTTTTTCTCGCTGGACGATTAGATTTGCTTTCAGGTCCTATGCAGGTCTCTCCTCGTCATGTAGGGTTTGATGGGGACGGACTTGCTGACGCTTCAGTGAGCGTTGACATTCGTCTGTTGGATACATGATTCTTGAATCTGTAGCAGGAGCTTTGGAGGAACAGAGACCTTATTCTCTCATTTTTGAGGGTGACGAGCTCCTTTATTGTTGTAAGGCCTTGGTGGAACGTGGCCTTCAAGTAGTCTTGTTGTTCGGCTGGCAAGGGCCACTGGTATCTGTTGGAATCTGATGTAGGTGACCTGATGCCCCTTCGGAAGTAGGAATTATTGATCCCAGACAAGCGGGATCCGTCTCAGTTGGCATGTCCTTGTTTATGCCCCAATGATTGTATATTGGCTGGAGAGTGATCTTCTGAAGGGCATACATCTTGGGGAAGCAATATTCTCCTGCTCATGTTTTCCTCTCTCTTTGCTTAGTCTTTTGGGGACGTACCCTGATCCTGGGCAGGAGGAGTTGTTGGGTCGTAGAGATATGTTGAATGGGAACTCGTAGTTCCTGCTGATTCTCCTTTGTAACAGCATTGGCTTCGGAGGGTCTTCGGGTTTTGCATTTGAGGATCCGAGGACTGTAAGGGATTCTTTAATGCCCCAGAGTTTAACTCTTGTTCCGCTATCTCAAGCCCGGAGGATGTATTGACTTAACGCAGTATCACGCTCCGTCCACTGGAGTTTGACCTCTCTCGATGTTGGATGGATGAAGGATAAAGTTGAGACTGCACCTGTCGCCTTTTATGAAACCGTTTGAAACCTGGTCCTTCTCAAAACCCGATGACTTTGGAGATACCCTCTTTGAGCTTGTAGGTTCTGGGATTCTTCCTCTTGAAACATGGAGGTTTGCGGGCTTCATCCCCCTGAAACTCATAGGTTGTGGAATTGACTCTCTCGGCGTCCGGAAGCTCTGGCATATGTCCTTCTGAAACCAGGGGGCGGTAGGACATATCTGTTGGACCCGAATATGACCCTCAGGTGAGGTCACGATAAAATATAAGCTGCCAAGTGGGCCGCGTAAAGCCCATCACATTAATACAAGCTGGAAGCTGAATTGAAGACTGAACCTGGAAGTCATCGTAAAGGAGGTCACGTTATAACGGGAGCTGATACTTCGGAGACTCGGTCAAGAGGAAACTGGAGCAAGTACGTAACTGAAGCCGTGTATTTCGGAGATCAGTTAAGGAGTTATCGACGAGACCTGGACTATATAAAGACAGAGAAGATCTAGAATAGGGATCCACCTCCATAGAGATAACAACTATCAGATTATATTACGCATTCTTCTTGTAATCATCATAAACACCTTTTGTAATTCTCTTTGATCATCAATACAATCATATTCATTCATTAAGCTTACTTACGGGATTCAGCCCACGATTCATTATCTCTCAACCTAACCTAAAATCTAAGAAGTGAAACCTTGTCTCTCACAATTGGCGCCGTCTGTGGGGACAATTAATCGAATCCCTTTCTCCAAAGCTTAAAGATGAATCCACTCGATGGAACTAATCCATCTAACCCCGATCAATCGAACCTGAGCAATAGCTCACCGAATCGCACAGCTTCGGTGGCAAATAACTCGAGAGCCCCCGGTGGGACCAACTCTGGGTCCTCAGCCCTCAACAACACACCGCATCAATCCGTTCCAAACCAGACAGAAGCTCAGCTTTCTGAGATCCGACAGATGATGCTCCAGTTAGTAGACAAAGCTCAACAAACCGAGCGAACGGTGCAACAGCTAGCCGAACGGCAGCAACAATTCGAAGAGATAACCAGATCTCAATCCGCAATAACCCAACCGTCCGTCCATCAGGGAAGAGGGATCACGTTCAATGAACGAATAGCTGACCCCTCCTTCCCTCGAGAGCGTCTGAATTTCTCCCTCGATAGCTCCGGAGCAGACGATCAGGAACCTGCTTTCCAAACGCCTCGCGCTAGGACAGCTCCTGCATTTGTCCCACCAGTTATCAGCACCATGGGGAGCAACGTAGCGACGACGAGCTCCGCGCCCGATAGAAACACCTCTGGGGGCACTCGATTGCCTCCACCGTTACCTCCTTCGGGGTCTGGAGCAGGAACCAACATTCCGTCCGGGGGCAGAACATCAGCTCCGGTGTTCCAAACTAGGGTTTCAACCCCAAATGCCGACGGATTCCAAAGAACGGATGCTGATCCTGCAGCTCTTCGCACTAATCTCGCTCGGAACCTGAGGACGAACGAACGATCCGTTTCGCCAACTAACTAGGAAAATGATCAAGTCAGGTTCCGCCAGGAACCTGCGCGTCGAACACCCGAAAACGATCCAAATGTCCTTCCCTTCGAGGGACCTGACGCGATTCGCAGATACATGGAGCGAACCCACGCAGCTCTCCAGAAACTGGGAGCTCAGGTTCACAAAGCAACGAGCTCAGCTCCCGAAATCGAGAGCCTAATCGAAGAGACTCGTGGAACTCCATTTACCGATAGAATCGCTAACTCTTACATAAGAGATACCCGAAAAATCAAGATCCCTGAATACGATGGAAACACAGACCCAAAGGCTTATTTAAGAGCCTTCCAGCTAGCAATCGTAAAAGCTCACTTCACGAAGGAAGAATGCGATGCAGGATACTGCAGAACATTTGCCGAAAACCTGACTGGAACAGCTCTAGAATGGTTCTCTAGTCTAGAACCAAACTCTATAGATAGCTTCGACCAGCTAGCTAACGCCTTTATGAAACAATATTCAACCCACATCATGAAACAAGCCTCCGAAGCTGACCTCTGGAAGATCAGACAAGGACTGGGAGACTCATTGCGAGTCTACATCGAAAAATTCAGGGCAGTAAGAACTAAACTCTCGAACCCTAACGATCACGTAGCTATCGAAGCCCTCAGGAGAGGTCTCTGGTACAAATCAGGCCTCTTCTCGGAGCTGACGCTAAATCCTCCTCCAACTATCGATGACGCCCTCCACAGGGCCTCTAGATACATTACCTTGGAGGAAGAAACTGCGGCGTTAGATAAACTCCATAGAAAACCCCAGAATCACCCGAAAGGCGAAACCTCCGACGGGAAGGGACCTCATAAAAGAGGAAGCTCCCGAAATAACCAGACTCAGGGAGAGCACTCCTATGTAATCGAGGATGACAAGGAAGAAAAACCTGTCGCCGCAACAGGGAAAGCCCCCTGGTCCAAAGGCTACGACGAGAGCAAACATTGCTCTTATCATGATCGGAAAGGACATTCAACCGAAGAGTGTTGGGACCTCCAACGACAACTGGCTGCTAAATTTGCAGCCGGAGAAATAAAAGATGTGGACCTCAAAAAGCCACAGCCTTATCAAAAGAGAGGTCCCCGTGATGACTCCCCGAAACGCGAGAGGTCACCTGAAAAGGAAACAGATTCGCCACCTCCCGCTCCCAAGAAGAGAGTCGAAATGATCCTTGGGAAGTTTCCCCAAGGAAAAAACCTTCAAATTGAAGCTCTCTTTAATAAAACACCTCCCCAATCGAGCCCCGACTCAAGGGTCGATTACATCCTTGGAGGATCCGATTCATGTAAAGACTCCGTTAACTCTATTAAAAGTCACGTACGGAAAGCTGTGTCCAATACCCAGTCTAAACCGACCAAACCCGAGTCTAACACTAAAATCTCTTTTTGGGAAAGTGAGACATCGAATCTTGACAGACCTCACGACGATGCCCTCGTCGTAACGTTAAATATAGCAGGGTACGAGGTACCTAAGCTCATGATCGACACCGGAAGCTCCGTCGATCTCATTTTCTATAACGCATTAAAGGGGATGGAAATAGATGATTACGAAATCGTCGACCAGAAATCCAACCTTGTGGGCTTCTCAGGAGAAACAGCTACCTCACTGGGAACCATCAAGCTCCCAGTCATAGCTGGCGGAGTCATGAAAATGACCAACTTCATAGTTGTCGACAAACCATCTCCCTTCCACGCAATCCTCGGAAGACCTTGGATTCATAAGATGAAAGCAGTAGTTTCAACTTATCACCAATGCGTGAAATTTCCAGCTACCGATGGGATAGTTACTGTACATGGTAGCCAAAAGATTTCAAGGATCTGTTACCTGGGAGGGTTCGAGATCATAAAAGATTCCCCCCAATAGCAATTACAGGTCCAGGAGAGTCGTGAAATGCAACAGAACATCCGAGGTCCTCCCAAGAACCTCATCGAAAAAGTTAGCATCGACGACTCGAACCCTGAAAAACAAGTAAGCATCGGATCTGAGCTACCTCCCGAAACTAAAAAGGAGCTCATCGAATTCCTAAAACAAAATGTCAAAACCTTCGCATGGGCCACCAGTGACATGAAGGGCATAAACCCCAACGTCACCACACATAAGCTCAATGTAGATCCCACCTTCAAGCCGATCAAACAAAAGCGTCGTAAGCTAGGCCTTGAAAAGGCCCAAGCCGTTAACGACGAGGTTGATCGACTAACAAAGGCCGGATCAATCCGAGAAGTTCAATACCCCGATTGGTTAGCCAACCCAGTGGTAGTAAAAAAGAAAAATGGGAAATGGAGAATCTGTGTAGACTTCACCGACCTAAACAAGGCCTGTCCCAAAGACAGCTTCCCGTTACCTCACATCGATCGCTTAGTCGAAGCAACGGCTGGTCACCAGCTCCTGTCCTTTATGGATGCCTTCTCTGGATATAACCAGATTACGATGGAGCCTGAGGATCAAGAGAAAACCGCGTTCATAACCGAACGAGGAACCTATTGTTATAAAGTCATGCCATTTGGCTTGAAAAACGCGGGAGCTACCTATCAGAGGTTAGTAAATAAAATGTTTGCTGGACAACTTGGAAAAACCATGGAAGTCTACATCGACGACATGTTAGTCAAATCTTCGATGGGAGAGGACCATATTTCCCATCTAAGGGAATGCTTTGACATCCTCAACAAATACGACATGAAGCTAAACCCAGCTAAGTGTACCTTCGGAGTACCCTCCGGCGAATTCTTAGGTTACCTCGTAACCGAAAGAGGCATCGAAGCCAACCCGAAACAAATAGCGACGTTCCTAGAGATGCCATCACCTAGAACGACCAGAGAGGTACAAAGATTGACTGGACGAATCGCAGCACTAAATAGATTCATCTCCAGATCCACTGACAAGTGCCTCCCATTCTACAAACTCCTGAAAAATAATAAGAAGTTCCTATGGGACGAAAAATGTGAAGAAGCCTTCAAACAGCTGAAAGCATACCTCTCGGAACCTCCGATACTGTCGAAACCTGTAACTGGAGAACCACTGTACCTGTACCTGGCCGTATCGGCAGCCGCAGTTAGTGGGGTGCTAGTACGGGAAGAGCAAAACGAACAAAGGCCTGTCTATTACACTAGTAGAAGCCTAATAGACGCCGAAACGAGATACCCTACCATGGAAAAACTAGCCCTAGCGGTCGTAACAGCTGCTAGGAAGCTACGACCATATTTCCAATCACACTCAATCATTGTAATGACCTCACATCCATTACGAACGATTTTACATAGTCCTAGCCAGTCCGGACGACTAGCTAAATGGGCTATCGAACTTAGCGAATACGATATCGAATACAGACCTCGAGCAGCTGCAAAAGCTCAGGTCCTTGCCGATTTCGTTATCGAGCTCACGTCCGAACATTTAGACCAAGAGATGGAGGTCCCAAAATGGAGCCTATACGTGGACGGAGCCTCGTCAAAACAAGGCTCCGGCGTCGGTCTAAGGTTAACCTCCTCAGCTGGGGAAACCATCGAGCAATCCTATAGACTCGGATTTAACGCCTCCAACAACGAAGCTGAATATGAAGCTTTAATCGCTGGCTTAAAATTAGCCCTTAGCCTCGGAATCCGAGAGCTGAGCGCCTACTGTGACTCTCAGCTAGTAGCTAGCCAGTTTCACGGAGAGTATGAAACAAGAGATGAAAGGATGGGGGCATACCTTGAAGTAGTCTTAAGCCTAACAAAACAGTTCGACAAATTCGAGCTAACGAGAATCCCACGAGGAGAGAACTCTTCAGCTGACGCGCTCGCTGCGTTAGCCTCCACGTCCGACCCTCTCGTAAAACGAATTATACCCGTGGAAGGAATCGAAAAACCGAGTATCGACATAGCTACCAAAGCTGAATTAGATAACATGTCAAAAGCAAAAGTCGAGGATAACAGCCTTCCTACGGAAGCTATCCAAATCTTCACGACCTTTTGGTTCCCTAAAACCATAACACGCAGCTTCAGAAAACACTCATTTAATAATACAACCAAAAACTTAGAGGACCACAACCAAAGTGAGGGCATTCACCGAAGTTCAGACTCTCCTGAGCCTAACTTAACGAATACCCCCGGGGGCACCACCGAAACCTCGGAACCACTCGTCCTCAAGGTACGAACAAGAAGCCGCGCAGCTCGCAAAAACACAACACAAACCACCGGGGACAACGAAGGAATTGGAGATATTCTTCAGAACTCAGACCCCTTGGAGCCTGTTCCAACGAATACCCCCGGGGGCACCACAACACCAGGTCCCGAACAGGAGCCTCCCTCCTCTCTTCACAACAAAGTTATAGGAAGAGAAGACTGGAGGATACCGATCATGGATTACATCCTCGAGGGAAAAACCCCACCCAATAAGTGGGAGGCTCGAAAACTCAAAGCCTTAGCAGCAAGATATTGCATAATCGAGTCAGCCCTCCACAAACGAAGTGTCTCCGGACCTTACCTAAAGTGTGTTCATGGTCTGGTAGCTATGAAACTCATGAAGGAAATGCACGACGGTTCCTGCGGTAACCATTCCGGGGGCAGAGCTCTAGCTATCCGAATTAAAAGGCAAGGATACTTCTGGCCTACTATTATCGCGGACTGCGAGGTCTACTCCTCATCATGCGACAAATGCCAAAGGCATGCACCGATCATACACCAACCAGCGGAGAAGCTATCTAACATATCAGCTCCCTATCCGTTCATGAGGTGGTCTATGGATATCGTAGGTCCATTGGTACCATCAGGCAAAGGAAAGAAATTACTGAACCTCCTGGTCCTAACCGATTACTTCACGAAATGGATCGAAGCTGAAGCCTTTCAACAAATTAACAGATTCAACGTCGAGGGATTTGTATGGAAATATATCGTATGTAGGCACGGTGTCCCATACGAAATCGTAACTGATAACGGAGGACAATTCATATCCCATGATTTCAAAAAGTTCTGCGATAAGTGGAACATCCGTCTCACATTCTCAACACCTCGGCGACCTCAAGGTAATGGCCAGGCGGAGGCTGCTAACAAGTCAATCTTAGCCAACCTCAAGAAACACCTAGGAGCTCAGAAAGAACTTTGGTCGGAAAAACTACCCGAAGTACTATGGGCTTGCAGAACCACCCCACGAAAAGCTACGGAGGAAACTCCCTTCTCCTTAGCCTACGGGATGGAAGCTGTCGTCCCAGCAGAAACCACCGCAGGCAGCCTCCGACGGGAGCTCTGCACCTCGAACCCCGCAGCTAACAACCAGCTCCTGATGGATAGCCTCGACTTAATCGAGGAAAGACGAGACCAAGCCTTGCTCCGCATTCAAAATTACCAGCAAGCAATGGCACGGCACTATAACTCCAAAGTAAGGCCCCGGCAGTTCGCTGTAGGAGACCTGGTACTCCGAAAGGTCTTCGAAGGAACTAAAGAACCAGGAGCTGGAAAGTTAGGAACCAACTGGGAAGGACCCTATCGAATCATCCACATAGTACGACCCGGAGTTTACAAACTCCAGAAGGTACGAACCGGGGTACCTGAGATCCGATCGTGGAACGCCACGAACCTCAAAAGATATTATCATTAGGTACCCAAATTCCTTGAACTACGTTTGGCTTGATCCCTTGACTGGGTACGTAGGCAACTCCGTCATGAGTGCAGCCCCAACCTCTTCTCACCAATCTCGTCATCTAAGCCAAAGTGGCACCTGTCACCAAGGACGCTTAGCCCAAAGATAAGCTACTATGTAAACAATCTGAATCATGTATTCTTTGATATCTGACATTAATAAGACGATTAATTCAGTTCCACAAGCATCAAAGGTCTTAAAACCCTCTAAGAGAATTCAGGTCCCATTGTACCGTGACCTGAGCTCAATTATCTCGAACGAATTCAGGTCCCATTGTACCGTGACCTGAGCTCAATTATCTCGAACGCATTCAGGTCCCTGAAAATCCGGACCTAAGGTCTTAAAATCCTTAACATAAACTAAGGTCTCAAAATCCTTAACAACAACCAAGGTCTTCAAATCCTTGACAAATCAATAAGGTCTCAAAATCCTTAACAACAACCAAGGTCTTCAAATCCTTGACAAATCAATAAGGTCTCAAAATCCTTAACAACAACCAAGGTCTTCAAATCCTTGACAAATCAATAAGGTCTCAAAATCCTTAACAACAACCAAGGTCTTCAAATCCTTGACAGATCAATAAGGTCTTAAAGTCCTCACAAAAAATCAAAAGGTCTTAAAATCCTAAAGAATCAACAAAATCTCAAAACTCCTCGATTTCATTCACCACACTCCAAAGGTCCAGAGACCCTTCGGATTAGCTCAGGTCCATACGAGTCTAACTCAGGTCCCGACAGACCTGGATGCCAGGTCCCAGAACCTTCAAATTGGACTCAGGTCCCCAGATTTTCCGAAACAATGACAAGGACCTCTCTTTGAAGTCCTCATGACCAAATATTAACTAAGCAAAAACGTTCACAACAAATCGAAACTAAAAGTCCTAGTTTGATTCAGCAATCGTTATGATTAAGTAGGACATTACCAAGCTCAAGAGCACGAAAGCAAATAAGTCTTAAGTACGATAAAGGGTTTAAAAGCCTCCCCAGGCCATTAAAATCCTAAACAACGTTAAAGGTTTAAAGGCCTCCTCAGGCACTAAAGTCGTAGAGCTTAAACGAAACTTAAAGCCAAAGTCTAAAAAAACACGAAACATAAACTTAGAAGAGCCATAGCTTTTAGTCTTCCTTCTCATCTTGGATTGGTTCACCATCACCCGCTGGGACCTCTCCTTCAGCCACATTAGCATTGCCTCCTTGGGCTACCTCGACCGGAACTAAATCAGGAACCATTAAATCCAGATTAGAACCATATTCCCCAGAAAAGGACGGATTAAACATGTTAATCTCGAAAGTACCTGAGCTGTCCGAGATCTGGGGAAGAGGAAGCTTGCTGACTGAAAAGTCAGACACTTGAGCCTTCTCATATGCGGTCGTCGCATCAGGTAACAAAGCCACCAGCTGGCTGTATTCCTCCTCAACACTCTGGATCTTGTTGTTCAACATGTCCTTCAAGAGGTCAACGTTGGCTTGGAGCTCCTGAGCATACACCAACGCGCTGACCTCCTCCTTCTTCTTAGCAAACTTCTCCCGAACACAGGTCAAGATCTTGCCATAAGCTTCAGCGACCTCTTTCTTCCCTTCCCTGACTGCCAGCTTGACCTCGGCCTCCTTGTTCTTCTGGCTCTCCTGAGACGAGATAACGAGCTCACGAACTTGTCGCTCAGCTATCCTTCTAGCAGATTCCAGGTCATTAATCCTCCTGCCCTTCACCTGGATATCGAGCTCTTGGCTCTCGATCTTTCCTTGTTGGGCATCAGCCTTCGAGCCCAGCCTCGAAACTTCGGCTTCAAGTTCGGAGATTCGGGTCCGGGCCCGATCGAGATCAGCCTTGGCTGCCTTAACCACCTCGGTAACCTCAGCAAGCTCACCGGCATCGGGGGCATCACGCAGAGCATTCTCAAACCCGAGCTGGGCCCTGTTAACAGCCCCAGCCAACTACGACAACAACAAAAAAATGATGAGGATGAGTATCATTCCCAACAAATGAAAATGAAGAATGGGTAGAGATCACGCACCTGACCCATACAATGGGCAATGTCGAGATACTCCTCCCGGTTAGACAAGTCCTTGAGCGCTGGAAGGGGACATCCTACCCTCTTCAGGTGCCTCAATATCGCGGCTAAGCCCCATGAATCGTCTAAAATCGACCCAGGCTTTGAATGGGTAAAGCTCCACCCAACGGTTCCTCCCCTGGAAGACGAGGAGGAGGATCGAGTGGGAGCTCCACCTTGATCAGTCCTAGGCCTCTTGTGTCTCGACGGCTCAACTTCGCAGGTATCCCTGGGAGCCGGATGATCAGCTTCCGGCACAGGGACCTCAGAAGGAAGGGTGGTATCCTGAGCTGTGACCTCAGTGGGAGCAGCCTCCACGACAGGTTTGGATGCTCCATCATCCAAAACGTCCTTTACTAAGTTAAGGAAAGATCCTCCTTGGCTCCTATCTCCCCCACGGGAAACACTGGCAGCCTTCGAAGGGTTACCCCTAGAGCGGAAAGATGGCCTGAGAGTCATGTCACCTGACTTGGTCTTTTCGGTACCTGAAGCGCTAGCACCAGTTGAGATTGATACAACAGAGTCCCCTGCGGAAACTAGAATAACAAGAATTCTTATAAGAATGAAAAATTTCGAAAAAACGGCGAAGCTGTTTGAGAAAGAATTCAAGCCTGAACTTACCCTCAAGGTTCTCAGCAGGGATGGGGTCCTGAAAAGAAGCGTTGTAGACGTCAGGGAACCTGGCAGCACCTATTCGAGATGTGGTATAAGCAGCCCAGGAGCAAGGACTCTGAAGCAGCTTGCGGTATAAAGCTCTGGTAAGCTTGGTAGAAAGCTTCGGAGGATCCTCGATCTCTGTAAAAGAAAAAATCAGAACAGACGAAAAAGGTTAACTAACCGCAAACAAGCAAAACAAGAAAAGGGATACTCCTAGAATTTCTAACCAGATGGGTTAGACCAAGTGACCCTAAGGTTCCGACCAGCGGGAACTGTCAAGGGATCAACTTTAACATAAAAGTATTTCTTCCTCCAGTCATCATCGCTACTGGAGAATCTGAAGATCACGTGATTGGGACGACTAGAGAGGTAGTAAGTCCCGGAACCGCCTTCTTTGGAAGCACTCTCCTTTAAAGAAAAGAGGCTCATGAGCTCGGTGAGACCGACGCTAACTCCTTCTTCTCTGGACCTGGTAATAAAGCCGTTGATCACACGGATGATCGAGGGACAGAGTTGGGGAAGAGCTAACTGGTAATGATCTAGTAGATCTAGCAACAAAGTCGGGAGAGGAAATCTCAAGTGAGACTTGGAGATGAACTTTTCGTGACAACAGAACCAACCCTCCGGAGCAGTCTCAGGGGTTTCGTCGGAGCTACAGGCACGGCCAAGCTCTTTCGAGCCGAGAGCCTGAGTCATAAGGTTGACTACGTCCTGACTGTCTAGCAACGACGGCGAGTGTAGGCTACCGGAATCATCTTTCTTCTTCCTCTTAGAGACCCTGGTTGCGATCGTATCTCTCGCTTTCTTTTTCCCTTTCATCTTGTCTCCGACTTCTTGCTTAACCTTCAGTAATTTAGCCCCAGAGGCAGAAGGAGGCATCCCGGACTCGCCGGAACCTTCTTTTGGAGGATTCATGATATGGGGAAGATCAAGAGAGAACGTTGATTGCAGGGTTCGAGAGAGGATTTGCAGAGAGAAGTAACGAGAAAGATAAAAAAAAAAAAGAAAACGCAGTAAAATAACTAAGAGGAGAGGGAAGTTACCTTGGGAAACTGAACGGAGGCGTGGAGAAAGTGGGAGGCGCAGCAGTTAATGCTCGCAGCTTTATATCTCATCAACTCTCGAGATCCGGAAACGTCATTTCAAACTTCCTCCATCTGAACCGTTGATTTTGATTAACGTGATAAGGACCGTTAGATCGGGTAAACCGTATCTAAACAAGATAAGAACTAATCATGACTTTAACGAAAATATAAGGTCGGTAGCTGGATTCTAGCTTCCGAGACAAAAGATTTTATTCGGAAGCTGGGGGCAACTGTTGGACCCGAATATGACCCTCAGGTGAGGTCACGATAAAATATAAGCTGCCAAGTGGGCCGCGTAAAGCCCATCACATTAATATAAGCTGGAAGCTGAATTGAAGACTGAACCTGGAAGTCGTCGTAAAGGAGGTCACGTTATAACGGGAGCTGATACTTCGGAGACTCGGTCAAGAGGAAACTGGAGCAAGTACGTAACTGAAGCCGTGTATTTCGGAGATCAGTTAAGGAGTTATCGACGAGACCTGGACTATATAAAGACAGAGAAGATCTAGAATAGGGATCCACCTCCATAGAGATAACAACTATCAGATTATATTACGCATTCTTCTTGTAATCATCATAAACACCTTTTGTAATTCTCTTTGATCATCAATACAATCATATTCATTCATTAAGCTTACTTACGGGATTCAGCCCACGATTCATTATCTCTCAACCTAACCTAAAATCTAAGAAGTGAAACCTTGTCTCTCACAATATCCTCTTTAAATCTGGAGGTTAGAGGTGAAGTAGCTGTGAGAGACAAGATTTCACTTCTTAGATTTTAGGTTAGGTCAAGAGATGTAATGAGAATCGTGGGCTGAATCCCGTAAATAAGCTTGAGGAATGAATATGATTTTATTGATGAGTTGAAAAGATGATGAATACAAAGGGATATATTCTGAGATGATTACAAAAGAATACGTGTAGCTTTATATCTAGTCTAAAAGTTGGTATCTCGAGTCGTTCTCCCTGTCTTCGATCTTCTCCGTCTTTATATAGTCTAGGTCTCGTCGGTAGCTCCTTAACTGATCTCCGAGATATGCGGCTTCAGTTGCGTACTTGCTCCAGGTTCCTCTTGACCGAGTCTTCTCGAAATATCAGCTCCCTTTATATCGTGACCTCTATTACGACGACTTCTAGGTTCAGCCTTTGGTTCAGCTTCCAGCTCTCGTTATCGTGATGGGCTTTATTCGGCCCATTCGATAGCTCACATTTTACTGGTACCTCACCTGTGGGTCATATTTGGGTCCAACAGTTGCCCCCAGCTTCCGAATAAAATCTTTTGTCTCGGAAGCTAGATTTTAGCCTTCGATCCTATCTTTTTGCCGAAGTAATAATTAGTCTTTATCTCATTAGATTCGGTTCATTCGATCCAACGGTCCTTATCGTTTGTTAATAAAATCTACGGCTCGGATGAAAGAGATTTGAAATGACGTTTCCGGATCTCGAGAGGCGATGGGATATAAAGCTGCGAGCATTAACTGCTACGCCTCCCACTTTCTCCACGCCTCTGTTCGGTTTCCAAGGTAACTTCCTTCTCCTCTCACTATTTTTACTGCGATTTTTTCTTTTTTTTTTTATATTTCATCGTCGTTCTGCAACTTCTCTCCCAAACCTCGCCATCAATTTTCTCTTTATCCTTCCCGTATTATGGATCATCCGAAAGAAGGTTCCGGTGAAACCGGGATGCCTCCCTCCGCCTCTGGGGCCAAACTATTGAAGGTTAAGCAAGAGGTCAGAGCCAAAATGAAGAAGGGGAAAAAGACAGCTAGGGAGACGATTGCAGCTAGAGTCTCCAAACGAAAGAAGAAGGATGATTCGAGTGGGAGCAGCCCACACTCACCGTCGTTGCTGAAAAGTCAAGACGTAGTCAACCTCATGGTTCAAGCTCTCGGTTCGAAGGAGCTTGGCCGTGCCTGCAACTCCGACGAAATCCCTGAGACCGCTCCGGAGGGTTGGTTCTGTTGTCATGAGAAGTTCATTTCCAAGTCTCACTTGAGATTTCCTCTCCCAACCTTACTACTCGATCTACTAGATCATTATCAACTAGCCCTCTCCCAACTCTGTCCCTCGATTATCCGTGTGATTAACGGCTTCATCACCAGGTCCAAAGAGGAAGGGGTTAGCGTTGGTCTTACCGAGCTCATGAGCCTCTTCTCTTTGAAGGAGAGCGCTTCTAAGGAGGGTGGTACCAGGACTTATTACCTCTCTAGTCGTCCCAGTCATGTTATCTTTAGGTTCTCCAGTAGCGATGATGATTGGAGAAAAAATTATTTCTATGTTAAAGTTGATCCTTTGACGGTTCCTCCGGGTCGGAACCTCAGGGTCACTTGGACTAACCCATCTGGTTAGGAATTCTAGGAATATCCCTTTTCTTGTTTCATTTATCTATGGTTGATTAACCTTTTTGGTTCTGATTTCTTTGCAGAGATTGAAGATCCTCCGAAGCTCTCTACCAAGCTTACCAGAGCTCTATACCGCAAGTTGCATCAGACTCCTTGTACCTGGCCTGCTTACACTACTTCTCGAATAGGTGCAGCCAGGTTCCCAGATATCTATAACGCCTCTTTTCAAGATCCCATTCCTGCTGAAGACCTTGAAAGTAAGCTCAAGTTTGAACCTTTTTAGATGATTTCGCTATCTTGAAGTTTTCAATTCTCATGAGAGTTTCCGTTGTTCCAGTTTCGGCAGGTGACTCAGTTGTATCGATCTCAATCGGTGCTAGTGCTTCAGGTACCGAAAAGACTAAGTCAGGTGACATGACTCTAAGGCCATCATTTTGTTCTAGGGGCAACCCTTCGAAGGCTGCCAGCACCTCCCGTGGGGGAGACAAGAGCCAAGGGGGATCCTTTCTTGATTCGGTGAAGGATGTCTTGGACGATGGGGGATCCAGACCTGTCGTCGAATCCGCTCCTGCTGAGGTCACAGCTCAGGGTGTTACTCTTCTTCCTGAGGTCCCTATGTCGGAGGCTGATCACCAGGCTCCGCGGGGTACCTCCGAGGTTGAGCCGTCGAGACACAAGAGGCCTAGGACCGACCAAGGCGGAGCTCCCACTCGATCCTCTTCCTCGTCTTCTAGAGGAGGAACTGTTGGGTGGAGCTTCACTCATTCGAAGCCTCGGTCAATCCTGGACGATTCCTGGGGCTTAGTCGCGATACTGAGGCACCTGAAGAGGGTAGGATGTCCCCTCCCAGCGCTCAAGGACTTAACTAACCGGGATGAGTATCTCGACATAGCCCACTGTATGGGTCAGGTGTGTGATCTCCACTTGTTCTTTGTTTATACTTTTTCTTTTAGAGATAATAATATCCGTACATTTTTGGTGTTGTTACAGTTGGCTGGGGTTGTTAACAGAGCCCACCTCAAGTTCGAGAATGCTTTGCACGATGCCCCCAATGCTGGTGAGCTTGCTGAAGTGACTGAGATGGTTAAGGCAGCCAAGGCCGGTCTCGATCAGGCCCGGGTTCGAATTTCTGAACTCGAAGCTGAAGTGACGAGGCTAGGCTTGAAGGCTGATGCTCAGCAAGGACAGATCGAAAGTCAAGGGCTTGATATCCAGGTGAAGAGTAGGAGGATCAATGACTTGGACTCTGCCCGAAGGATAGCTGAGCATCAAGTTCATGAGCTCATTGCCTCATCCCAAGAAAGCCAGAAGAACAAGGAGGCTGAAGTTAAGCTGGCAGTCAGGGAAGGAAAGAAAGAGGTTGCAGAGGCTTATGGCAAGATCTTAGCCTGTGTTCAAGAGAAGTTCGCTAAGAAGAAGGAAGAGGTCAGTGCTTTGGTTTACGCTCAGGAGCTCCAAGCTAACGTTGACCTCTTGAAGGATATGTTGAACAACAAGATCCAGAGCGTTGAAGAGGAGTACAGCCAGCTGGTGGCTTTGTTGCCAGGGGCGACAACTGCATACGAGAAGGCTCAAGTGTCTGACTTTTCAGTCAGCAAGCTTCCTCTTCCCCAGATCTCGGACAGCTCAGGTACTTTCGAGATTAACACGTTTAATCTATCCTTTTCTGGGGAATATGGTTCTAACTTGGGTTTGATGGCTCCCAACGTAGCTCCGGTCGAAGCAGTTCAAGGAGGCGATGATAACGTGGCTGGAGGAGAGGTTCCCGCTGGCGATGGTGAACCGGTCCAGGAGGATCAGGAGGATTGAGAGCTGGAGCTCTTTTGAACTTATGTTTTGTGTTTTTTTTAAGACTTTGGCTTAAGTTTCGTTTAAGTTCTACGACTTTAGTGCCTGAGGAGGCCTTTAAACCTTTATCCATGTTTAAGATTTTAATAGCATGGGGAGGCTTTTAAACCCTTTATCGTATTTAAGACTTGTTTATTTCCGTTTCAAGCTTTTGAGCTTAATCATGCTTTACTTAGACATAGTGATTGTCAATCTCGGATGAGTTGTATATTGTGATCATTGAATCGAATTAAGACCTTTAGTCTTGATTTGTGATAAACGTTTTAGCTTAGTTAGCATTCGGTCATGAGGACTTTGAAGAGAGGTCCTTAACATTATCTCGGAAAATCTGGGGACCTGAGTCCGATTTGAAAGTTCTGGGACCTGGCATCCAGGTCTGTAGGAACCTGATTTGGACTCGTAGGGACCTAAGTTAGTTCGAAGGATTTTGAAACCTTTGGACTTTAACAGATGAAGTTGAGGAATTTTGAGATTTAACTGATTCTTTAGGATTTTAAGACCTTTCGGTTTTGATAAGGATTTTAGGACCTTCTTGATTGTTTAAGGGTTTTAAGACCTTAGATGTTTATTAAGGATTTTAAGACCTTAGATGATTGTTAAGGATTTTAAGACCTTAGATGATTGTTAAGGATTTTAAGACCTTAGTTGTTGTTAAGGATTTTAAGACCTTAGTTTATGTTAAGGATTTTAAGACCTTTGGATTTATCGAGGATTTTAAGATCTTAGGTTCAGGTTTTCCGGGACCTGAATTTGTTCGAGATAGTTGAGCTTAGGTCCCGATTTAGGGGGACCTGAATTTTCTTGGAGGGTTTTAAGACCTTTGATGTTTATGAAGCTGAATTAGTTGTTTTATTAATATCAGATATCAGAGAATACATGATTCGGATTATTTACACAATAATTGTTTTCAGGTTATGTGTTCCTGGTGATGTATGTCCCTCTTGCTCAGGTGAGGAGATTGGTGAGAAGAGGTTGGGGCTGCACTCATGTCGGAGTTGCCTACGTACCCAGTCAAGGGATCAAGCCAAACGTAGTTCAGGGGATTTGGGTACCTAATGATAATATCTTTTGAGGTTCGTGGCGTTCCACGATCGGATTTCAGGTACCCCGGTTCGTACCTTCTGGAGTTTATAGACTCCGGGTCGTACTATGTGGATAATTTGGTAGGGTCCTTCCCAGTTGGTTCCTAACTTTCCAGCTCCCGGTTCTTTAGTTCCTTCGAACACCTTTCTAAGTACCAGGTCTCCTACAGCGAACTGCCGGGGCCTTACTTTGGAATTATAGTGCCGTGCCATTGCTTGCTGGTAATTTTGAATGCGAAGCAAAGCTTGGTCTCGTCTTTCCTCGATTAAGTCGAGGCTATCCATCAGGAGCTGGTTGTTAGCTGCGGGATTTGAGGTGCAGAGCTCCCGTCGGAGGCTCCCTGTGGTGGTTTCTGCTGGGACGACAGCCTCCATCCCGTAAGCTAAGGAGAAAGGAGTTTCTTCTGTAGCATTTCGAGGGGTGGTTCTGCAAGCCCATAGTACTTCGGGTAGTTTTTCTGACCAGAGCTCCTTCTGAGCTCCTAGACGTTTCTTGAGGTTTGCTAAAATCGACTTGTTAGCAGCCTCCGCCTGGCCGTTACCTTGAGGTCGCCGAGGTGATGAAAATGTGAGGCGGATGTTCCACTTATCGCAGAACTTTTTGAAATCGTGGGATATGAACTGTCCTCCGTTGTCGGTTACGATTTCGTATGGGACACCGTGCCTACATACAATGTTCTTCCTAACAAATCCTTCGACCTCAAATCTGTTTATTTGTTGGAAAGCTTCAGCTTCGATCCATTTCGTGAAGTAGTCGGTCAGGACCAGGAGTTTTAATAGCTTCTTTCATTTCCCTGAAGGTACTAATGGACCTACAATATCCATGGACCACCTCATGAACGGGTAGGGAGCTGATATGTTAGATAGCTTTTCCGCTGGTTGGTGTATGATTGGTGCATGCCTTTGGCATTTGTCGCATGATGAGGAGTAGACCTCACAATCTGCGATAATAATAGGCCAGAAGTAGCCTTGTCTTTTAATTCGGATGGCTAGAGCTCTACCTCTGGAATGGTTTCCGCAGGAACCGTCGTGCATTTCCTTCATGAGATTCATAGCTACTAGACCATGAACGCATTTTAGGTAAGGTCCGGAGACACTTCGTTTGTGGAGGGCTGACTCGATTATGCAATATCTTGCTACTAAGGCTTTGAGTTTTCGAGCCTCCCACTTATTGGGTGGGATTTTTCCCTCGAGGATGTAATCCATGATCGGTATTCTCCAGTCTTCTCTTCCTATAACTTTGTTGTGAAGAGAGGAGGGAGGTTCCTGTTCGGGACCTGATGTCGTGGTGCCCCCGGGGATATTCGTTGGAGTCGGTTCTAGATTCTGAGGAATATCTCCAATTTCCTTGTTGTCCCCTGTGGTTTGTGTTGCTTTTTTAAGAGCTGTGCGGCTTCTTGTTTGTACTTTTAGGACGAGTGGTTTCGAGGTTTGGATGGTGCCCCCGGGGGTATTCGTTGAGTTACGCTCAGGGGGGTCCGAACTTCGGTGAATACCTTCACTTTGGTTATTGCCCTCTAAGTTTTTTGTTGTATTGTCGGGGGTGTACTTTATGAAGCTGCGTGCTCTAGTTCTAGGGAACCAGAATGTCGTGAAGACTTGGGTAGCTTCCGTGGAAGGGCTGTTATCCTCAACTTTTGCTTTTGATTTGTTATCTAGCTCAGCTTTGGTGGCTATGTCGATACTCGGCTTCTCGATTCCTTCCACGGGTATAATTCATTTTACGAGAGGGTCGGATGTGGAGGCTAGCGCGGCGAGCGCGTCTGCTGAAGAGTTGTCTCCTCGTGGAATTCTCGTTAGCTCGAACTTATCGAACTGTTTTGTTAGGCCTAGGACTACTTCGAGGTATGCCCCCATTCTTTCATCTCTCGTTTTGTATTCTCCATGAAACTGGCTAGCTACCAGCTGTGAGTCACAGTAGGCGCTCAGCTCCCGGATTCCGAGGCTTAGGGCTAGTTTTAAGCCGGCGATTAGTGCTTCATACTCGGCTTCGTTGTTGGAAGCGTTAAATCCAAGTCTGTAGGATTGTTCGATGGTTTCTCCAGCTGAGGAGGTTAGTCTTAGACCGACGCCGGAGCCTTGCTTTGACGAGGCTCCGTCCACATATAGGCTCCATTTTGGAACCTCTGTTTCTTGGTCTAAATGTTTGGATGCTAGCTCAATAACGAAGTCGGCGAGAACCTGAGCTTTTGCTGCTGCTCGAGGTCTGTATTCGATATCGTATTCGCTAAGCTCTATAGCCCATTTGGCTAATCGTCCGGATTGGCTAGGGCTATGCAGAATCGTTTGCAATGGCTGTGAGGTCATTACGATGATTGAGTGTGATTGGAAATATGGTCGCAGCTTCCTAGCAGCTGTCACGACTGCTAGGGCTAGTTTTTCCATGGTAGGGTACCTTGTCTCGGCGTCTATTAGGCTTTTACTAGTATAATAGACAGGTCTCTGTTCGTTTCGGTCTTCTCGTACTAGCACCCCGCTGACTGCAGCTGTCGATATGGCGAGGTACAGATACAAAGGTTCACCTACGACAGGTTTGGACAGTATCGGAGGTTCCGAGAGGTAGGCTTTCAGCTGTTTAAAGGCTTCTTTGCACTTTTCGTCCACAGGAACTTCTTATTGTTTTTCAGGAGCTTATAAAATGGAAGGCACTTGTCGGTGGACCTGGATATGAATCAATTTAATACTGCGATTCGACCGGTCAATCTTTGTACCTCTCTGGTCGTTTTAGGTGACGACATTTCTAGGAATGTCGCTATCTGTTTCGGGTTGGCTTCGATGCCTCTTTCGGTTACGAGGTAACCTAGGAATTCGCCGGAGGGTACTCCGAAGGTACATTTAGCTGGGTTTAAGTTCATGTCGTATTTGTTGAGGATGTCGAAGCATTCCCTTAGGTCGGAGATATGGTCCTCTCCCATTGAAGATTTGACTAACATGTCGTCGATGTAGACTTCCATGGTTTTTCCGAGTTGTCCAGCGAATATTTTGTTTACTAACCTTTGGTAGGTAGCTCCCACGTTTTTCAAACCAAATGGCATGACCTTGTAACAATAGGTTCCTTGTTCGGTTATGAACGCGGTTTTTTCTTGATCCTCAGGCTCCATCATAATCTGGTTATATCCTGAAAAGGCGTCCATAAAGGACAGGAGCTGGTGACCAGCCGTTGCTTCGACCAAACGATCGATGTGAGGTAACGGGAAGCTGTCTTTAGGACAGGCCTTGTTTAAGTCGGTGAAGTCTACGCAGATTCTCCATTTCCCGTTCTTCTTTTTTACTACCACTGGGTTGGCTAACCAATCGGGGTATTGAACTTCTCGGATTGACCCGGCTTTCGTTAGTCGATCGACCTCGTCGTTAACAGCTTGGGCTTTTTTGAGACCTAGCTTACGACGCTTTTGTTTGATCGGTTTGAAGGTGGGATCTACATTGAGCTTATGCGTGGTGACGTTGGTGTCTATGCCTTTCATGTCACTGGTGGTCCATGCGAAGGTTTTGACATTCTGTTTTAGGAATTCGATGAGCTCCTTTTTGGTTTCGAGAGGCAGCTCAGATCCGATGCTTACATGTTTTTCTGGATTCGAGTCGTCGATGCTAACTTTTTCGGTGAGGTTCTTAGGAGGACCTCGGATATTTTGTTGCATTTCGCGACTCTCCTGGACCTGTAATTGCTATTGGGGGGAATCTTTTATGATCTCAAATCCTCCCAGGTAACAGATCCTTGAAATCTTTTGGCTACCATGTACGGTAACTATCCCGTCGATTGCTGAAAACTTCACGCATTGGTGATAAGTTGAAGCTACTGCTTTCATCTTGTGAATCCAAAGTCTTCCGAGGATTGCATGGAAGAGAGACGGTTTGTCGACAACTATGAAGTTGGTCATTTTCATGACTCCGCCAGCTATGACTGGGAGCTTGATGGTTCCCAAGGAGGTAGCTGTTTCTCCTGAGAAACCTACGAGGTTGGATTTCTGGTCGACGATTTCATAATCGTCTATTTCCATTCCCTTTAATGCGTTATAGAAAATGAGATCGACGGAGCTTCCGGTGTCGATCATGAGCTTAGGTACCTCGTAGCCTGCTATATTCAACGTTACGACAAGGGCATCGCCGTGAGGCCTGTCGAGGTTTGATGTCTCACTCTCCCAGAAAGAGATTTTAGTGTTAGACTCGGGTTTGGTCGGTTTGGACTGAGTATTGGACACAGCTTTCCGTACGTGACTTTTAATAGAGTTAACGGAGTCTTGACATACGTCGGACCCTCCGAGGATGTAATCGACCCTTGAGTCAGGGCTCGACTGGGGAGGTGTTTTACTCCGGAGGGCTTCGATTTGAAGGCTTTTTCCTTGGGGGAATTTTCCAAGGACCATATCGACTCTTTTCTTGGGAGCTGGAGGTGGTGAATCTGTTTCTTTTTCGGGTGACCTCTCGCGTTTTGGGGAGTTATCCCGGGGACCTCTTTTCTGGTAAGGCTGCGGCTTTTTGAGGTCCACGTCTTTTATTTCTCCGGCTGCGAACTTAGCAGCCAATTGACGTTGGAGGTCCCAACATTCTTCGGTTGAGTGTCCCTTTCGATCGTGGTAAAAGCAGTGTTTGCTCTCATTGTAGCCTTTGGACCAGGGGGCTTTAGCTGTCGGGGCAACAAGTTTTTCGTCTTTATCGTCCTCGATTACATAAGAATGCTCTCCCTGAGTCTGATTATTTCGGGAGCTCCCTCTTCTATGAGGTCCCTTCCCGTCGGAGGCTTCGCCTTTCGGATGATTCTGAGGTTTTCGGTGGAGCTTGTCTAATGCTGCTGTTTCCTCTTCCAAGGTGATATATCTAGAGGCCTTATGAAGGGCGTCATCGATAGTTGGGGGAGGATTTAGCGTTAGCTCCGAGAAGAAACCTGATTTGTACCAGAGACCTCTCCTAAGGGCCTCGATGGCTACTTGATCGTTAGGGTTCGAGAGTTTGGTTCTTACTGCCCTGAATTTCTCGATGTAGACTCGCAGTGAGTCTCCCAATCCTTGTCTGATCTTCCAGAGATCAGCCTCAGATGCTTGTTTCAGGATGTGGGTTGAATATTGTTTCATGAAGGCGTTAGCCAACTGATCAAATCTGTCTATAGAGTTCGGCTCGAGGCCGGAGAACCATTCGAGAGCTGTTCCGATCAAGTTTTCAGCAAATGTTCTGCAATATCCTGCATCACATTCTTCTTTTGTGAAATGAGCTTTGACGATGGCTAATCGGAAGGCTCTTAGATAAGCTTTCGGGTCTGCGTTCCCATCGTATTTGGGAATCTTAATTTTTCGAGTGTCTCTTATGTAAGAGTTGGCAATTCTATCGGTGAACGGAGTTCCACGAGTCTCCTCAATTAGGCTCTCGATTTCGGGAGCTGAGCTCGTCGCTTTGTGAACTTGAGCTCCCAATTTCTGGAGAGCGGCGTGGGTTCGCTCCATGTATCTACGAATTGCGTCAGGTCCCTCGAAGGGAAGGACATTTTGGTCATTATCAGATACTCGGGGAACAGGTTCCTGGCGGAACCTGGTTCGATCGTTTTCCCAGTTAGCTGGCGAAACAGGTCGCTCATTGGTTCTTAGGTTCCGAGCGAGGTTAGTGCGGAGGACTGCAGGATCGGCATCCGTCCTTTGATATTCGTCGGTATTTGGGGTTGAAACCCTAGCTTGAAGCACCGAAGCTGATGTTCTGCCCCCGGACGGTATGTTGGTTCCTGCTCCAGACTCGGAAGGAGGTGGCGGCGGAGGCAAACAGGTGCTCCCACCAATGTTTCGATTAGGTATGGAGCTAGTTGTAGCTACATTGCTCCCCATGGTGCTGGTGATAGGTGGGGTAAACGTAGGAGCTGTCCTAGCGCGAGGCGTTTGGAAAGCAGGTTCCTGACCGTCTGCTCTAGGGCTATCGGGGGAGAAGTTCAGGCGCTCTCGAGGGAAGGAGGGGTCAGCTAATCGTTCATGGAATGTGACCCCTCTTCCCTGGTGGACGGACGGTTGGGTTGTTGCGGATTGAGATCTGGTTATCTCTTCGAACTGTTGCTGCCGTTCGGCTAGCTATTGCACCGTTCTCTCGGTTTCTTGAGCTTTGTCCACTAACTGGAGCATCATCCGCCGGATCTCAGAAAGCTGAGCTTCCGTTTGGTTCGGAGTGGATTGATGCGATGGGTTATTGAGGGCTGAGGGCCCAGAGTTGGTCCCTCCGGAGGCTCTCGGGTTACTTGCCCCCGGAGCAGTGCGATTTGGTGAGCTATTGCTCAGGTTCGATTGATCGGGGTTAGATGGATTAGTTCCATCGAGTGGATTCATCCTTAAGCTTTGGAGAAAGGGATTCGATTAATTGTCCCCACAGACGGCGCCAATTGTGAGAGACAAGATTTCACTTCTTAGATTTTAGGTTAGGTCAAGAGATGTAATGAGAATCGTGGGCTGAATCCCGTAAATAAGCTTGAGGAATGAATATGATTTTATTGATGAGTTGATAAGATGATGAATACAAAGGGATATATTCTGAGATGATTACAAAAGAATACGTGTAGCTTTTTATCTAGTCTAAAAGTTGGTATCTCGAGTCGTTCTCCCTGTCTTCGATCTTCTCCGTCTTTATATAGTCTAGGTCTCGTCGGTAGCTCCTTAACTGATCTCCGAGATATGCGGCTTCAGTTGCGTACTTGCTCCAGGTTCCTCTTGACCGAGTCTTCTCGAAATATCAGCTCCCTTTATATTGTGACCTCTATTACGACGACTTCTAGGTTCAGCCTTTGGTTCAGCTTCCAGCTCTCGTTATCGTGATGGGCTTTATTCGGCCCATTCGATAGCTCACATTTTACTGGTACCTCACATGTGGGTCATATTTGGGTCCAACAGTAGCAATATTGAGTCGTCCTTGAGCTTTGGATATCGGGGACCTAGGCAAAAATTTACCCAAGGTAGGAATGGACCGCTCCGGAGCAGGACCCTTCGTTTGGATAGCAGAGGTTTACTCAGCTGGGAATGCTTCCTTGCATGGATTAGCGTCTTTTGCTGCAGACTAGGATGTGGTTAATCCATTCCGTCTGTTGACCTTTCGTCTGTATTGCTTTGCTCCTATTCGTTGGATTTCCTCGTTTTGTAAGTGTCGTGTTATGACTTCTCCTAGCTGCTCTCTGCTCCCACTTAGATGAGCAACTCTCAGCGTTTTCTGGATGTCACTTAACGGCTCATCGCTTTTTCTTGGATCCTCCTTGTTGTGGACAAGCCAACGAGATTTGTTGATGTGTGTTGCCCCTTGGGTTAGCGCTCTGCCCCAGCTTTCCTTGTGATCGGGTCTTCCGTTAGAGGTTCCAGAAGACATGTGTCCTTTGGAAATCTAGAGAGGCACGTGGCTTTAGCTTCCTTTAGAAGTACATCAGGGTACATCACCAGGAAAAGAGGTAGTAAGGTGATCGGAGCTTGCTTTCTTGTAAGGTGAACAGCTGTAGACCCGGAACCTAGATTAGGACCTTAGTCCAGAATCTGGAAGCTGGGATCCAGGACCTGGAAGTTCGGATGTCTCCTTTGGCTGAGGAGTAGCGGGAAGGGGAGTTATCCTACTTCTTTTACACGGTTCTGAATGAGTGGAGGATACGACGACCATCAAGCTGTGATGTTGAACTAGCTTTTCCTCTGGATCCTTGGCAGGGGGCAAAGCAGCGGTTTGCCCAGCACTTGGGCAAGGTTCCTCATGCTTTTGGTTGGTTCGTAGCTTTTCCGCAAGAACTCCATGGAATTCACCGAATACTTAAAGGCGTTCTCTAGCTATTCTACCACTTAGATGCTAGAACCTAGAAAGAAGGATGGTTCCACGTTACCTTTTAGTGGTCGCACGGTATGCATGAAGTATTCCTGGAAACCCTTCTTCTAGCTCCTCCTTTGGGATTCGTCAATGTGTCAACTCGGATGGAAGGCCTTGTGCCCTTCTTGAGTACCTTTCCCCTCGTCACATGGGGTTGAGTAGACGCATTCCTGGTGTCTAGATCCTGCTAGATTGTTGCCAGTGGGTTGCCCATTGATGTTTGATGTTGGTGAGGACTGCTCCTAGTCGGGATCGCTGTGTCCAAAGGTTGCAGGGACCTGGAACCAGCAGGGACCAAAGACTGTGGAGGTCGGTTCTTTGGTTGGGACCTGGAACCAGCAAGGACCAAAAACTGTAGAGGTCGGATCTTTGGTTGGGACCTGGAACCAGCAAGGACTAAAGACTGTAGAGGTCGGATCTTTGGTTGGTACCTGGAACCAGCAAGGACCAAAGACTGTAGAGGCCCGAATTGTGGTTTAGGTCCAAGATTTGCAGGGAATAGTAGGACCTCATAGGTGGTTCCTTCATATAACCTTGCTGCTGCGGTTATCATAGTGATTTCCTTTGTAGGAGAGGTGTTTCCAGCCGTATGGGCCACGAATATGATGAGAAGAGGTTGTTACTTGCCCCCAGGTGGCTGGGATGGAGACCTTTTGCAGGGATGAGTGAAATGCCCCTTCCGCCTATCACCATCGTCACGTAGTTTAGTACTGTCCCTCCTTCTAGCGCCAAACTGTTAGAGTATTTTCTAGTACAAGCGATTCGTGCTCAGCCTACGGAATGATAGGAGGAAGGAGACAAGTAGTCGTAGTGCTTTCTCCTGCTTCACTGGATGACGAACCAGGAGATCCTGCTCTTAGTATACTGCCATAAGGGTATGGGCCAGTATACGTCGTCAAGGTCTTCGTTCTAGCAAGGGATGCCTATCTGTGTCAAGGGCCACAGGGTCTATGATGAGGGCCGCAAGGTCTGTAATGAAGGCCGCAAGGTCTTCATGATATATAGTAGATGGTTCCTGGTTCTGAAGATGTCTCCTGGGTTCCAAGTCGTGGAACCATGGAAGGAGCGGGGATTTATAGCTGCGTCCCACAGTGGGGATTTCCTACGTACCCCTCGGAAGGGGATCAAGCCATTCGTAGTTCATATATTGTGGGCGCGTAGCCTAGGTGGGCACGTGGCCTAGTGGGCACGTGGCCTAATGGAGGCGCGGAGCCTAGTAGAGGTGCGGAGCCTGGTGAAGGCACATAGCCTAAGGAGAACGTGGCTCTGTAGTTGATAGGAGCCATCTATTATGGAAGGAACATGGCTGGAATAGATGGTGGGATCGTCGGGATGCTGTAATTGAGCTTCGGTATGCTTCGTGGAGCATGGAGTGTCCCTGCTGATGAGTTGGAGATCGTAGCCTGGATGAATATGTAGAGTTGTAGGCATGCTGTCATGAGCTTAGGACGCCATCTTGCTGGTTGTAATCCTATGGATTCATCCTCCATAGATATGTCGGTGGAGATAGTCTTTTAGGTCAATTCTTGCCTCGGTAGCCGTCGAATTGACTATGGGGGTTTATGTCTTCTGTATGTGGACGTCTTCCTGTATAGTGGACGTGCAGCAATGAGTATAGAGTCTCATCTAGCTGGTAGATGTA
The DNA here is from genome assembly GCA_026261945.1 of Hirschfeldia incana. NCBI lineage: Eukaryota > Viridiplantae > Streptophyta > Magnoliopsida > Brassicales > Brassicaceae > Hirschfeldia > Hirschfeldia incana. The sequence goes on along the minus strand of JABCMI010000013.1, from coordinate 5,091,840 downwards.
GTCGGGATCAGCTTGTCCTCCGTATATTGAAGAAGAAGGTCTTCTCGGTCTGAAATCTCGCATCGGCGGCTATAGAACGTGCGTTCTCTGTCTCTGGACGTCTTGACCCCCTCTCTAGGGTTTATTAACCCTATATTTATAGTCTAGGTCGTGCCTCCTCTCCAAGATTTGGAAATATTCAATATATCTTTGGATAATAGAATATTTCCAATTTTATTAAAGGCGGCTTGATATCTTGGGAAACTTCCTCTTTTCTTCTCATGGATTTAAGGAGATTCGACCATATAATGATAAATATGATTATTTACCATTATATTGAAGTTTTCCTTTTTACTCAGAGGCAGGGGTCGGACCTGGACCCTGGACCCAGGACCCTGTACCCTTCTCGGAGAAGGATCCAGAAATCAAGGGCCTTTTCGGAAGCTGGAGAAAACTCTGGCCTCGGATATTTTTCCACAACACTACCTACGATGCCTATCCCCTAGAGAAGCCACACGAATATTGGAAGAACTCCACGATGGGGAATGCGGCTCACATTCTAGCGGACGAAGCCTGGTTCTCAGGGCAAGAAGGGCCGGTTATTACTGGCCTACTATGGCGAAGGATTCCCTCAAGCAGGCTAAAACCTGCAGCCAATGCCAGAAACACTCCCCAATCTCCAACTTACCACCAGAGAACCTGAAATCCCTAAGCTCCCCTTGGCCCTTCCGCAAATGGGGCATAGACATCGTGGGGAAATTCCCAATGGCGCCGGGGCAAAAGGTCTTCCTCCTAGTAATGACCGATTACTTCACGAAATGGGTAGAAGCCAAAGCCTTGGCAAAAATCACGGACCTCCAGATCAGGAAATTCATCTGGACGAACATAATAACCCTCTTCGGAGCACCTCAGGAGATTGTCACAGACAATGGACCCCAATTTACCAGCAACGACTTCCAAGACTTCTGCAAAGATTGAGATATCAAACTCTCATATTCAGCGCCGAGACACCCCCAGTCAAACGGACAAGCAGAATCAACCAACAAAACGGTGGTGAACATGCTCAAGAAGCGCTTGGAGAAGGCTCATGGACGATGGGCAGAAGAGCTACATGGAGTCCTCTGGGCCTATCGAACAACTCCAAAAACAGCTACCCAAGAAACCCCTTTCTCACTCGTCTATGGCACCGAGTCAGCAATACCAACCGAGGTACATGTCAAGACCACGATCTCCAACATCCTAACTCCCAAGGAAAACGATGAGTTGGTGTACCTAAGCCTAGACCTCCTAGACGAGAAAAGAGAAGGAGCCCGCCTGAGAAACGCGTCGTACCAAATAAAGGTAGCCAGGAGTTACAACAAGAAGGTGAGATCCAGAACCTTCCAAGAAGGAGACTGGGTCCTAAGGCGAGTCTGTAACCACACAAAAGACAAATCAGCCGGAAAACTCGCCCCCGGATGGGAGGGGCCCTACCAGGTAATAGGGGTGCAAGGGGCAGGAGCCTATAAGCTGCAAGACAGCACAGGCAAGGTCCAACCCAACTGCTGGAACGCCTTGCACCTCAAATTTTATCATTTCTAAAGGCAAGATCTTCGGATCGAGCCCTATATATACTATTATATATTTAAGTATTTTGGTTTTCCTACTCATATGTATAACGAGAACGTCCTCGGACTAGGCTTATAAAATACATTTGGTTTCGACTAAAGGGAGTTAAGGGAACACCAATATACTTAAAGGGGCATATTAGCTGGATCGGGACCCTCGGGACCTCAGATCTTAGCTAGCCCCCTAGCTGGTGAGGCTACTCACCATAGGTGCAGACAGATATGGAAGGGGTCTGATCAGCCCTGAGCCGATGTCTGCGTGATAGGATCCCGCGTAAAGGCCTATAGCCAAGAGTTATGCGGGGACCACGTACTAGTGCCATTCAAACCCTCGTGAAAAACACTATAAGCTAAGTATACGTCGCGCTGGGGGCATGACGTACACAGCCAACTACTGTAATCAGATTCTGGCGGCTGATATGCAGGGAGCAAAAGTGCAAATAACCGGTTAAGCACAAACAATTTAATACCTATCCAGACGTGGAAGGTAGTGTGTCTGGGTAGACAGAACCTTGCGGGGGGACCCATCCCAGACCACTGTAAGTCTGAGAGTGACCTTTCTGCAGAAAGGTAGAGCGCAGCATTGAGAATCTCGAGAATGGCCTATGCCCACGGGTAGCACAGTGCGATTTCTCAATTTAGATCGAGAGTGGCATAAAAGACTCCCCAAAAGCATAAAAGTCCAAAGACCTTCGGGTCCAAAGACCTTCGGGTCCGAAGACCTTCGGGTCCGAAGACCTTTGGGTCTGAAGACCTTCGGGTCCGAAGACCATCGGGTCCGAAGACCTTCGGGTCCGAAGACCTTCGGGTCCAAATACCTAAGGGTCCAAAGAACCTCAAAGTTCCCAAGACCTAAGGGTCCGAAGAACCTCAAGGTTCCCAAGACCTAAGGGTCCGAAGAACCTCAAGGTTCCCAAGACCTAAGGGTCCAAAGAACCTCAAGGTTCCCAAGACCTAAGGATCCAAAGAACCTCAAGGTTCCCAAGACCCAAGGGTCCGAAGGACCTGAAGGTTCCCAAGACCTAAGGGTCCAAAGAACCTCAAGGTTCCTAAGACCTAAGGGTCCAGAGAACTTAAAGACTCCTAATCCTTCAAGATTGAATGGGTAAAACTCTCAGGTTCAAAGCAAGGCCTCAGGGCCCAAATAAGGAATTTAAGGGAATTAGATCCTAAGGGCTTCCGAGTTCGAGGGGCTAAGAGCCTAAGGATCCTCGATCCAGTCATCAGACGATACTCCAATCCTGGACGACGATTCTCCACAAAATAAATCGATCTCCCCTAGAAGTCATCTAATCAAGCAACTACGGCTCAAAAAAAAAACCATAAACACCTCTACTAAGGAAGGAGTACAAGGTTCGAAGAAAGAAAAGATAGAGTAAAAGAAAAAACCAATAGATATTATTAAGAGTTCTTATTCAGAGGGAAGAAAGCTACTAAAAAATCCAAAGAGAAAGACGACAACATAAAGCAAGAAAAGCATTGAAGAAATATTCAAAGATTCGGCTCCCGACGAAAAGAAGGGAAAACACCAAGCCCACCATCACCGCTTCCCGAATTCCGGATCGGACCTCCAACAGGTCTCCATCGGCCGGATCCCCCAAACAGCTCTTGTTGGCCAGCACTCCTCATCGACCACTCTCTAATGAGATCCCGACGAGCATATTCCCGAGCCCTCTGCACGATAAGAGCCTGGTGGGAGATCACTTCTCGAAGCTGCCTCCGGAGAAAGAGAATCTCTTCATGTGGAGGGACACGCCGACCTAAGCTAGGGAATCGATCCCTGCTAGCATCCCTCGGAGCCAACGAAGCCATCATCGAAGGGACAGGAAGAAACGAATTGCGAGATCTTCTCCTTTGAAGCCTGGCTCTACAATACTCTTCGTACACTGACAATATCGAAGCCATAGGGATCCCACCTGAAAAACCAAGACCCCATCAAGCTACGGCTAGGGCAGAAAGAAAAGTAAGAGAAATTCCATTACCCCAAATACGACTATGACGCAGCGATATCGGATGCATCAAAAACAGAATCCAGCGAAAGCACCTAGGAATACCTCGCTCCAACTTCGCCAAAGTCTCACCAGCTTGGGCGACCGGTCGGGCCACCTCTGCAAAAAAAAAAAAAACTCAAAGTAATTCGGCAAGCACAATACTCGGGTCTGGGAAAATAGAAGCAACTTACCCACTGAACACCAGAAGCAAGGATAGCTGGGAACACCTTCGACCTTCATAAACACATATCTCCTATCCCAGGAAGCATTCGAAGGAAAGCTACCACGAATGCCCCGAGGAGGTTCATCCACCAAAGGTTCACCATCCCGAGACCATATTTGGTAGAAGCCTTTCTTACTCGACAAGGGAACAAAGGAGTAAGAATACAGGTTTTCAGACAATCCAAAAGGAATACTATGGAGTTCTCCTAACACTTGGATAGCCATCAGAGTACGCCACGTAGCAGGCGAAAATTGTGAAGGGGAACATCCAAAGTATGACGCCACTTCCGCGATCAAAGAAGGAATCCCTCCTCTAAAGCCAGCCTCCAAATAAGCCTTAAAGATTGCTATCTCGCCCCTTCCTCCATCAGGAGCTCGTTCGAACTCTCCCGCGCACCTGATCCCCATCGTACCGGGCAAGGAATATCTACGGCGGATCTCCATCAGATCACCTTCCTTGATATCGGACCTCGGGCCATCTTCGTCTTCATTCGGAGCGTCGAAGGAGCAGAAGCGACGAGGGCGAGCAGGGGCCATGGGAACCCCTTCATCATCTGTTCCCGAAACCATGCTGGGCGTTAGAACTGGGGAATCGAAGGGATCACCAAACAAACGACGAGGCCTGACACGTCCGCCAACACCGGGGGAAGGGAACGATTTCATGAAAGACGGAGCGTTCAACATGTGCTTCCAATAAGGAGGATAGGGGAAAACCTAAATTTGTGTCGTCTAAAGGCATCGAAGCATCCAAATATATACATGGAACGACTTTCCATTTTTGGCGCATAAAGGGAAAGAAGAAAAGGGAAAAGGCAAAAGAATTGGAAGCTAATCACAAGTCTTGGCAAATTTCCAAAATTATCTCCAAAATATTCCGCCGACCTAGCACCATCATGATCGGGCCGCAATCCTTATTTTCTTTGAGGCCCATTCCGACCAAGTGATTGTATCCCGAAATGACTCCACATTTCGCCTAGACGCCATACCCTTCTCCTGCTTGAAGAAATAGTACCAAGATCCAAGACTACATGTTATCCCTTGATTCCTACGAAGCAATCAAGGAATAAGGGGCAAACTGTTGGGGAAAAATATCCAAGGCTAAAGATTTCTCCAGCCTCCGAAGGGGCCTTGACTTCCGGGCCCTCGTTTGGAAAGGACCCAGGGTCCCTCCTCTACTCAAAGAACCAATCTCCACCAGGAGGCACCAGGATCCGATCTCCACTTAATAGTATCCAGGGTCCAATCCCTGTATCAAGGAACCAAGGCCTAGCCCCTGCCGAAAGGACCAAGGATCCGATCCTCCCCATGAATATGGAAGTTTCCCAAAACGAGGGGAAAGTAATATATTCGTGAATATTACGGAGGCCGCCCAAGATTGACCGACTGACATCAACTATAAAAGGGGAACCCAAACCCTAGAACAAGAGATCGACACTTTGGGGCTTAGAGATTAGAGAGTTAGGCGATAGAACTAGGGTTTATACACCTAAGACGTTGTAATCCCAAAATCACTCAATAATACATCTCTTTGCCTCAGTTCCTCTTCTTTAAACACATACAAATACTCGAAATCTATTAGTCTTCCAGTGTTCCGTAGTACTAAAACGACCCTGCACAAAAATATCATAACAAGAAACTTAGTGGTTTGGTTTATCTCTTCAGCGTAGACTGGGAGAAGAATCTCTCCTTCGGTCTGCTTCACCTCTCCGCTGAATCCCACAAGTAGGGTTGCTTTCCTGGTTAGTGTCTTGGGGTCCAGCCCCAGATCCTTGTAAGCTGAGTGAAAGATGATGTTGCTAGAGCTTCCGTTGTCCACCAGTATCCGCTTGACCAAGAAATTGGCTATGACTAGTGAGATGACGAGGGCGTCGTGGTGAGGAGCTAGGACCCGTTCCTGCTCCTTCGCGGTGAAACTAATCTCGTCAGTTCCCAGGAATGGACGTTTGGGAGCCTCGGTCTCTTGACCGTTTCTGGCATTGCGGGTACTTCTTTTGGCCGCGGTGCTGCTGATCCCGCTTACTTCTGACCCTCCTGAGATGACATGAATCACTCGGTCCTGCTGTGGAGTTAATGCGGGGACAGCGTCGTTGGGAAGAGCGGGACCTTCCTTGTTTAGGAGGTTCCTTGCTTTATCCGAGAGGAATTCCCTTAGATAGCCCTTCTTGAGGAGCTCGGCGACCTCTATACTCAGGGCTATACAATCTTCAGTGGTCTGACCGTGATCGTTGTGGAACTCGCACCACTTTTTGGGGTTCCGATTGGCATCGGGGGATCTCATTTTGGGAGGCTATTTAACCTGCGGGCCCATTTGTCTCAAGACTCCAATGAGCTCCGGTTTGGATATCGCGAGATGATAGATATTGGGCCAAGTAGAGACCGTCATTCCCTCGGATCGGGGTAGAGGACGGTTCTGGTACCTTCCCCTGCTCGGATTGGTGGATTCTCTGGAGGGTCGAGGGCGGATGGCCTCGTCGCGTTCGTCCCTTGGGGGTCTGGAAGACTTCTGTTCGTACTTGGAGGAAACCTTGGCCCTGCTTACGATGTCTTCTTCCCATCTCACTTGAGCCCAGGCGCAGGATAACACATCCGCCATGTCCCCACACCTATACTTTGTTAGCTCCTTATAGAGTTCTCCTTCCGGAAGCAGGCCCTTCTTGAAAGCTGAGACGGCTGTATCAGCATTATACTCGGGAATGGAGACCTTCTCCTGGTTGAAGCGAGCTATATAGGAACGCAAAGACTCGTTCCTGTATTGTTGAACCTCGTAGAGATCATCTGATCTCTTCTCCAAATGGCGACTGCTGGTGAATTGTTCTACGAACTTGTCACTGAAGGTGGCGAAGGATGAGATGGATCCTATGGGGAGATTGATGTACCACTGGAGGGCAGGACCGGTCAAGGTTGACCCGAACCCTTTGCACATGGTGGCTTCCCTTGCTTCCGTGGGGATAGCTACGGCTATCATGCGCTGCTTATACTGGGCGATATGGTTATCGGGATCCCCAATTCCTTCGTACATCTTGATGCTCTGGAAAGAGAACTTGCAAGGCATCTCGACTGAAGAAATTTCTTTTACGAAAGGCGTGTCGGAGTAAGACCTAGGGTCGCTTCTCCGGATAGGGGGAGCTACTCCGGGGAGTCTTTCCACCATGGATTGGATGGTGCCGAATCTCTCCGAGACCACCATCTCCAAGTAGGCAGCTAGAGCTGGATCCGAGATCTCGGGATGGTCGGGTGAGTACTCCTCATCGTCCGTGTCGGAATTGTCGTTCTCTTCTTCCCGGGTTGTATCTCGAGTAGCTTCTTAGTTGTCGGATCCGTCATTGGGCTGCTGAGGTGTCTCCTCGTCGTCGCGTGGGGTACTAAGCGAAGCCATGGGTCGAACTCTGGTTCTGAACCGCTTTCGCTTATTTCCAATCGTTCCAAGGGATTGGTTTTCTCGTCGGAGAACCCGGTTCTCAGCTTCCATGGCGTCTAGCTTCTCTATGCTCTGTTGAAGTTGCTTGGAGTGTTCTCCAAGTTGGTCTTTTAGGTTTTGAACTTCTTGGACGAGTTCTAGACCTGCGGGTGTTGCCTCCTGAGCCTTGTGGAGGTCGGTGATTTGGCTTTGAATTATTTCAAGCCGGCTGAAGAGCTCCTGCTCCTTCTGGGTTGGTTCGGCTCGGTTGAAATCGTCTTCCTGTGTCATCGTCACGTAGTTGAGTTACTCCCCTCCTTCTAGCGCCAAACTGTTATGGTATTTTTGTGTAGGGTCGTTTAAGTACTACGGAACGCAAGAAGACTAATGACTAGGTACAAGTTTATGTGTGTTTAGAATAGAAATCGAGGCAAAGAGATGTATTATTGAGTATCTTAAGCGTTTACAACGTTTTGGGTGTATGAACCCTAATTTTCTAGCATAACTCTCTAATCTCTCAGCCTCTGAATGTCGATCCCTTGTCTAGGGTTTGGGTTCCCCTTTTATAGTTGTTGTATGTCGGCTTATCTAGGGCAGACTTCATAATATTCGCGAATATCTTAGTTTCCCCATGATTTGGGAAACTTCCATATTGTTGCGGAGGATCGGACCCCGGTTCATTCCGGCAGAGGCTAGGCCTTGGTACCTCTTCGTGGGGACTGGACCCTGGATCCTATTAATAAAGGTTGAATCCTGGAGCCTCCTAGCAGAGGTTGGATCTTCGAGCAGAGGTTGGACCCTGGGTCCTTCTTAAGTGAGGGTCTGAAAACCAAGACTCCTTCGGAGGCTGGAGAAATCTTTAGCCTTGGATATTTTTCCCCAACAGATATAAAGTTGAATAAATATTATAAATTACTGACTCAAATATTTTAATAATTAAATATTTGTAAATAGTAATATCAAAGGATTGAGTTTGTTTTCTTCAACTAGATAATCAAATGGTAAGTATGTAGAAATAAACAAGAAATAAACTAGATAATCAAATGGTAATATTCGTGGACTGCAAGTTTATCTCCCTAGATTTTACTGATGGTATAACTGATATCTCGGTTTCCACGTCCGAAATTCTTCTTCTTCTTCTTCTTCTTCTTCTTCTTCTTCTTCTTCTTCTTCTTCTTCTTCTTCTTCTTCTTCTTCTTCTTCTTCTTCTTCTTCTTCTTCTTCTTCTTCTTCTTCTTCTTCTTCTTCTTCTTCTTCTTCTTCTTCTTCTTCTTCTTCTTCTTCTTCTTCTTCTTCTTCTTCTTCTTCTTGACTCAGTAATTTCATTGATGCAAATAATTGCACGAGATACATAACAGTATTCTCGAGAACTGAGACTAAGCCTAACAATATTAAATCATCCATATTTCCACTGATATCTTCATTTACTGACATCAAAGAGGCGTTAGCTTATATGATGAATTCTTAGTAGCTTATGTTTAAGTGATAGAAGCATGCTCCTCAATAGGAGTCTCAATTGATTCCGCAACAAGGATAGTCTCGACAGAGGCTGTAGATTTTGGATAGAATTAGTATTGTTTGTCTTTGTAGAGGTAGCAAGTTTTGGATTTGTTTCATCATTGTTGTCATACCTAAAAATTATAATTTGAGGCAGGTTATGTTGATATTATACCCAAACCACTTTAGTCTAAGGCATGCTAGATTTTGTTTTGGAAAGAGTGACTTTGTTTAATTCAATTCCACTAGAAGCCGAAGTCATGTCTTGTTGTTATTGTGGAAGGTTTCCTAGACAACGAGAGGCTTTATGACCCTAAGTACCGCAGCTTGTAAATTCGGAAGGAATCCGCGAATATAGTACATCTACCATAGCCACCTTCGAATGGAAAGGCTTGTCAAGCTTTACTTATAGTAGTATTTTGGCTTTTCCCATTTGAGTAGGAACAAGGTTTGCGAGTATGCATTGTAGCTACCAAAAACGATCCAGTCCCTTTCGCGAATAAAGATGTCTTGGGATGTTTTTCATTGTTACACAAAGATGAATTGTCTTGATTTGACTAATAGCTTTGGTACTTGTAGGATTTGAAGAAGCAACATCAAACAATTATCAACATGCCATAAGCCAAGCTCGGTTATCTATTTCTTAGTAACGTCATCTGGTATATGAAATAAGAAAGATGATTCTCCTAACTTACGAGCGAATATCTTACCCATTTTCCCCCAAATTCTAGACATTACAGCGTTAATTGTCCTCCGGAAGGAACAACACATCATAATAATTGTTCTATAATGTATTCCTTTTGATTTTCCACACCTTCAAGTAGAACTTGTCTAGGAACACATACCTTCGAAGTTCCATCGTCAATGAAAGTTGGAGTAGTTACACGGTGAAGGTTACACATTTATGGCCTCATCTTTAAAGTTGAAGGATGTTCTGAAGATAAGAATGCCTTGATCCAAATAAATAGAGGCAAGAGATTATTTACCAGAATTAGAAAGGTATATGATGCTGTAGGAGGAATCATCTGTCGTCGATTGTGTTAGTTACTTCCGGCAGAAAGAGTGCCATTGAGAAACAAGTTCTGATCGAAGCAAAGCATTGGTATTCTTGAGAATCGGAATCGAATGTATGAATCCATGGGAACCGACCAAGCTTCTTGAAGAGAAGAGTAAGAGCTGATTGGTTGCTTTGTCACTAAATGGCGGACTCCTGAACCAATTTTGAATTCTTGTGATACAGGTGCAGCAGTGGAGATTTGAACAATAGACTCTCTTTTGTGAATCTTGGAGATTATAAGAGCTTTTAGATGCTTTCCTCCTTCTCGAAGAGAGATAGTTGCAGTAGAGGCTGTTAAGACACTTTTTGAACCATGAGTCACTTTAAGTTTATTTAATCTCGTCGGAGAAACATGGGATGAAGGATATGGAGGGTGAGGAAACGACTTCATCTGAGGGAAAGAGATGCCCAAGAGACTGAAGCCAACGATTGGTGTGAGCGTAACCAGCGGAGTACGAGGTCACTACGGTGGCACCATCAAGATGAAAATTTATTGAAATATACCTTAAATTCATGTGGCATTGATCAGTCCACCTTGATGTCAAGGATCGGTCGATCCCTGAATTACTATTTTGGCAGAGATCGACCGATCCTAACAACATTGATCGATCAATCTTTGCCAAAATCTAAGAAATAGGATATTACTCATAAAGTAGAGTTAAAACTCAAATCTGTAGCATGAAATTGTACTATGAAAATCAATCTTCGTCAGGAAATACTCTTTGCACATGTAGATTTAACTTTAGGGATATACCATATTAAGTCTTTGTCTCATTCATTATAGTTTATAAATTTGTTATTATATTTGTTCTCACATGTCTCCCAACAAAAACATTAGCTTATTATTAGATTTACTTACATTTTCTCCAGATTTACCTACCTTACTGTGAAAAAACTAACTGAAGCAACTAACTTTAGTCATATTAAAGCATCTTTACATATTCAATAAAATTGTATGGAAAGTGATCTGAATAAATATACCAAAATATTTATGATATTATTTGAGAAATCCCTTAGACATTATTTGAAGTTATTTTGTCACATGTCTTCCGTAAAATTAATTGCACAAAAAAATTGGCATGGCTATAAAAATTGATGACATGACTTATGGATATAAGTGGCATGGGCAAATACATTCATTTAATATTGATATTTATTTTTTAAAAACTTTTTAGAACACGGTAATGAATCATACTTCATATTTAAAATAAATCTATTCAAATATGAAATTAGAAATTTTGAAATATTATTTTATTTTATATTTTATATTTGTACAATTTTTATTACTAAATTTCTCAAATATTTCTACATTTTTTTCAAAATTTAATTTTTAATTGAAAATAATTATTTTCTATATATCTATAAAAATTAGTTTTAATTTTTGAGAATTATGAAATCTTATATCAATTTGAATTTATTTTATACAAATTGATTTGATATATTTAAATAAAATTAATAGATAGAAAAATCGATCTAACATTTTATTTTACATATATGCATATATATTCTTAAATATAATTTTGAATAAAAAATATTTTATCTTAATTTCATGTTTAATTAAATGAAATTTTTATTTAAATATTGGTAGAAATACAATACGGTCTATGATAATATTAATAATATTTTATTTTATATATTATTTAAATTTAGGAAAATTCTTACTGGTGGGAGAGAACACCTACTTACTGGTCTCGTTCATACTAATTCGCATGTTGATAACTTGAATGAATTAAACCTATTATGTAATTGTGATCATCAAAAGTTATATTTTAAAGATATTTGGAATATTTTTTTATAAACCATTATTATATTAATTTTTTAAAAGTCAATATATCTTTATAAAGCTATTTGAAATGTTTTTTATAGACGATAAGCATTCTTATATTAGTTTTATTTTCAAAAGCCTGTAATATATGTATATCGGATTAATAGAATTAGTTAACAATTAGTTAATATTTAAAATATTATATATATATATATATATGTTTGTATATAATCAGTAATACATAAAAATATTATTTATTTTGTATATCAGTTATTTAGTAATTAGGAGACTTTTTGTTTACAATATATTTATGGATTAAAAACATTTACTGTTTTCAGAATACAGGTTGGTAATCAGAACACAACATTTTCTCATCGTAGTGTGCAGACGAGAACGGCTAGGAACACGATCAGAACCCTAGTAAATGAGCATGGAGTAGTTCTCACTGCGAGTTCAGATATTAAAAAAGAAGCGGTCTCTTATTTCGAGCAAAACTTGGGTTTTCCCCCTATGGTGAACTCTCAAATTCTCCTCAACTCTTATCACCAATCAAAATAACATTTAAGATTAGTAAAAAAAAGGAAACAAAATCAAAAAGAAAAAACAAAGTAAAAACAAATGACGTTGACTGCAACTTCTGTTTTGTGTTTTGTTAACTATGTCCATGACTTCTTCTTCTTCATCATTCTCTGTTTTTTTAAGACTGAAATTTCATGTTTAGGATTAATATTGATATTATTTCTCTAAGATTTCAGAGGTGGGTTCAAGATCTAGAGTTTGAGTTTAGATTTTAGGTTTGAGATTTAGAATTTAAAAAATCTAGGGTTTGGGTTTAGGGGGGTATGATTTGGGTTTGAGTTTAGATTTAGAAGTATACAGTTTAGATTTAAAATATAGGATAAATGATTGCAGATTCTAATTTGACAAGCAAAGTTTTTAATATGCTTTGTGGGTGATGAAAAAAAAATAAGCCATGAAAAAAAAAATCTAAGACGAAGAAGAAGTCATGAAAGCGTCGTTCTTTTTTTTCACATTTTTTTTTAATTTATTTCTTTTTCTTTATCATACATGGCAATTTGATTGGTAATAAGAGTTGTGGTGAATTTAAGAGTTCACCATAGGGGGTGAATCCAAGTATTGTTCTCTTATTTCCAAAGGTTTCTGCAGACTCAGGACTTGGACTTTGAAGAAGTTTCTGTAGCTGATCTCCAAGGTCTTCTAACTTATAGATGTCCCAGTTATGCAGATGCAGTACTAGTTGGACCGGTCACAGCTCAGGAGATCTATGCCACTCTCCTCTTTCTTCCAAATGACGAGGTCTCGGGACCAGATGGATACACAAAGTAATTTTATGTTGCTGCTTGGAGTATCATTGGGCATGACTTCACTACAGCGATTCAATATTTCTTCCTCTTTGGTTTCCTGCCTACTGGACTTAACGTGACTAACCTCACACTGATTCCCAAGAATGATAACCCTCAGACGATGAAGGATTAAGGCCGATAGCATGCTGCAATATCCTGTACAAGGTTATCACAAAAGTCCTAGCCAATAGGCTCAAGGTTATTATTGGAGAATGTCTTACTGGCATCTGAACTAGTTAACGGGTATCACCGGACATCAGGTAAGGTGAGGTGTGCAATTAAATTTGATATATCAAAGGCATTTGATACAGTAAAACAGTCCTTCATTGTACCGGTTCCTCAAGCAATGGGGATTCAATTCCTCTCCAGATTATTCACTGGATTCGAGTATGCATCTCTACAGCGGCTTTCTCTGTTTCAGTTAATGGAAGTCTTGAGGAATTTTCCTTGAGCGCTCGCGGTATTCGGCGGGGGTTTTCTCTCTCGCCTTATTTTTATGTCATCCTCAACAATGTCCTCTCCAAGCTTCTGAATCGCACAGCTGAAGCAGGAAAGTTTGAATACCATCCTCAGTGTCAAGAGGCCAACCTTACCCATCTCAGTTTTGCGGATGATATTCTGGTCTTTGCAGATGGTAACTCCCCTTCTCTACATGGTGTTATGGATGTTATGCATCAGTTTGCAAGGGTCTCTGAACTTTGTATCAACACTGCAAAGTACTCTATATTTAGCACGGGAGATGATCTGACTATGCTTACTAACACGGCTGCAGCAGTGGGAATTGAAACGGGAACTCTTCCCATCCGATACTTTGGGCTTCCCTTGACAACTAAATCCATCACCAGCCTCGACTACAAGCCTATGATCGATAAAATTTGAAGCAGGATTGTGTGCTGGTCTAATAAGAGCCTGTCCTTTGCATATAGACTTCAATTGATAAAATCGGTAAACTCTGGAATAGTTAACTTTTGGATGGCTGCTTTCATTCTCCCTTCTAAATGCCTTGACACAATAAAGAGTATGTGTAGTGTGTTCCTCTGGTCTGGTTGCCCTACACAAACTCATAAAGGTACAGTCAGTTGGGGGGATTTTTGCTACCCTAAAGAAGAGGGAGGCTTCGGCATCAGGAGGCTTAGAGACTCTTCTCAAGTGTTTGCGCTTCATCTTATTTGGTGACTGTTCTCACAGGATACTTCTCTATGGGTTAGCTGGATAAGGAGGTATCTATTGCGCTATAATTCTTTCTGGGATGTTAGCAATGATACAAAAGGATCATGGATATGGAGGAAGGTACTCAAAATCCGTGAGCTTGCCTACATGTTTCTTTTATTTGAAGTAAAGAATGGGAAAGCAGTGCAATTTTGGTTTGATAATTGGATGGACACTGTCGTCTGATTGATATCACTGGAGCTGTGGGAACGACATATCTTGGTCTGTCTCGTCGAGCCACTGTCAGTGATACAGTGACTGAAGGAGAATGGAGCATTAGGGGCGGATGAGTCGTCGGTTTCATGATTTATATGCCAACAATGTGAGTAAGCATTTCCCGGATTCAGAAGCAGGTAACAAGGTCCTTTTGAAACATAGAGAAGATTAATATCAGTCATGCTTCTCAGCTTCCAGAACATGAGATCAAATCCGACCAAAGAGAAGCAAGGTTGAGTGGCATGGTGTGGTTTGGTTTCCGCAAGGAATTCCTAGGTGTTCTTTCATCACTTGGCTGGCAGTGAGAAACATGTTTTCTACAGTGATCGTATGAGGGTGTGGAGGATAACTCAATGATGTGTTTTTTGTGGAGAACCAGATGAGACAAGATACCACCTGTTCTTTGCTTGTCCTTTCTCTTATACGATCTGGGATGGTTTGACCACCATGATTTTGACCCACTTTTACCCATGGTATTTCTATGATTTTACTATATATATATATATATATCTATGTTGTGGAGTATTATAGGTATGTTTTCAGGTTCAAGGGCATTGTGGAGTAAAGTGACATTTTAGGTGTCATTATGAGGCTTAAAGGAGAGTTTTCCCGAGATGACTATAAAGATCGGACGTTAAGGTCAATATCCAGAGATACATATCGATCGATACAAATTATCTGTAATCGATCGACGATGCATCCGTAGAAGTCGATGACGAGATACTCCATCGATCGATATACGCCTAGTATTATCGATCAATATCGAGCGTGTAGAAGAAGAATAAATATTTTCAGTCGACTTGAAGCCCAAAATCTCTCATTATTACAATAATGTCCCTGACGAGTTTTTAACCTAATTGAACTCAATATTTATAGGTATGCCTATGTATTTTGGCAATACATGCTTTCAATACCTTATAGTGTTTTTACTTGCTTTTCATTGTTCTAAATAATTTTCATTTATCAATCTAAAGTATTCTTTTCATCTTGTTCTCTATTCATCAAAGTTTATAAAACTATAAGATCTAGAAGAAGATACAAAGAGATTTGTTATCTAGATAAACTTAATTGTTTAGTCTTCTATCTTATGAATCTCTATTATTACCTTGATGCTATGAATCACTTAGCTATGTCTGAGTAGATTCCTTTGTTAGATTTAGGGTTTGAATAGTTATGAGGGATTAGCCCCAACAATAGATTGTTGAGTTGTGATACTCATTATCTTGATGAACCCTAATGCTTATTCTATAGTAGCTAACTAGAATATGATCTTAGAAGTGATTTAATCAATAAATCATCATCCTGACATCATCTTGAATAAGCTGAGATCCTCTAGGGATAAGCGAGAGCCGGTCTATGATCTTGTTGAACATATATTCAATTCGATCTGAAGCTATATCGATCGATACTCCAGAAGAGTAATCGATCGACGGCAACCCATATCGATCGATATCGCTGTCAAAACATCGATCGATATTGTCGGCAGTCAGATCAGTGGACGAGTCTAATAGCGATAGCTATCAGGCAACTTTAAGAATTGAATTTCTATAGTATCTTGCAAGCAACTTATTAAAATATCTATAGCATTATAATCTTGAATTAACTGAATAGTAACCTTGAATCTAACTACTTTCTCTTATTGTTTACAATCAAAAACCATTCTCTTGAGCAACTTATCATTGCTCACAACTGCAGTTTACATTTAAACATATTTCAACATAGCTTAGTCTCTAAGGATTTCAATCTTTTGTGTTCGTGATTTGATCCCTAAGTACTACATCTGAACCTCTTATTTGATAGAATAATTCACTTCTTAGGGTAATTTGAGTGATATCAAATTTGGTGCCGTTGTCGGGGAGATAAGATCGCCATTAGATTTAATCTGATTAGGTCTAGGTTACTTGTTACTGCTTAATCATCTTCTGACGCAAAAAAAAAATTCTTGTATTTTTCAGGTACATGCCCAGCAGTACTAGAAGTAACAAGAATCCTCAACTTGTGTACTCAGAAGATCCTCACAGCTTGGAACGTAGCATCCGCAAGAACTTATGTTCCACATCGATCGACATCAACTGCTCCTTGTCGAACGATACCCGCTTACCACAGTTGACCGAGACACCTTCTTTGTCGACCGATACTCGCACCACTCCATCGATCGACATTAACAACCGTTCCTCGACCGATACGATATCAATTGATATTAATCACATTACATCGATCGATACTAACCGCCGAGTCATGGTAGCGCCTATTATTATCACAACCGATGAGAATGGAGACCTGCGTGATCAAGATGGTCACCTGCGTAATGCAGCAGGTCAGAAGCCGAATGCTCAAAAGGAAATCATTCCTGAGCAAGACACTGCACCTACAGACTTCATCCAACCTGTAGATGAGGCTAACAGAACTAGAACCTTGGCTGACTACAACTGTCCATATCAGTTCTATACCAACCGATCAGCCATCCACCCTCCTACAATTCAGAGAGGAGATTTCGAGCTCAAGCCGCAGTACTACACACTTGTGGGAAAAATACCCTTATGTGGGTTATCCCATGAGCATCCTATGAATCTGGAGAGGTTCGAGGATCTCATATCCGCCATTAAAGCCAATGGAGTCCCTGAAGACTACCTTCTCTGCAAGCTTTTCAAATACTCTCTATCCGAAGAAGCTTTGCAGTGGCTGAGGCAATTACCACCATGTTCTCTCACAACCTGGAAGGATATCAAAATCGCATTTCTGCGCAACTTCTTTGATGATTCATGTGCTGAAGACTGGAGGAGAAAGATTGCTGCATTCACTCAGAACCCTGGAGAATCATTCAAGGATACATGGAATTGATTCAAATCCTACCAGCGAGATTGCCCACACCATGGATTCAACAATGTGCAACTATTCTGCACCTTCTACAGAGGCATCGCTTTAAAGTATCAGATGGCTTTTGATACAGCTAGTGAAGGAAACTTCACCACGAAGAATCCACAAGATGATGTGAAGTTAATTGATAACTTAGCTTCAAGCAACAGCACGAAAAACACTGTCAAGGCGAAATCTGCATCATTCCTTGGGAAGGAGCAGATTAATGAAGTTCAAGCACAGCTGGACAATTTTCAGAAGTTACTAAACAAACAGATTTGCTCAGTTGAGGATGCAGAAACAGCAGCTGGAGGGGAACAGATAGAGGAAGATGTGAACTGGATCAGTGAAGCAGAATTTCAGAGGTCTGGAATTCAAGGAGGAAACAGGAACTTCTCAGGACAGAGGAGCAACTACAACCCAAATTCATAGAAACCCACCTACACCAGCAACCCCAACAACAACAGGAGTTATGGAAACTCATTCTACACCAATCTAACCCCACCCACCCAGGAAAGCAAGCTAGAAGAAATGCTGGAAAGAGTTCTGGAAAGCCAGCAGAAGCTACATGTGGATTTCAATGGAAAGATTGAATCTGTCTACACCACCCTGAATACAAAGCTTGATGCTTTGAGTACCTATGTGAAGAAAGTGGAGACTCAGGTGGTTCAGACAGGAGAAGCTTTGAAGAAACAAGAATCTTTAGCAAAGGGACTAGGAGAGTCTACTGCTAACCACCACGTCAATGCTATCCTGGATGATGATTTTTGGCAAGTGGTGAAGCAAGAAAGGCTGCAAGATTCGACACATGAGGGTACACCAGAAACCGGATTTGACTCATATCGATCGACATCATCTACCCGACATCAATTGATATCACATAAAGCAAAGCGATCGATAAACTTTGACGAGTATCGATCGATAGACTTCAAGGTACCCTCCAACGAATGCAATTCCATCAAGATCTTGTCACACGAAGCCTTCGCAGCACGACACCCACATCTGTCTGTCTCTATGGAAGTCAACCCGACTTAAGACCATATCGATCGATACAAAGACACTTCCATTGACCGATCAGGAGACACCAATATCGACCGCCATACAGGAGTCGCTGTCGCCCGATATAATATACCTCATCGCCGAGTGCAACTACCGAAGATCGATTTAGCACAACTTAACGCACTCCGGGAGCAGTCTAAACTTTCCAAAACCCTTCCAACCGCCATCATGAAGAAACCCACAGACATCATTGAGCCCATGGAGATAAAAAAGGAAAACCTAGGAAGAGTTCTCAGAAAAAAGAAAGAGAAGATTGCCAAACACCTTAAAAGGGGAGCTAATGTAGCAGAGATGGAAAACTTCAGAAAGAGAGTTCTAAGGATCCCTACAAAAAAACCTTTTGAGGAAGCATATTTTTCACATAGATTGTGGATGTTTTTCAGAGAAACTAAGGAGACATAAGAAGACATCAAGAGGATGTTTAACCAAGTTCGCGATAGCTTGAAGAAGAGGATCACACTGACGAAGAGTAGCGATCTAGGGAAGTTCACAATACCATGCTCAATAAGGGGTATTGAGTTGCCTCGTGCTCTCTGTTATACAGGATCAGGAGTTAGCATCTTACCTAAGATCATGGCAGACCACCTAGGTCTGAAGATAGAGCATACTGAAGAAACATTCATCTTCGTGGATTGTTCTCAGCAAAACTCTAGAGGAATAGTCCGAAATCTTGAGGTATAGATAGGAGATACCATCATCCCTACAGACTTCCACGTCCTGGATGTCAAGCTCAACTTCAAGACATCCCTACTACTTGGAAGAGCCTTCTTAGCCACCGTTGGAGCTGTTTGTGACCTAAAGTTCAACAAGCTCCGCCTAACCCTAATCGACCCCACTACCCTCTATGATCCAGTCCAAGTCAACAAGATTCCAAGGAAGGAAACCCCAACATTCGTAGCAGCATGCTTTTGTTCACAAGAGTATGATTCCATGGCCGATTACGAAACAGATCCAGTCACATCGACCGATGAAGGCAACCTCGCATCGACCGATGATTGCAACAACCCATCGACCGATGTCGGCAACACCACATCGACCGATACGGATCCACCTAAGAGGACCAATGCCGAAATCATTGCATCGATCGATAAGCTATTCAAGGAGGCCGACGAGGAGTTTCCAGATGGGAATTTCAAGATAGACAATCCATAATCAGATCGTTACATCCCTCCACTGGTTATAGATGAGGAGTATGATGAAGATTACGAGGAAGAACGAGCGACAGAGTACAGATTTATTCGTGAAGAAGAAGACGGATGGACTTCTCACATCTTCAGATTCAACGCATCGACCGATAAAGGGCAACCTTCATCGACTGATATGCACCAAAGGAGATCGCTCAAAAGACCTTATCAACAATCAAGCGATCCCACTGATTATATATCACTCTACACACCACGTGATGATACAAGAGACGGAGACTACTCAATTGGAAGTTGGGCATGTGACTATATCACTTTGCAGTGGATACATCACCACTGAAGCATTCAACCCAACCGGAGGCAGTCATCGACCGACAAACGTCAAAAGAAATCGACCGATGCACCTGCTAGAGCATCGAACGATACGACCACTACACCATCTGAAGTACAAATACATAATTTAGATTTTGGTTATCTAACTCCGGATGAGTTTGGTATTTTCAGAGATCTAGAAGGCAATGCACGAGCAATAGATGGAAGAATCATTCCAATCACAAAGGAGGACATTGCAGATATCCATCAGACAGCCAATGGATCTGTAAACCTCTTCAGACAGAAACATATCAACCCGGAAGATCAGCACCATCAGCACATCAATACACACGCAACAGCCGAGCAAGACAGTGCTACAGATGATCATCTCAACTCGGAGGATCCAGAATCTCAACATGTATCGACCGATGAGGACCTACCTATATCGATCGATATACATCGAGACTTTGTGATACGAGACTACAAAGATGGAATTCGTCGTTTTTCTTGGGAGAAGAAAGACGAATATTGAGTATACAGAGATGAATCTGGGTTTGCTAGAGGAATCAATGGAGAAATCATCTCTATTTCCAAGGAAGATATGAAGAAGTTGCTAACTAGAGCTTCAAAGTTTGAATGGTCTTACTTCTGCCTACCAGCACATGCAGATCACTTTAGCAAAGAAGTACCACCAGAGAAGCTCTACACCGAAGCTGAAGTCCAGAGTATGATCAACGAAGCCAAAAGTCCTTATATTTGGGAGACTTTCGGATATCCAACAGAAATCGAGAAGGTCTGATCATCACTTCAACAAGAGGTAAACTGGCTTCAGAGTGCTAATGATCTTGTCCATCAGAAGAAAGACGCCTTACAAGAGGAAGTAGATATGCTTAGCCTGAAGATGGGAACCTACAGGAAGCCATCGACCGATACTGGACACACCACATCAATCGATAAGCAGCCTTCAGCGTCCGCAACATACACCAAGGAGGAGATCAACACTCTTTTCCGCAACATATACACAGAGCTTGGAGAAGCATATGAACGCAACCGTACAGCTTTGGAAGAGAAATCTCGAGAGCTCACCCTCAAATCCACCTCACTCAACAATCGCATGACTGAAATGAGAAAAACTATGTGGAACATCATAGAAGACAACGCAGAAAAAGAAGCCAAGATGAGATTGCACTACGACCACACAAAACTGCTCATTGATGAGGAGATCTCACCTATTAAAGCTCGTCTGCAAGAAGTTGAGGAAGGATAAAGGGAGTTGTTCACTCATAAGTTTTGTGAAGACTTTAAAAGGTCAAGATCGACCGATGCACAACCAACTGCATCGACCGATACAGAGCTCTGCACCAAAGCCGACATGGAGAAAGCAGTTCAAGATCTTTTCACACTCATTGAAGAGACCGGTGATTCATCATACCAAAGTTTCGAAGAACTGTGGTTTCCAGTCCTGAGCGACGTCTCAGGAATGCCGATAACCATTAAAGATATTCAGAAAGCGATCAAGATCATTCAGAGGCAGCTCGTGGATAGACCTGCACCAATAGGATCGGCCGATATTCCACCTAGGACATCGACCGACAAACCAGAACCGGTGTCGATCGATATAGAGATTCCAAGATCGATCGATAAGTTCCTTGAACGAAGAAGAACCTATGAGCGACTCAACACCATACAAGAAGAGCTAAGTGATCTATCAGAACACACTTATCCAACATTCAGACGCCATCAGTTCTACATCGAGAACAATACAGACGGTCTAGAGTGTCTACGCAACGAGGTAACCGAATTGAAGGAGAAACTGACCAGAGGAGATGAAGCCACAAGAAGCTTTTTCACCACATGGTTTGGAGAGAAACAAGAAGATAATGAGGAGACTTGTTATCCAGCAAGTTTCTGCAATTCACCTCATAGCCTCGCTACCGCCATAGTCAAGCTGAAAGACTATAATAAAGCACTGAGTGGGAGGCAACCCACTGTTAGGTATTTTCTTACTTAGTTAAATTTTTTTTAGTTTTTATTTTTCGTTTTTGTTTTTAGCTTTTCGGATTACATCATAGACGATTACCATTCCTATCGACCGATACGATCCTGTCGACATCGCCCGACATTGACCTATCCAGATCGATTGACACAGATGACTCACTATCGATCGATACGAAATCTTGGTCAGGTATATTGTTCTTATTTTCGATATCAGTTCATTCCATATAATTTATTTATACCCTAATCCAACTGTTATACACTGGGGACAGTGTATGATTTAAGTCTGGGGGGGATTACTGATGCTACCTTACATTTTTTATTTCATTAAATGTTTTCAAAATTGGTTTTATTGAGTCAAGAAAGAGACTAGGATATTTCGAAAATTTTTCTTTTTATCTAACCACTCTTTAGCCATATTCTTATATTTGTTGATTGCAGAAAGTACTATAGATGCTAAAGTGGAACACATGTCACCTATGACAACACTTTTCATGATTGTTTGGAAGAACCAAAACTGATTTCCAACCTAACCTGACAATCTATTGCTTGTCTTGGGGCTTGGTATACAAGGGATCGGAATCCTCCTGCAAGTCTGGAAGGTAATAGTCTGTGTGCTTCTGATTCCCTTCCTTCTCTCTCTTCGGCATCCTAGAGAAAGAAAGAAAAGATTTGTATAAAAGATGTGATATGATTTCTTGAGAAGTAGAGGGGCAGGAGTGATTCATGCGATCCCATTATTATACTTTAAAAGAATGATCAAAGCGAGGGGTAGGAGTGATTCCTTCGACCCCATTATTCGCTTATTCAAAAAAATATATGTGTTACTAAGTAACTGAGATGATACAAAGGTGGCCTTTGTGGCAATCAATGTTCATTAAATTTGAAACTATGAGGATCCAGAGAAGAGAGAAAAAGGAGGAAGAAAGGAATCATAGAAGACTGTCTGTGTGTTCAGAAACTTGCTTGAGTTGAGTCCATGTGTTTCTTGATCAATATCCCCAAGATAAAGCCTGCACTTTTATTTTTATGCATAAATGAAATCAGTAGAGGGGATAGACAAACAGAATTGCTGAATTGTTTGGCTAGATGAATTTGGTTGCTAAGCTAGGATATGGTATAATGTACTTCTGTGGTTAATAGACATAAGATGTGGCTTGCAACAAAGTAGAGGTGATGATTCTAAGGTTAAGATTTAATTGAGTTCATGCTGTTTTCAAACCTCTTTCCAAGACTACTTGTGTGTTTGCTTGAGGACAAGCAAAAGGTTAAGTCTGGGGAGTTGATATACCATGATTTTGACTCACTTTTACCCATGGTATTTCTATGATTTTACTATATATATATATATGTTTTGGAGTCTTTTAGGTATGTTTTCAGGTTCAAGGACATTTTGGAGTAAATTGACGTTTTAGGTGCCATTATGAGGCTTAAGGAGAGTTTTCCCGAGATGACTATAAAGATCAGACGTAAGGTCAATATCCAGAGATACATATCGATCGATACACGTTCTGTGTAATTGATCGACGACGCATCCTTAGAAGTCGATGACGAGATACTCCATCGATCGATATACGCCTAGTATTATCGATCGATATCGAGCGTGTAGAATAAGAATATATATTCTCAGCCGACTTGAAGCCCAAGATCTCCCATTATTACAATAATGCCTCTGACGAGTTTTTAACCTAATTGAACTCAATATTTATAGTAGCCTATGTGTTTTGGCAATACATGCTTTCAATACCTTCTAGTGCTTTTACTCGCTTTTCATTGTTCTAAGTACTTTTCATTTATCAATCTAAAATATTCTTTTCACCTTGTTCTCTATTCATCAAAGTTTATAGAACTCTAAGATCTAGAAGAAGATACAAAGAGATTTGTTATCTAGATAAACTTAATTGCTTAGTCTTCTATCTTATGAATCTCTATTATTACCTTGATGCTATGAATCACTTAGCTATGTCCGAGTAGATTCTTTTGTTAGATTTAGGGTTCGAATAGTTATGGGGGATGATCCCCAACTATAGATTGTTGAGTTGTGATACTCATTATCTTAATGAACCCTAATGCTTATTCTAGAGTAGCTAACTAGAATATGATCTTGGAAGTGATTTAATCAATAAATCATTATCCTGACATCATCTTGAATAAGCTGAGATCCTCTAGGGATAAGCGAGAGCCAGTCTATGATCTTGGTGAACATATATTCAATTCGATCTGAAGCTATATCGATCGATACTCCAGAAGAGTAATCGATCGACGGCAACCCATATCGATCGATATCGCTGTCAAAACATCGATCGATATTGTCGGCAGTCAGATCAGTGGACGAGTCTAATAGCGATAGCTATCAGGCAACTCTAAGAATTAAAGTTCTATAGTATCTTGCAAGCAACTTATTAAAACATCTATAGTATGATAATAATGAATTAACTGAATAGTAACCTTGAATCTAACTACTTTCTATTATTGTTTACAACCTAAAACCATTCTCTTGAGCAACTTATCATTGCTCACAACTGCAATTTACATTTAAACATATTTCAACCTAGCTTAGTCTCTAAGGATTTCAATTTTTTGTGTTCCTTAGCTCCTCGTGATTTGATTCCTAAGTACTACATCTGAACCTCTTATTTGAGAGAGTAATTCACTCCTTAGAGTAATTCTAGTGATATCAGCAGATTACTCTGAATCGGTTGCAGCGATCAAGGGCTCATCGTCATGATTTGGTTCTGGTGAAGTTGCTCTTTCAGTTGGTAGTTTATTCTATATGGAGAGAAAGGAATGCTAGAAGATATGGCACAGCCTGGTCCTCAATTGATCAGATGAAGAAAGCAATTGAAAAGATGATGAGAAACAGGATAATGTATATGCGGTATAGGCCAGACAGAAAATATGCGGGTTTGCTCCAACGGTGGTTTCAGCACACCGGATGATTTTCGTTTAAGATTCTTGTACTTGAAAATAACATTCGTTTGTTTTTCCTGATTTAATAAATTTGAAATTTCATTAAAAAACATTTACTGTTTTCTTTTCAACATAACAGTTACTAATTATTAAATTAGAGAACCAATATGTATCATTGTTTCTTCTTCTAATACTATTTTTATACAACATATAAACATTATATAAGATCTTATGAAATACTTACAAATGTAAGATGTATAATCAAACTAAATGAAGATAACAAAATTATTCATACTTTGGCATAATTAGAACCAAGAAAAACAGTTAGCTCAATTTAGATAAATGATTTCAATTAAATATTTTTTAAGTAAATAATAAAATTGATCTGGATTCTTTTAACTAAAAGGTTAACATTATATAACTAAGCTAACAAAATAATTTAAAATTATACTTAATTTTTAAATATATAAATTATAAACATTAATACATATATATATATATATATATATATATATATATATATATATATATATATATATATGTATTAATGTTTATAATTTATTATTTATAAAATAACTAGATTATAATAACTGATTAATGTTTATAATTCATATATTTAAAAATTAACTATAATTTTATAGATATAATTTATAACAATATTTATTATTTTATTATTTAAGGTATATATATTGACTTCTTAGAATATCACTGATTATATTGGTTTGTTTAACTTTAATTAAATTAACACTTAGTTTTTAGTATTTTTATACTTCCTCCTAAAAGAACATATACCTTAAATAATAAAATAATAAATATTGTTATAAAATATATCTATAAACTAATAGGATGAATCAAAATAAGTATAATTAGAATAATCTAATTTTATTGTATTTAAAACTAAAATAAATTGTGATTTATAATCTAATATACCAAAATAAAAAATAGAATCGATCTAAATTTTTATATATAGTATCATATATTAAATTGTGATAACAACATTCTTTCATTTAAACTTAATATTATATTTAAATTTCATACATCTATCTTGTTAAAACAAAAATACACCTTAATTTTTTAAGTTATTTTCACTCCAATGGCACTGCGATTGTAAATAATCATTAGGTGTTTTCCTGCACCATGTGCAGAAATAATATTTTTTTAAATTTAACTTATATTTAAAAATATTTTATTAAATATAATAGATTTTATTTTCTTTATGAATATTTAATATAGATATGATTTAATTAAATATTAAATTAAGATAAAATAATTTGTTTATTTAAAATTATATTTAAAAATATATATGTATGTATTTAAATTAAAATCTTAGATAGATTTTTCAATTTATTTTTATTGTTCAAATATATAATCAATTTTTATAAAACTAATAAAAATAATATAAAATTGTATAATTATCAAAAATTTAAACTAAACAATATTTACAAAATTTATATATATATAAGAAATTAATGATCTTACGATTATAAATTTTTTTTAATATTCTAGCAATTTTTGGAAGTTTTAGTAATACAAAAAGAAAATAAAAAAAAAACTATTTCGAAATTAAAAATGTTATATATTAGTATATTTATTTTATAGATGATGTATGAGTTATTACCATATTCTAAAAAAAATCAAAAAATATAAATCGACTCTAAATGTAATATACGAGTTATTGCTTTATTTTAAAAAGTTTACCAAAACAAAAAGTTAACATTAAATATAATTGTCCATGTCATATTTTTCGGAAGACATGTCATCTTTTTTAGTAGTCATGTCATCATTTTTAGCGAGAATGATTGTAATGAAATTACAACATGTGGCAAAATCACTTAAAACTAATAAAAATGATATAAAATTGTACAATTATCAAAAATTTAAACTAAACAATACTTATGAAATTTATATATATAGAAGAAATTAATAATCTTACGATTACAAATTTAATTCTTTTAAATATTGTAGCAATTTTTGGAAGGTTTAATAATAAAAATTGTATAATTTTAAAAAGAAAAAGAAAATATAAAAATATTTCGAAATTAAAAATGTTATATATTAATATATTTATTTTATAGATGATGTATGAGTTATTACCATTTTATAAAAAAAATTCCAAAAATATAAATCGATACTAAATGTAATATATGAGTTATTGCCTTATTTTAAATATTTTACCAAAAAAAAAGTTAAAATTAAATGTAATTGTCCATGTAATATTTTTGGAACACATGTCATCTTTTTTAGTATTCATGTCATCATTTTTTAGCGAGAATGGTTGTAATGACGCCATGTGGCAAAATCACTTTGCAAATAATGTATGGGAAATTACTTTAATTAGTGTTGTCTTTCCTGTTTATTAATGATTTTTCCTTATTCTGATTTTACCAAAAAAAAATCGGCCACATTTATATAAGGAATTCAAAATCGCTGTGATATCATACATATATTATTGTGACATCTATTTGTATATTATTAAAATTTAAATAATTTTTGGTACTGTTTGGAAACATAGATAACAAAGATACATGAAAATTGTTTAGAAATATAGATAGCATATTTTTTTTATTTACATATTTAACCATTGCATTTACAGTAAATTACGTACTTAATTTGTATTTTTACTTAGGGTTTCTACCATTGTGTTTAAAATCAATTTAAATTAATGAATTACAATAGTTGTTGTTTCCTAGTGGTAAAAATAAAAATAAAAATTGAATTATATAATAAAATAATATGAAACAATTTTAAATATAATATTAGCTTATTTATTTTAGCCAAATATAAAAATTTAGAAAGTTCAATTTAGTATGTGGTTTCATTTTAAAATAAATTAGCAAAAAAAAGTTAATATGAATGGTACAATTACATCAAACTATAAACAATTAATATGAAATTTTTATTTTCTGGATATAAAAATAATTTTATGATATTATACAACCAAATAAATGAACTAATTATGTATATTTTCTTAAATTTATAAATTATATATGGAAGTACTTTTCTAAAATTTTCATATAAAAGCATTAGCCAGAGAGCATTTGGAGAACATTAGCATTTAATAAATATTTTTCTAAATATTGTTTTAACAAATGTTGATTGAATTATGTATAATATAATGTTAATGATAATGCTCTACCAATCAAGGCCAAGAAGAATCAAAATTGCATATTGGAAGTTTACTTTGTTTTTGTTTGACTAAAAATTAGAAAATGAGATATTGAAATCATTATATACATACACATAAGGTTATTTCTAGCCTTTCTAAACAAACAAACAAATACATTATTTCTATATGCAATAATATCTTGAGTAATTTGAAAAATACCCTATTTATTATTTAAATTTTAAAGTTACACAAATATTTTTCTTTTTTGGAAACTACACTTTCTGATATATGAAAAGACATGTCTATCATGCTTCTGATTAAATAATTAAATTTGAAAATATTATTACTAACTAGGTGTTGAGCGGGCCTAATCATTTTACAATAACTAATTAAATATGCATTATTGATTCAAATAATATCATGATAAGTTATTATTTATGATTTTAAGATTTCTCACAGAATATTATATTATTTACATATATGAAAACAATATTTATCAAAATATATACTTATTATTGTGTTCCATTTTTTCAAAGCTCTCATATATAGTATAATTTTTATTAAATATATTTTTGGAAAAAAAAAATATATATATATATATAAATTATCTGATTTCATAAAGCTTAAATTCGTTTTTATTTATGGATAATTTCTACTATATTAAATCATAATTACTAAATATTGTATAATTACTAATGAATATAATTGTTTCTAATTATACGACTATATATAATGATAAATTTTTATTTTTATTTTCGTTTGAAAGTTCTTACATATATATCAATTATATATTTTTTAAATCTCTTTGTACACATGTTTATCATACAGAATAAAATTTTAAAGGTCACTTATCCTCTATTCAGTTTTATAAAATTAAGAATTTATGTGATTAATATTTAGTTCTATAATTTGTGTTATTTTAATTTTTTATTTAAAAATCTAGATAATAACACAATATATAGGAATTATATTTCTAACGTATTTTTAAATTTTGGATAATTCTTACTATAACTACTTTATATATAATACTTTATATTTATCAGCCTTTTATATCTGAGTTTATATAAAACTTTATAAACTAGTATTTTCTAATTTTTATAAAGGTTTACAAGGGGTTATAAGTTATGTAATCTCTTCATGAAACTAAACTAGTATATCTGAGTTTTATAAAGGTTTATAAGGGGTTATAAATTATATAATCTCTTCATGAAATTAGTATATCTAGTTTTATAAGGGTTTATAAGGGGTTATAAATTATATAATCTCTTCATGAAACTAGTATATCAGCCTTTTCATCTTTGAGTTTATATAATATTTTATAAGGGGCCAGCTATAAACATTTATAAGTTATTATTTATCATCTTTTTCATCTCTGAGTTTATATAATCTCTTCATGAAACTAGTATATCTTAGTTTTATAAAGATTTATAAGGGGTTGTAAGTTATATAATCTCTTCATGAAACTATTATATCTGTGTTTTATAAAAATTTATAAGGGGTTATAAGTTTTATAATCTCTTCATGAAACTAGTATATCTGAGTTTTCATTTTTGAGTTTATATAATACTTTATAAGGGGTCAGCTATAATCATTTATAAGTTATTATTTATCAGTCTTTTCATCTCTGAGTTTATATAATCTGAGTTTTATAAAGGTTTATAAGGAGTTATAGTTATATAACCTCTTCATGAAACTATTATATCTGAGATACATGGGCCAGCTATGAACATTGTAAGTTATTATTTATCAGTTTTTTCATCTTTGAGTTTATAAAATACTTTATAAACTAGTATTTTGTAAGTTTTATAAAGGTTTACAAGGGGTTATAAGTTATATAATCTCTTCATGGAATTAGTATATCTGAATTTTATAAAGGTTTATAAGGGGTTATAAGTTATATAATCTCTTCATGAAACTAGTATATATGGGTTTTATAAAGGTTTATAAGTGGTTATAAGTTATACAATCTTTTCATGAAACTAGTATATCCGAGTTTTATAGAGATTTATAAGGGGTTATAAGTTATATAATCTCTTCATCAAACTAGTATATCAGCATTTTCATCTTTGAGTTTATATAATACTTTATAAGGGGCCAGCTATAAACATTTATAAGTTATTATTTATCAGTCTTTTCATCTCTGAGTTTATATAATCTCTTCATGAAACTAGTATATTTGAGTTTTATAAAGGTTTATAAGGGGTCTTAAGTTATATAATCTCTTCATGAAACTAGTATATCTGGGTCTTATAAAAGTTTATAAGGGGTTATAAGTTATATAATCTCTTCATGAAACTAGTATATCTGAGTTTTATAAAGGTTTATAAGGGGTTATAAGTTATATAATATCTTCATGAAACTAGTATATCTGAGTTTTATAAAAGTTTATAAGTGATTTTTTAATAAGTTATATGATCTTTTATAAGAGGTTATAAGTTATGTAATCTTTTCATGGAACTATTATATTACAGAAGTTGTTCAGTTGTTCTATTACATGAGTTGTTGTAAGAGCAGGAAAGCTTAAAACAACAATGGTGGTCATTATAGAACCGAGAAGAAACGCGTGTCTCCATCTGATCATTTGCTTCCTGAAACCTTTAATTAACCCCTTCATCAAAACCTCTATGAGCATCTTCAGCATCTACAACACTCCATATGTCCCGTCAGGTTTCCTTACAAGCCCTATATCCACAGATCCCGTCAGGTTTCCTTACAAGACTCTTATCCAAGCTATCGTCCAAGCAGCAATGACCTTGTTATGCTCGGACTCTTGTCCAAGCTATCGTCTTTCTCCACAAACATTTCCCTTTCCTCCACCTGGAATGCCAAAAACAAAAACATCTTCTACTTACCCTTTTGATCACAATCATCTCGATACTATTGAAATCTGTACACACAAAAAATCTAGGCTTACCTGAGATGATGCTGCTGCTGCTGCTGCTCTGAGCTGTCCTGAAACAACGGAAGATGTGATCACAATCTGCACTCCATCGATAACTTGTGGGGGTGTTGGCCGGAGTCGGAGCGAGGAGTCCCATGGGAGAAGTAACGAGATGGATGAACGGACGAGACTCAACTTATATCATTTTATTAAGATGTGCTTCTTCTTCTTCAACCTTCTGCAACAGATTCTTGACCTGGCCCCTCAAGAGAGCCTCGCCAGATCCAGGAGTGCTCTTGATTCTGCTCTTCCCAACACAACTCCTGAAGATGGAGTCTGCATCGCCAGTCCAACTAACTGCGAGTCATTGGTTATGTCGATAGTCGTCGTTGTCGCTCAGTTTGCTTCATGAGAGAGGATACACTCGATCTAATTGCCCTCGCTCGATCTCGTTGCCGTCGTCGATCTCATCACCGTCAATCTCGTCGCCATCACCGTCTTCACTGGATCTCATCGCTATCACCTTCGTCGATCTCATCGCATGCCGAGAGAGAAAGAGGTGTTAATTAGGTTAGAATTTTTATAGGGTTACTTTTGTCTTTTACCTATTAATGATTTAAGTATTTTGAAAGTGTATATATGAAATTTCCCCCAAATAAATCACCTAATTTGTTTCCAATTTTTTTCCCTTGACTTGGTGATCAATCTAAGATAATTATGAAAATTTAATGTAAAAATTCAATCTAAAAATCTTGACCACTTACTTCAAATAATTGGTTCACTGGCGATGTCAAAAATTAACTAATTCATCAACTATTCGTATCAAATATTGTGAATTATTAGAATCCAAACTATTGCTTATATTTGATCTAACCATAACATTTTATATACCGAATATGTATTACAATTTAATTCATGTGATTAGGTCTGGGCATAGAAACCAAGAACCGAAAACCAAACCGGAGCTGAACTGAAAAAAAAAATCGAATCTGAAACCAAACTGAATTCAAAAGTTATATAACTACAAATATTAATTATACTTAGCATTAAAATTATCAAATATTCCTATAAATTTTACATATAAACCGTATTACCCAGAAAAAAAAACGGAATACCCAAATATTTTTTTATTCAAAATATTCTAATTATCCAAAAACCGGAAAAACTGTTTTTTACTCTGAATCATCCAAAGTTAACCGAAATTAACCGAAATCCGGGAAACGAACTGGAACCAAATTGGAACCGAGAGTTAATCAGATATTAGCCGGTTCTTATAATTTTTATCCGAACCGAATCGAAAAAGTCTAAATAACTGAACTAAATCTGAACCGAATTTCCATAGATAATCGAATGGTATTTATATCTTCAGGACCAAAAAATCAAAAACCGGAAGAACATAACCGGAACCGAACCAAAAACCCGAACGCCAGATATCCCCTTGCAACTGACAAAATCAGTTATAAATGGGCTTTGAACTAATGAGACAATAACAATATTATAAATTGAAATGTTCAGAGACTTAAGCCCATTGTTAATTTCTGTATCAGTTAAATGAACTTTATTTTTTTTCTTTTTATTTTCCTTAAAATTTTAATCTTTATTTGTTATATGTTACAATGTAATATAAGTTGAACAATCAGTTAATCTTCTTACAAATTTTATAACTAATGTGTCATCTTTTTAATATCATGCCAACTCATAAACTCATAATTATCTATTTCCGTATTTTTAGTTCATAAAAGATATTTTCTATATATCTTATACATAAGTCTAATTAAATAAATTTTAGATTTTGTTTATACAATACGCAATTTATGTGATACAATTTATGGTAAAATAAAGTATTAAAAATGTTATGTTTGTGATGTAAGTTTTAAACTGTTATCTTTCATAATGTTATATTACACCAGCTAAGTAAGATCAATGTAACATTTTGTGTAAACACAAACTAAATACTTAAAATAAATAACCGTGCGGTTAGTACAGATTATAAAAGGAACTAAAATTGATAATCAGCAAGTGGAAACAACAACACTAATTATAATTTGATTGTTTAGTTTGTAAATTTTATATCCGTGCTCAGAGTCACCTAGTACAACTTTTTAGACACATTTATTCATTTATTCTCCTAAAGACTAAAAGAAACATATCTCCACTGAATTTTCTTTGTACAGACTACAGAGTATTCACTATTCTTGTTCGATCATTAATCTTGTAACAAGAAAAGCAAACACCTCCAGATGATATAAGCACGCGTTCTTTGCTCCTTACACCAATCCCAGCAACGGAGCTTCGAAATCTTCATCTTCGTCCACAGCCCTTCGTTCACAGGCTCTACGCGGTAGTTTTCTGTTTTTTTTTAGTGGTAAGACCGTGTATTTTTGAGTTAGTTTTGGACTAATGAGAAGTAAGGAGAGCTATAGAATATATAGAGAGCCTAATGTGGCAATTAAGTTTGAGAGAGAGAGAGAGAGAGAGAGAGAGAGAGAGAGAGAGAGAGAGAGAGAGAGAGAGATGAATTCCACAGTGCAGAAGATGACAAGACAAAACTGAGTATTTGTTTTCTTTCTCTTTTTTTTTTTTGTGACACATTTGTTTTCTTTCTTTTGTCTTCTTTTTTCACTCGCTATGCCTTCACCTATCACTTACTTATTATATTTCTATCAAAAAAAGGGGAAAACAAAACAAAATTATGATGAAAATAGTTGAACAGTTACGTGTTTGTACATGTTATACCATTCCTAGCTATTCGTAGTGCTCAAATATAGAGCATGTTACTATCAGAGCCGGCCCTAAGCAAAGCCGGATGAAACATTCATCTCAAGCTTCCAAAATTTTTAAAAAATTTTACATTGATAAAAGCTTCCAAAAAAATTTTTTAAGCCCCAAAATTCATTAATTTTTTTTAAGATAGACATATTTTCAGGCCCCCAAAATTTCAAGACCGGCTCTAGTTACTACATGTATGTTTTCGTACGATTTTCCCCGATCTGACAATTCTAAGTTTGAGACTTTTTCTGCATTTTCTCTTTTACGTCCTTGTTAAAACGACAAGTTTAAGATAAAAGTTTTTGGGCATACAATTTAATTATTTTTTTTGTAGAGTATGAACAAAAAATCTCTTATAAACTCAAACAATTAATACTATCTCCGTTCCCGAAAGTATGATTTTATAGAGTTTTCACGTTTATTAAGAACATAATAATTGTATACTTTTTAATTTACTATTTATTTTTCTATACACTTTCCAATAACTATCTACCAATAAAGTTTAATCAATTCAAATATTTACAATTAATGTTTTTTAAAAGTAAACAAAAGTAGGTTAAAAATATAAAAAATCTACTTTTGTGAAACAAAAATTAAATCTAAAAAATCTTACTTTCGTGAACGGAGGTAGTACTCCATAAATTAGACATGATCAATCTTAGTTTGTATCACAAGAAATTCTATCGTATGTTTTCTCTGGTCTAATGTACAAAATTAAGAGTACACGTGACGATGTTAATAGGGATGCCAAATAAAAATGAAAGTCCTAGTTCCAAAGCTTTAAAGTTCTGATAATACGTTAATGTAAATAAATTTCGGTAAGCTTTGTTTGGACCACAGCTATCATGTTCTAGTTCTTTTAGACCTTTTGTAGTTGTTGGTTTATGATTTAGGAGTAAATTCCGATGAAACTATTGTCATTGGGAAAGTGCATTCACAGCGATAATTTAGCTCTTTTCAGTCGATGCATTGAAAATGAATGTTTATCTGGACCAGACTAACAAGATATTTTAGATAATAATTCAAAACTGGGACTATATCGGGTTGGATTGTCTTGATTAACACCCCTAGATATAAATCAAGAATGAACACACCTCAAGTAATTGTCGGGTCTTGGATCATGGATTTGTGTAATCCCTTTCAAGTGTTTGATGTGTGGGACATAAGAAGAACTTACACTAAGCAGTTGTGTCTTTCGTCCTTATATTTTCATTTGGTTGTACACGTATTTGTTTCATAATTCAACGCATAAGCTAATAGTTTAATAATATATTTGGATAGGTGGTGATGCCTCACGCAGCTGTTACCCATTGGTGCTGGTACTGGTCGGGTTATCGAGTGCCACTATTATTATTTGTTTTTATCATAACATGTATTAAGTGTTGGTTTTTTTAATGGAACTACCATATTTCGATCAGTCTTTCAAAAGAAGAATGTGTTTTTTGTTTTACAGTTTAAAAAAATAATAATTTGCATATTTATGCTTTTAATTATATTTGTTTTTTTTTCGTTAAATATTTTCTTGAAATGATTAGTAATAAGTCTTAGTAATTGTATTAAAATAATTAGACTAAACTTATATCAACAGGTCGTTCATAATTTAATAGAATAGATTTTGGTGAAAAATAAATGCCTGCACGACTGTTATTGTTTAAATCCTTTTATAATGTTTACTCATTCAAAACAAAGAGATGTACGTGTATCTAATAATTATAGCGCAGTATAATATTATATATTATATATATAATAGTATGTTAAGACTTTTTTCGTAAAAAAATTCTCTGGTTGAGTTATTAACGTAAAAAAATAGTATGTTTAGACTTTAGCGGGTACTATATTTTGGCAGGGAAGTTTTGTCTGTGGGAAGGATGATATTGTGTCGCTGAAAACTGAAAAACAAATAAATACATTTCTTCTGTGTTAGATCACCAAGCTTAAAGTATTTGTTTTTCATCATAAGCTTAAAAAATTTGTACGAGCCCAAGGATTACATATTACAACACTATGTAACGCAAAAATGCTGATGGCTGGTAAAAAGGCTGAGATGAGAAAAGAAAAAGTTAAAGATTAAAATTAACAAGAAAAGAAAGGTCAAGAGTTCTCATCAGAAGAGAGAAGCAGAGTGATGCAAATTCTGATGATATGAAGCTTTGCTCGCTGTTGTCTCATTTTCCTCTTCATCTTCTCCAACCTCTCCTTCATCTTTTCCATTAACTGCCTCATCAGTTCCATATATGTTGGACACCCCACATATACACACACATGCATACATTTATATACATGCAAACACATGCACGTAAGAACAAAGGAAGAAACGACAATCCTACACCTATACACTTAGGATCAACCACCAACAAATTATACAAAGTGCCCTAACACCATCAATCCCTGTCGGAAACCTACGTGCAAAAGAAACTTATTGTTATATAAGATAACATGGTTTATAAATGGTTTACACCATACAGTTTTGTGTTTGTGGTTGTACATGTACAATTAGACATACAAAAACCGAGTCAGATATTAGTTCTACATATGTAAATACTACTCTCTTTGTTTTTCAAAGAGTGTCACTTAGACACTTTTCATACACATTAACAAATTCATTAAAATACATTTATGCTTTCATTAATATCACACATCTAATCAATAGTATTTTAGATAAATAGTTTTGTTTATAAGATCAATATATTTTGTAATTAATTTTGAGCTGAAAGATTGTATAAATTGCATTGGTATTGTATAATGACACTCTTTATAAAACAAGAAAAATCAGCTAAAGTAACACTTAATAAAAACAGAGGGAGTATATACTCCACCCGTTTCATAAAGAGTGTCACTTAAACATATTTCACGCATATTAAAAACTAATTAAAATGCATGTTTTCATTATTACCACATATTTAATGAATACTCCCTCCGTTTTTGAATAAGTGTCACTTTGACATTTTTTTACACAAATTAAGAAAGTGAATGAAATATATGCAAGTTGTTATTATTACACACTAGAGGTGTGTCCGCGCTTCGCGCGGAGTATTTTCATTTGCTGTTAAGTATAATTTTTGCGATGATGTAATTATGTAGTCGTTTTTATTTGTTAAGAACATTATTTGATGTTTTATTGCGTTATGTAGTAGTAGTTGGTAAATTAATATATTACATTTTTATTTTTAGTAATGTGTTCTTATGTGTATAATAGTATTTATTAGTGGTGAAGTGAACCTCTGATGTAAAGCACGTTGAATTTCAATAACTTTGCATTTAACATTAGTTAGTTTCAAGATTAATGGTTTCAGCATAAATCTTACTTTTACTTTTTCAATTTTTTACCATTATTGTTTTAAGATATTTTCCCTCTCTTCATGTATTTTGACCTTGAATTGTTACTATCTTCGTATTTCCTTTACCTTTTCGGTATTCTTGCACATTATTTCTTATCTTTTTCTCTTGTGAGATTATCTGATATTTGTTGTAGATCAAGTTTAAGAGTTTTCCGTTGTGTGGTTGTTTTTCACCGTGTTGTAGGCTCTTTCCGGTAAACATTGATTGTTCCTCTGCTTCTTTAGATTTTGGCTGATGTTAGGGACTGCCTTTCCTTGGGTTGGATCAAAGTAGTCGTCTTTGATGTTGCCTTCATCATCATTGCTTGCCGTCGATAGTTCATGCTTGCCTTGGTTTTTCAAGATCTGGTTTTCAGTGATTTAACTTCTATGCTCGCTTTCATAGCTCAATAACAGTTCCAAGGTTTATTGATGTCATTTTATCTCCCATTCCGTATCCGTTCTCTCATCTCATTACAACTTTTATCGATGTTACAATTTTTATCGCTGCTCGCGTCTCTGGTGGTTCCCCTTTTCGCCATGTTTGCCACTCCATGTTTGGATAGTGTTCCCTATGTGTATGCTCTGTGGGCTTTGAAGGTTGTTTCAGGCTTTGAAGGTTATTTCAGGCTTCAATATTAAGCTTTTATTTCTCAGTGATTGACTTTCATCCTCTCTCCTTCAGGTTGTTTCTTTTCGTTCCACTGCTTCATTTGGTATATGTGTGCAGATTTAGTCTCTTAGAACTTTGGTGCCTTCTATCTAGAGCTTTGTGGTTCTTCACCAGCATCGGCTTCTTACATGCGCTTGGTGTTCATGGTGCTTTAGGCATGTGTATTTTTGCTTCGTGGTGATTTTGGACTTCTGGTGATTATTTTTTCTCTGATCTCCTTTCTTGATTATTTTTGTTGGTGCTTGATTGTGTTTCTTTGTTTTGTCTCACATTTTATATTTCTATCCCTTTCTCACATCTGCTCGTTCTGGCTAAAACACTATATTGTAAGGTGAGGTGAGTTAGTCTTCGTTCCTCGTCTTCTTCACGAAACATATGTTTCGTCTTCAAATATTTTTTTCTCTACATATAGATTTGCGGGATTTATTTATAGGAAATTCAATGATGAAAAATTCAATTTAAAGACATTAATCTGATAAAAAATAGAGATACAACTATTTATATAATTTCTATGTTTTTTTCCTTAAGAAAAAAATAGTAATATCTATATATATGGAATTACTTTTGTTTTGAATGTAGAGATGGAGAAAGATAGAAGGTTGTGTGTGACATCCCAATTTTTTTTTATCATTTTAGTGATCTAAGTTGTATTTAAGAGTCACTTGAAAAGAAAATGCAATTAGAAAATGTTGGACCAAATTGAAATAATAAAAAAATGAAGGATTTCTAATGTAAAATTGAAAAATAAATGGGACACATGTCGCAAAAGCCCCCTGCCACTTGTCATGAGAAGAGGAAAAAGTCTACTTTATATATATAGATATTTGACCAATAGTATTTCAGATAAATAATATTATTTATAAAATCAATGATGTTTGCAATTAATTTTCAAACGTGGCAATCAAGTTTGAGAGAGAGAGAGAGGGGTAAATGAATCGTTATAACAAAACTCTTAAGCCGTGGCGGACCCAGACTTAAATTTAAGGTGGATCATAAATTAGACTAAATCCCAATATAAAGAAAAATAAAATGAAAAACTCTAATGGAGAACCGAACCCAACTAAAGGGGTGTCATAAGCTATGTACCCAAACCAAAATTGTTGCAGAATCTTATCATACTTATAATAAAAACACTAGAATATAATTTAGACATGTGTCATCTGACCCCCCTCCCCTCCCCCATTTAATAACGTGAGTCCGCCCCTGCCCTTAAGTGAAATACTCTCAAAAGTTCTTAAAAGTTAAAAATAAATACTTTTATTTAACAAAAATTATTTGACCACAAAATAGAAAAAAAATGTGGAGAAAGAGGTTCTAAAATGTGAAAAAGTATATATATATACAAAGGACTCGACCTGAAACCGACATGAAAATTCCATGTTCAGGTAGTTACTGAATTAATCATTTTACCCAGTTGGGTCTTGTGTTTGAGGACCCGAACTGATCCGTGCCTCTAGTATATATAAGTTATATATGGACGTTTATACAATTTTGATATTATGGGTATTTCTTAACTTTCAGATTTGGGTTTTCGGGTAAGATTTTGGGTTTCGGGTGAAATTTTAGATTTTCAAATATATAATTTGGATAATTAAATAAAAGTTATCGTATTTTCATGTCTTTGGATCAGATTTTGGATAGAATTATGAATATTTTTGGGTTTTTTTTTTAATATTTTCAGGTATTTTATATTTTCTTTGTGGGTATTTTTTTGGGGCCGGACTCGACAGGGCTCAAATTGACCCAATACAAAACCAGACCCTAATTTAAGTTGGGTCCAACTATCTAAGATCCGAACCGACCCGGATGGACAAACTCTAATTACCCTATTAAGACCAAAAGATTCAGATTCGATAATGATGCGATATTGGGCTCATATCTGAAGTTGTGGGCATGGAAGACATTTAGAAATTGATCCATGATGTTAGCTAACATGTCCAGCCAATTTTTATCAAGTTACAACCCAAAAAAGATCCAAAATCAAGTGGTATCAGAGCAACTCTTCCGGTAACAAATCTTTTCAATCAATCTTCTTCATCTTGAAATTCTCATTATTCCTCCCTTGAACCGGGCCCCTCATTATACCTACCATATAATAAATAATTTGTATAAAAAAGTAAAAAGATTGATTGTGGTGTGGTAAAAGAAGAGAAAGCCTGCTGGCTGAAGAGAAATCTAGCCTTTGAGGTGGTTAAGGCGGGTTCCCAAAATCAATTCTCTTATCTCTCTTTCTTAAATACTTTCTGAGGTTTTGTTTGGATTTATTCATTGGGTGTTATTTTGTTTGTTCTCTTAGAACCTTGAGAGGAACTCCTTGAGTGAACACAAAACTGAGTGAAACCCGTGTGTGGGTGAAGATAAACATCCGAGAGTGTGAGCTGTTTGAGAATTTTAAGGAAACCATGAGTAGTGAAGAGGAAAGAAACCGACCCGATAATTCTGTTGTCGGACAGTCCAACTTACAAATGAGAGCTTTGAATGATTATATGTTTAACTTGTTGAATACAGGTTTGGAACAGATCCATCAGAGGCTAGATGAGCTTTGAGCCAATCAGCAGCCTCGTTCTCGAACCGGAGCCAGGAGAAGTCTTTGTTTGGTTTTCATTTTCGTTTCTTTTCTCTAAGAGAGAGAAAGAGAGTTCTTAGCTAGTTCATCGTTGTGAACCGGCTTGTTGATTTGGTGGTCAGCCAATCATCTTTGTGTGTTGTTTGGTGGTTAACCAACACACTACATTAATTCTTAAGTGGTTAGCCTTCAGTGCCAATTGCCTTCTCGGTTCATATCAAAAGACCCGGTCAAAGCCGTCCTTCCTATTTTGGACGTATCAGATAAGATCCAACAAGACCCAATCCAAACCCGGGAACCGAATGTCAAAAGCTAGTTGGAGGTGCTCCAAGAATAACTCCATTAAATAGTATTTAATGGAAGAGTTATTCTTAGGTTCACCCTGGTTCACCCCCTAGGGTGAACCTAGCGGTTGACCAATAGGATTTTACTATTTCATATTTAGTATCTTTCAAATAAGGAAACAAAATATCATCAAATTGTATTATGTTTTTACAATAAAAAGATGAAAAAAATATATAAATAATAGTGGTTGCAAAAAAAAAATTATAAAAACTATTTTCAATACCATCATAAAAAAAACAAACATAAACCCTAAATCTGAAACCCTAAACCCTCAGGTAAATTCTAAAACTTTGGATAAATCATAAATTTTAAAATTTTTCTTTAAAATATTTTTAATATTGTCAACAAAACACTAAACCCTAAATCCTAAACTCTAAACCCTAAACCATTGGTTAAAACTTGATCCATTGGATAATCATAAATCATAAACCCTAAATTTTTAGGTAAATCATGAGCAGTACCAATCCTGACATGGCA
Source organism: Hirschfeldia incana (assembly GCA_026261945.1). Classification (NCBI taxonomy): domain Eukaryota; kingdom Viridiplantae; phylum Streptophyta; class Magnoliopsida; order Brassicales; family Brassicaceae; genus Hirschfeldia; species Hirschfeldia incana. Next base: position 5,051,128 of record JABCMI010000013.1, on the reverse strand, counting down.
ATGACCACAAGCAATTTTTCAAAACTTGGTCTATTTTATATACATGTAACTATAGTAACATATATTTATACCAATGGTTTGTTCTAAAAAAAGGCTGAATTTTTCAATTTTTTTAGTGGGCTGGAAGCTGGTGCTTGGTATGCTTCCTATCAGGGCCACTACCGATCATGAGCCATTGGATAAATTACAAACCTTAAATTTTAGAATTTATCCAAGGGTTCAGGATTTATCCAAGGGTTTAGGGTTTGAGATTTAGGGTTTAGTGTTTGTTGGCTGTATTAAAAATATTTTAAAGAAAATTCAAATAAATTAGAATTTATCCAAAGGTTTAGAATTTACCTAAGTATTTAGGGTTTCAGATTTAGGGTTTAGGTTTAGTCTTTTTCTGATGGTATTAAAAATATTTTTACGACTACTATTACTTTTTATTTATTTTTTACTTTTTATCGTAAAAACATAATATAATTTGGTAATATTTTTTTTCCTTATTTAAAATATATTAAATATGAACTAGTGAAATCATATTGGTTGGTGAACCTCTAGGTAAACTAGAGCTGAACGCAAGAACAACTTTTTTAACAGAGTATCTCATATGAAAAATAAGAAAAAAAATAAAAAAATAACATGAGAGAGAGAAGTAGTAATATTTATCATTTGAACTTTGATTGGTGAGGCATTTACAAGCTTTCATCTAATGGAGTACTCGTAGTTATTACTCCCTCTGTTTCTATATAAGTGTCACTCTGATATTTTTCACGCAGATTAAGAAATTATTTAATTTTGCATGTTTTCCATATAAAAACACTATTATCCATACACCTACCATATTTCAACCAATAGAAAAATAATTTGCAGAATAAATCAATAAATCTTGCAACGAAAACCTAAAACGACACTTATTTCTCAACAAAAAATTTCCTCTACAATGACACTTAATAAAAAACGGAGGGAGTATATACTATTAAGAATTCAAAACACACATGTGTCATCTTATTGATTTAAGTTTCTTAATAATATTAAATTTAATTATATAATTAAATTATTTTTAAAAAAATAGTTTTTGTTTTCTGCTTTAGATATTCATATGAGTTCTACCAATAAGGTTGTCTCAGAGTAGTGAGTGATACCCATTAAGAAAACGAGGATGTTTATTTCAATACCGTTCACTGTTACCAGGCAACCAGAAACCCTTTCCTGGAGCGATGGAGGGCATTCGGAAAACTTAAAAATAGATACATAATCATACATTTAAATAAGAAATCATTTTTTACAAATTAATAATAACCAATAGTCAAAACAATAAAAAAATCGTACACTCTTCATCTCCCTTTAGCTTACAGACTTACAGTTTATCAGAAATACTTGCAAGGTACAACAAATTAACCAATTTTTCTGAAATAATATTTTTAATTAATAAGAAAATTGTGAGAATTTGAAAAACAAATTAATAAAAGAAATATTCTCTGATTTCAAGCATAGTTATGAAAAAAATTGGAACCCGTAATTAACAAAAAATATAAATTTAGGAAATACCAAAATTATTCTCCTATGAATCATACAGCTAAATAGTTTTATATAAATGATAAACATTAGAATTTTATCCAAAATAAAAGCAAATGGCAATCTAATACAAGCATAAGGTTTAATTTACGTATGTAGTAGACCTCAATTTCATTCCGAATGCAGATCAAATACATGCAATAAGATATTAAGAATTGGAGCTTTTAGTTCTGGTTGTAAAAGACTCACGGTTGGGAGTTTCGCCATATGTATTCAACTTCCAATCACTCGGTATTCACATGCGACACTTAGGGGGTTCCTTTTATGCTAGGGGCCTGAAGCCCAAAAAAAATATTTTGTGAAGGATTAAAAAAAACGAAAATCCAATTATAATAAAATTAAAAATTAAAAGTCTATTTATTAATATTATTTGTTGAAAAATGAAAAAAAAAATGAGGGCCATAGGTGGTAGTTTCATCTTGCATCTTTCAAGAACACCCCTGGCGGCACCCCAACGTCTGAAACCGAAGACCGTTCAGAGATGATCCATGTTCGGCCCAAGTTAATTATGTGGTCATTTCAATTTCTAGCCTGGATCATTTTAATGGATTCAAAACATTCAGTTATAAAAAAAATACTTTTATACTAAGATCAGGATTGACGGAGAATACAATTGGGTTTTTAACCCATAGAACTCACAAAAACTGATAAAAGTGGTAACAGAAGTTGCCCATTAAAAACCGAGTTTTCTCTGTTTCTTATACTGTTTGTGGGCTTCACAAACACGTGGCGGTTCAAAATTGAATTTATTTTTATTTTTATTTTTTTTAATCAGATAAAAAAAAATGAAAAAAACCCCAAAAACAGTCAAGGGATAATCATGACCTAATTGTTCAGAAAAAGAAAAAAAAAGATTTTTCTGTACTACTGTTATAACTAAGAGTGTTAATGGATTGGCGCATGGACGAAGAGGGTCCACTTGTAGGTTAAAGAATGGAGCATGTTCACGTGCCGAGCCTCATGCAACTCTTTGAATATTTGCATAAATACACGTTCTTAAGCTCATCCTCACTTAATTCTGACTCCTCGTTTGTCCTCCTCCACTAACTTGGTCAATTTATTAACTTTTCCAATGTCGTTCACTTGTCTCAATTAGTTTATAACATTATCTAGGCAAAGGGAAGGACAATATCCGAGTTTTTAGAGATATTTGTGATTTGCTTCGTATGTCACGGATATATATTTTTTCGATTTTTTTGCTTCGGAAAATAAGAATATTCGAAAAACGAATATCAGAAAAATAAATAGATATTTATGGATATTTACGAATACTTACGGAGATCTCATATGTTTTATGTTTTGATTAATACAAATAATTTTCAATGTTTGATACAAATTTGTTTTGTAGAATATTTTTTTTGCAGGATATATAACATCTTTATATATAAAAGACACCATGAATCTCTCCCATCTATGCCACATGGGATGTCATGCTGGAAATTAGTCACTCCCTCTGCTGCCACGTCTGAAACGCCCCGTTTCACTAACGCGAGTATTTCTGAAAATGGGCCTCACTTTGGGCTTCGTAACCAGAAACAAAGTCACTCACTCTTTTTTTCTTAGAGTGTAAACCTAATCTCCATTCTTCCTTCGATCCTTCCCCGTGCGGCGCAGAGGCGATCGAGCTTCGTAACGGTGATGGGGCATTAATTCGTCTTTACTCCTTGCACCTCTGCGAATCGAACGGCGCAGCTATGCTAGATCGTGTATAAATATGCGTCAATCTCTTTGATACGCTGTTTACGATCTCACAATTTCATCTCTTGCTCACCCTCAGATTATTGTTTAGTTTAGATTATTTTGATTTAGTTTTTGATTTAGTTTTTATTTGTTATTGTAAGATGATTTTGGTTCTGTACATTTAGAAATCTTTAGATGATTTTGATTTCGTTTATTGATTTTGTTTACACGTGAATCTTGATACCGTGTGGAGTTAAGGGTTGCTGATGAGACTGACGAACCTGTTTTCATACTCTGTTTTTATAGGCTCGAGGTGTTTAGAACCCAGAAGATAGTCAGCTTCTCTGTTTATTACCGACACTGTTGGCAAGACATATGCATTCCATCTCAAGCGTGACCAGTTTCTATTACACTGCAAAGCATCAGACCTTCACAGTCTCGCCCATCTTCAACGAGCCTCAGTTGATGGGGAGTCTACATGATCTTCGTCGATGTCAAGGTATTCTGTTCTTGAAACTCATAAACAGCTTATTTAAAAACTATTTTTGGCATTGAAACTCATAAGCTTGCTTCAAAACTCAGTATTATTCGAACTCGGTTTATTGATAAATCTTGAACCCGATTCGGCTTTTTTATACATTTGTTTCAGTCAACACTCAGGCTATCCACCATCAATGTAAACCGTTTCACCAGCTTCCGACACCGTCTCAATACATATCTATATGGTCAACGATAATCTGGTAATGAGTGTAGCTCTGATATATGGTCACCGTGATAAGCTTTTTTATGCATTTGTTTCTGCCTATGTACCTCTGAGACAGGTTCCTCACAGCTTAGTGAACTCACTTGATAAGGTAACCAATATTGATAACGTTCCTCAAAAAACGTTGTTGAAAGATTTGATACCAATCTTGACAACTTTGACATCGGTGACCTGCCAATGCTTGAATTCGTAGCTGTTGTAGGTCTTATTTCTTAAATTTTCCATCAAAAGTTCTGATTTTGTATCTTACCTTCTCTCTAATAATCAAAAACGTTTTAATAAAATCGGCTTTGATCATTATCTTTTACAGCATCTTCTCATAGGTGTTTTGATTATTAAAGTTTTTTGTTTACACTATAGCATCTTCTTCTGCATTCAGAAGCTCAATCTATGACCTCATGTGATTTATTTAAGTTTTTACGTTCTTTTCAGTGGGTCTATATGATGAAAGGGAGATTGAATTGGAGCTTGAGGTTTGGCTGATAAGTGTCTTCATTGAACATAGTTTTGAGGACCAGTCAGACAGTGTTACACTTACGTACAAGGTCTTCATCAAGATATCAGTAGAGAGATGAATCATAAAGTATGACAAGTAATCGGATGTTTGGAAGTTTAGCTTATGATAATAACATTTACTTGGGATAATATTTTTTTCTTCGTCCTTTTAGACCTTTTTGTAATGTTATGAGCTAAATGATACCAAGTACAAACCACCAACAACGAAAAAAATGTTAAAGAGGAAGTAAGCGTGTGGTAAACTTCATTAACCTAAACAAAAAAGCAGAAAATGCACACAATACTTTCAAATTGTCTTTCTAAGACCATTTGTGGTCACTAATTCATCCTAAATTTAATTACTTAAAACCTTTAGAAACTTCAAAATCAATGTGCATTAACCAATACTACAAAATAGGGTGGCAAAAAAAGGAACCGAATTGTTTCGTCCCGAATCAACTGAACCGAAACCGGACTGAAACCGATCTAAAACGAACCAAACTCTATTATCAGAAGTTCGGTTCAAGATTTTTCAAATCCAAACCAGCCGAAACTGATCCGAACTGAATCAAGTTAAACCGAATCGAACCAAGAAGCCAATGTGGTTTTTCTTATTATTTGATTGAAACACATTAGCAATATATAATATCCTAAAATCCTAAAACTAAAGCCACCATTAACTTTATTAACGATCTTAGTTTTTTTTTAAAGAAAATTTATTTACTTTAGTTAAATTTTGTTTGATTATGTTCTTAAAAACTTTATTGTGCTTTTTTAAAAATTCAGTTTCAGTTTTTTTTCTTTGGATTTAGTTTACATAATTTTCTATTTACTTTAGTTAATTTTTATTTAATTATGTTCTTATAATATTTTGGCATTTTAAAGGTTTTATATTGTATTTAGTTTACATAGTTTATGTGTTCATCTTCACCAGATGATTTCATGACTATGACCACGCGTTTATGTTTTAAAACATTATTTCCCTTAAAATAACTTAAGAAATCCTATTAAACTGAATCGAAATACAAATCAAACCGAAACCGATACAAACTAAACTAATTATAGTTTATTTTAGTTGGAAAAAAATCTAGCACTGAATTAACCAAACGAGACCCAACCCAAATCGAACTAATAAAAAGCCCAAAGTGTCCATACCTTCTACAAAACCTTAAAATCATTACATAAACGCACACAATGTAAATATACAATAATATTAATATATATATATATATATATATATATATATATATATATATACAGTAAAATATGATCATTTCAATTATCTCAGTTACATTGGTCTTCTAAGTACTGTTCGATTTTAATTTTTTTCCTACAGGTGGGACATAATTGCAGAGAGGTTGGGCTTCATGCTGGTGTTTGAAGATCTCCTGTGGATTCCTTTCATTTTTAGTATTCAGGCGTGTAACTGCGTGTTGATATTGAAATTTTATCTTATTTAATGTCTTCTTAAAATGTAAACAGCAGTTCTCTGGGCTATTATGTTTGATGTTTGCAAAAAAATTGAACTAAGTTAACATTCTTCTTACATTTAATATGAGTTTATTAAGGCGTATAACAACGTCTACAGAAAGCCAAGGTTCAAGTATCCAGAATTAATATTTTATAATTTCACTTAGTCGGGTGTAAGCTAAGGTTCAATTGTGCATAATTTGTTTAACTTTTTGATCTGCAATACATATTATTTTCTTTTCTCGCTTGACCAGCAAGTTAATAATATAGCATCCACATATTTGAAAAAACAACGGTACTCTCAACTTTGTTACTTTTGTAGGAATTCGTAATACCAGATAATTATTTATGTTACAATTAATTCAATTGTATTACACATATCAGTTTTATGAATCAGTGATCTTCTATAGAAATTGAATATGGTAACGAAAATTCCTACAAAAACCATTTACTCTATTTCAACAACACGATCACCCGAAAACCGTTTTTAAGTTTGTTCAACTCTAACACTCCGCCCGAAGGGCGGGCCACCCCTAGTAAGAACTAAAAGAAATAGTTAATCTGCATATTTTGTAAATTGTTTGAACTTAGCTAACAATTATAAAAACACAAAACTTAAGAAAAAAATATAATTGTCATAAATGTTTATTCTTTCTTTTATGTAATATTACTCTGTAAGTAATAATATGAATAGAATTTGTCAAATCATATGTTAGAATAATAATTATATAATTTTATACATTTAAAACTTTAAATATAATCAAAATATATTATATATATATATATATATATATATATATATATATATATATATATGTGTGTGTGTGTGTGTATTTATATATTGCCGGATCCGATCGGATATTCGCTTTCCAAAATTTTAATATTTGTGATTTGTTTCAATTTTAACGGATATTGATTTTTAGTATTTGCTTTGTTTTGAAGGTTTACAGATATCCAGAATTTTTGGATCGAATCGAAACGAATAACGAATCCAATCAACTTCAACGGAAAAATGTCCAGTCCTATTTATATATTTAGTTTTTTTGTGAACAAAAAAATCTATTTAGTTATTATTTAATCTTATTAGATAAATGTCTTTTTTGTAACATAGATAGATAAAAATGTCTTGCAGTATTGAACTTTAAGATTGTCATCACTAGGTCAACTTCAAACCTTATATTCATAATCTAACTAAAATCTGTAATATAAATTATTTTGTTGCCTAATGCAAGACGATATATTAGTATTTAAGCAAAAAGATTATAAATTATTTACTGTAATTCAAATATCAAATATTCCATTCTCTTGTTCTTTCAAGGATTAGAGAGCCACCTTTGCATCATAGCAATATTGTATAACGACGTCACGTTTAGGCATACATATGGTCAAGGCTAAACATTTGCTACAAATCTCCATTTTATAGGTCTCGGTTTAGCAAAAAATTAAATAAATTAAACATGATTTTTTATATTTAATGATCATATAAAATTAGTAATTTAATTAATTCAGTGGACTAAACATTTCAGCAATTTAATGGTCAAATAAAAATATAGCCTATAAAACTAAATATCTATTTTAGACTTTTTTTTGAATTTTTTTACACTAATGTTTCATATATTTCTCTATTCTTTGATATTTTTTCGTGTCTTATTTTTTACAATTTTTCAATTACAAACACCAATACATTCTATATAATTAAATTTAGTGATGTAACATAATGGTACCCATTTTCTATTTTGTTTCAAGGCTCCAAAATTACTGAGATTTAAAATGATCAAAATAGCTTACTTTCATTAAAGACTATATACCCTTAAAATTCTAATATTAATTGGTTAAGAATTAAAGTTCAGTGATTATATGTATAAAGGTGGGGTTTGATGTTTGTGGGTTAAGATTTAGAGTTTATAATTTAGGATTTAAGGTATAAAATTTAAATTATAATATTTTAAATAATGATTTCTAAAATATTTATTTATATCAAATATCTTACTTGTTAAAAAAAATGGGTTTTTAGTAAAGACTATTTGGTCAGTCTTTAGTAAAGACTATTTGTTCATATGTATTATATTTATAATTTTGAATGACATCCATGTAAATAATGTAAATAAGTATTCAAACAAAGGTTAGTTTGTTGTGAATTAATAATATTGGAAACAACGAGAAAGTGAAAAGAAGATGAAATTTTCTAGTATTTGATCTTATGTTTTGATCGTACAACAATGAGAAAGGGAAGAAACTTGGATCTTAATTAATTCATTGAACTTTCACGTACACATATATATATAGTACAAGCTCTTTGCTTACTCATCATCTCATTGAAAGAGAATGAGACATGTGTTGATGATGAGATAGTGTAAGAACTAAACAAGTGTCTTTTTGGATAATCATCTCTTTTGATAATTATCTTTTTCAACACTCCCCCTTGATTATCCAAACTATTATTATGTAGTGCCTCGTTAAAAACCTGATCATGGAAAAACCCTTTGGAATAAAAACCATGACGAGGAGAAAAAGAGTACACTAACATAATCTCCCCCTGAGAATAGCATTCTCTTCACAAGTCACACAAACGCCGCATTCCGATACCGTAGACGTGTTTTCGGAATGTTGTAGTTGGAAGAGCTTTGGTGAACAAGTCAGCCAGATTTTCGCATGACTGTATATATTCAATGTCCACTTCTTTCTTTTTCTCGAGCTCCCGGATGTACAAAAAAATCTCAGAGGGATGTGCTTTGTTATGTCGCTTTTGATATAACCGTCTTTGAGTTGGTCGACACAAGCTGAGTTATCTTCAAAAACTTTTGTTGGCTCTTTCTTGTTAGCTATTCCGCTTGAATCTTGTATGTGGTGACTCATTGACCGCAACCACACACATTCTCGACATGCTTCGTGAAGCGCAATAGTTTCTGCATGATTTGAGGAAGTCGCAACCAGAGTTTGCTTTTGTGAACGCCATGAGATCGCAGTTCCACCAATTGTAAAAACATAGCCGGTTTGCGATCAAGCTTTATGAGGATCTGATAAGTATCCCGCATCTGCAAAACCAACCATACCAAACTCGGGTTTTCTAGAATACATTAACCCCAAATCAACTGTACCTTGAAGGTAACGGAATAAGTGCTTTATTCCGTTCCAATGCCTGAGAGTTGGAGCACAACTATATCTTGCCAGTAGATTTGTGGCGAAAGCAATGTCAGGTCTGGTACAGTTTGCAAGATATAACAGACCACCGATAGCACTCATATAAGGTACTTCAGGACCTAATATCTTCTCGCTATCTTCACAGGGTCTAAACGGATCTCTCTCAACCACGAGAGATCTACCTACCATTGGAGTACTCAAAGGAGTCGCTTTGTCCATACGAAAACGTTTCAATAATCTTTTCGTATAGTTTGATTGATGCACAAATATTCCTTCTCGGAGATGCTCTATCTGGAGCCCAAGACAAAAATTTGTCTTGCCGAGATCTTTCATTTCGAACTCTTCTTTCATATGAGTTCGAGCATCATCAACCTCCTTTCGAGTTCCAATTATGTTCAGGTCATCCACATATACAGCAATGATCACAAAGCCAGATGACGATTTCTTTATAAAAACGCATGGACATATCGCATCATTCACATATCCTTTACTCAAAAGATATTCACTTAAGCGATTGTACCACATGCGTCCGGATTGCTTTAATCCGTAAAGTGATCGCTGTAACTTGACCGAACAAATCTCCCTGGATTTTTCTTTCAATGCCTCAGGCATTTTCAATCCTTCAGGGAGTCTCATGTATATATCATTATCCAACGATCCATACAAATAAGCAGTCACAACGTCCATGAGATGCATTTCAAGATTTTTCGATGCCGCAAGGCTCATCAAAAATCTAAACGTAATTGCATCCATTACCGGAGAATACGTTTCCTCAAAATCAATTCCCGGTCTCTGAGAAAAACCTTGGGCAACTAATCGGGCTTTATATCGTGTTACTTCATTCTTTTCATTTCTTTTTCTCACGAATACCCACTTGTACCCAACATGATTTATATTCTCAGGTGTTATGACTATAGGTCCAAAAACATTCCTTTTATTCAGGGAGAGTAACTCAATTTGAATGGCATTTTTCCACTCCTCCCAATCATGTCTTTTCTGACATTCTAAAATGGACCTTGGATCGGGATCATCAATCTCAAGATTGATTTCTTCGGACACAGAAAAGGAGAATATTCCATCAACATCTTTTATCTTCTTTCTGATCAATAATTTTTGATCATGGGTGTAGTTGATGGAAATCTCATACTTTCATGTTCCCTCCTCGTCATCTGGATCTCTATCTTTATTTGGTTCTTCTTGAACCTCGTCTATGCCTTCTTTCATACATTTTTCAATATCAGGTTCTTCTTGAACCTTTCCACTTTGCTCAACCAATTTCTTTTTCTTTCAGGGATTTTTATCTTTAGAACCCGCTGGTCTCCCCCTCTTTAACTGAACCCTAGGTTCGTTAATTTTGTTTCCATCACTTGGTTCCTTAGGAACATCAACTCTTGATGGAACATTTTCAGCGAGTATGCATGATTTTGTCACCCTTCTCGTATCTGTGAACGCATCAGGTAACTGGTTTGCCAAATTATGCAAATACACAATTTTCTGAACTTCCAGCTCTCTTTGATTGGTAGGGGGATCAAGGTGTAACAACGATGGTGTACACCATGTAATCTCTTTAGGAATTTCTTTAATTCCTCCCCTAACGCTGGAAATTCATCCTCATTAAAATGGCAATCAGCAAACCTTGCTGTAAACATATCACCAGTTAACGGTTCCAGATACCTTATTATACTAGGTGACGTATAACCCACATATATTCCCAATCTCCTCTGTGGGCCCATTTTTGTTCTTTGTGGTGGTGCTATCGGGACATAGACCGCACACCCAAAGACACGGAGATGGGATACATCTGGCTCTTGCCCAGATGCTAATTGTAATGGGGAGTACTTATGATATGCACTCGGTCTTAACCGAATCAGTGCAGCCGCATGCAATATAGCATGACCCCATACAGAAATTGGGAGCTTTGTTCTCAATACCAACGGTCTTGCAATCAACTGCAACCGTTTTATTAATGACTCAGCCATGCCATTTTGTGTATGCACATGGGGAACCGGATGTTCCACATCAATCCCCATTGACATACAATAATCATCAAAAGCTTGCGATGTAAATTCACCGGCATTATCAAGCCTTACTTTCTTAATGGCATACTCTGAGAACTGCGTTCTCAGCTTTATTATATGGGCAATGAACTTTGCGAAAGCCGTATTTCTTGTGGTCAAAAGACACACATTTGACCATCTAGTAGATGCGTCAATCATTACCATGAAATACTTAAACGGCCCGCACGGTGGGTGAATCGGCCCACATATATCACCATGTATTCTTTCTATAAACATTGGTGATTCATTGCCAACCTTTGCAGGTGATGGCCGAGTTATAAGTTTTCCTTGAGAACATGCATTACATGTAAACTCGCCCATTTGCAAAATTCTTCCGTTTTTCAACGGATGGCCATTCGAATTTTGCAATATCTTTCTCATCATGACTGAACCAGGATGTCCTAGCCTCTCATGCCAGATTTTAAATGTATCAGTAAACTTCATGTTTACCACGGCATAGGACTCAGTCATGTATATCTTTGTACAATATAGTCCAGAGGATAACATCTTTAATTCTTCCAATATATGTTTCCTCTCGGACTTAATGCAAAGAAATTCAATGTCATCTTTACTCATAGTCTCAATATGATATCCATTACTTCGGATATCCTTAAAACTTAATAAGTTTCTTTGAGACTTGGGGGAATATAATGCATTACTTATTACAAATATTGTTCCCCCTGGCATTGAGAACTTCACTCTTCCAGAGCCCATAATAATCTTTGCATTACCAGATATTGTACTTACGCTTCCAGCGTAATTTCTCATTTTGAGACTGGAGAAATATTTCTTATCTTTTATAATCGTGTGCGTTGACGCACTATCCGCCAAGCACATATCTCCATCCATAGTCTCAAACTCTGGCATTTTTCTGAATTTAAAATATTCATAAAACATATATATTATTAAACATTAAACTTAAAAACATAACTTATATTTTACAATAAAAAGATATAGCTAATATAATACAATATCATATCGAAACTTATTACACATCGATATTTTCTGGTTCAACCAGAAAATCTGATACGTCGAGATGAGTATCATCATTTAAACCATGAAAGGATGGCCCAGGCTCATCAGAGATGAAGTGTGTTTCACTTCCCTTCTCTTTTTCCTTTAGGGATTTCTTATACAGATCGACCAAATGCTTTGGCGTACGACAAGTACGTACCCAATGATTTTTCATGCCGCATCTGTAGCAAACCTTATCCGTTTGCCTTTTATCATCCCGGCCCCTTTCATTCTCGTGGAAGTCTTTATCATTCTTTTCATCATATGGACGGAATCTTCTTCCTCGTCCTCTTCCACGACCATAACCACGACCACGTCCACGTCCTCGTCCTCTCCTATTATCATAACTGGATGATGCAACATTCGCTTCTGGGAATGGTGCAGATCCAGTGGGACGAGTCTGATGGTTTAGAGTCACGAGTTGATTATTCTGCTCCGCTACAAGGAGTACTTGCATTAACTCCGAGTAACGGGTATATCCATTCGCCCGGTACTGCTGCTGCAGGACTACATTTCCAGGATGGAAGGTGGAGAGAGTTTTCTCGATCATATCATAATCGCTTATTTTCTCTCCACATAACATCATCCTCGATGTAATTCCGAACATAGCGGAATTAAACTCACTTACACTTTTGTAGTCCTGGAACCGGAGATGGATCCACTCGTGTTTGGCTTTTGGTAAGATCACTTATTTCTGGTGATCAAACCTCTCTTTTAGAGATTGCCAGAGGTCCCAAGGATCCTCTTTCGTAATATACTCATCCTTTAAACCATCATGTATGTGGTGTCGTAAAAAGATCATGGCTTTAGCCCTTTTCTCATCCGACACCGTTTTAGTATTATCGATGGTCTCCAAAAGCCCGCTACCTCGTAAGTGCATTTTTGCACCTACTGCCCAGGTCATATAGTTACTTCCCGTAATATCCAGGGCACTTATTTCGAGCTTTGTTAAATTCGACATGATAACTGTATTCATAAAATAATTTTATAAATATATAATATAGACGAAAATTTAAATGCAGAAAATAAAAACATAAAATAATTGCAGAAATTAAATTGCAGAAATTTAAATAGCATAAATAAAATTAAAAGCTTAGCTTTTCACATGATCCGAGGAGTCAAAGACTACCATATTGATCATTTTCTAAAGTCAGAGGAGGCAAGCCTACCATGTTGACTTTTTCATTTTATTAAGGTCCAGGAGGCTCAGCCTTCCATTTTTGACCATTTTTTCAAGATCCGAGGAGACTTAGTCTTCCATTTTGATCTTTTCTTTTTATACACGGAGGTAAAACCTACTACGTGTTTCTCTGATCGTGGAGGCCTAGCCTGCCATAACGATCAGTCGGGGAAGGCAGCGCCTATCATCCCGAAATACAAACGGAGAAGGCCTAGCCTCTCACTCCGGAATAAATAAAATTATAAATAAAATTAAATATATTAAAAGATAAGTTTAGGCATCACCTCGTTTGGTATAAGGACAATCGGTAGATTTTTGCTAGAGCTTCTTCGTGCTGATAACGTGTTGTGAATTAATAATATTGGAAACAACGAGAAAGTGAAAAGAAGATGAAATTTTCTAGTATTTGATCTTATGTTTTGATCGTACAACAATGAGAAAGGGAAGAAACTTGGATCTTAATTAATTCATTGAACTTTCACGTACACATATATATATAGTACAAGCTCTTTGCTTACTCATCATCTCATTGAAAGAGAATGAGACATGTGTTGATGATGAGATAGTGTAAGAACTAAACAAGTGGCTTTTTGGATAATCATCTCTTTTGATAATTATCTTTTTCAACATAGTTTTTATTTTTGCTTCCCTATTAGTAAGAAAGGGAAGAGACTATAAGAAAAATATTACCTGAGCAAAAGTTTTAAGCGGGATTTGCCAAATATGACTCAAAACTTGATTTTGAATACAAAAATGTATCCTAAATTCAATCAAATGCAAAAGTAACCTAAAATAATAGTCAAATTACAACGCCTCTTATGAACAAACAAAAAACGTGTGTTCAGTTTTACTATTATAACCCTCTGTTAGAAAATAATTAAATTTAATTTATCTGAAACTGAATTATTTTCAACATAGATGAGTGAATATATATTGGCTTGTGGGTCATTAGTTTAGAGTTTGATAACATTTGTTATAGTATTGTATGTATCTTTAGGGTTAGATTCTGAGATCTTACATTCATTTTTTTTTCAAATTGACTCATATATGCTTATTAACTATTTAATATCTTGATTTAAACACTTTCTAAGGGGGGTGTATTCAAATTAACATTTGAGGTGATTTGCTTTTTGATGGAGTTTTAAATGATTTCAATAAGTTGCAGAGATTTAGGTGATTTTTGTTAAACCACTTTAGAATATCAACTAAAACCATGGGATTTGTGTTTTGATTTTTTTTTAACTAACAAACTCCATTTAAACACCTTAAAATCACCTAATAACTTTAAAACTCGACAACTTAAAATATTTTCAATAACAGTGAATTTCAGAATACTTTACGAAATGTCAAGTTCAATAACAGTGGATTTTAAATGAGTTTTTAAAATTCATGTTTCAATAACAGTGAATTTGTTATTTTAATACAAATCACCTAAAACACTCAGTTGAATGCACCCCTCTAAGTTTCTTTTAAGTTTAAGAAGGTGTTTTTTGCATCGTTAATCGGTTTCTTTTAAGTTTAAGAAGGTGTTTTTTGCATTGTTAATCGATTTTATGGTCTGGAAGACTCACAGAATGCTTAAAAAGAAATCTTTTGACACATTCCGCTAAATTTTAGTAGAATTTAGGGTTTCCGCCAAAATTTTAGAAAATTTTAGGTTTCCCGCCTAAATCAAAGTCTTTCATAATTTATCTAGGAGTCTTCCATAAGTCTTCTTGGAGTCTTCCATATGTCTTCTTGGAGTCCTCCATATATCTTTTTGGAGTCTTCCGTAAGTTTTCCAGAGAATGTTTTCCATGGATTAGATCTTTAAAATAATTAATAAATTTTATAAAAAAAATATTCATGGGTAAAAAATTGAAATCATGTAATAATAAACATTTCTCAATGATGTAAATTTAGTTTATCTGAAACTGAATCATTTTCACCATAGATGAGTTAATGTAGATTGGTTCATGAGTCATTGGTTTAGGTTTTGATAACATATGTTATAGTATTGTTGGTATCTATAGAGTTAGATTTTGAAATCCCACCTTAATTTTTCTTCTTTTTCAAATTGACATATATATGTTTAGTAGCTATCTAATTATTTGATTTAAACACTCTCTAAGTTTTTTTCGTTTAAAAAAGATTTTTTTGCATAGTTGTTTGATTTTTGGGTTTGGAAAACTCACAGAAGACTTCAAAAGAAGTTTTCTGGCACATCCCACCTAAATTTTAGGGTTCCCGCCAAAATTTTGGAATAATTAGGTTTTCCGCATAAATCAAACTCTTCCATAAGTCTTCTGTGAGTCTTCCATGAGTCTTCCATAAGTCTCCTATAAATCTTCCAGAAGTCTTCTGGATCAAAAATATTTAATCTAATTGGAATTTTTGTCTCCATATATAAAGAAAAATTACACATTCTCTTTCTTCCTCTCAAATGACTGTAACAAAAAATTTAATGTTTCTCACTCTAAAACTCATTAACCTCTCTTTAACTTCTCTTTAATCTCTTTGAACATTGAAACACCAAGCTTTATATCTATTTCTCACTCTTTCTTATGTCTTCTCACTAATTTATCCTTTTTTGCAGGTTTTGATTACATGATTCTCATCTTTCACTCTTCCAAAAGTAGATCTCTAAATTTTTTATATGAATTTATGTGTGTCGTTATATGTTAGATTCTAAAAAGCTATAGATTCAACATAGTATGACTATTTTGTTTATTTTGTAAGCATACAATTTTCATTTTTGAAGTTTATCTCTGTTTTGAAGTCATTTGAATGCTTTTGAATTTGCAGGTTTTTCCAGATCTGAGAGACTTTGAAAGACTTTTCAGAATACTTTGAAAGATTTCTCAGAAAACTTCCCACAGTCTGCAGGAAGTTTTCTGCCTAAAGTGGTATAAATTTTGGTTATGTATAGTGTTTATATATTAGATTCAAATAAGTTATAGATCCAATCTAATGTGACTGTTTTGTTTATTATCCAAAAAACTATTTTTGAAGTCTTCTCACTACATAAAAACACCACTTTAGCGATGAATATTAGCGAGGAAAATAAATCTTCGTAAAATTACGTCGATATTACGAGTCCTTTATGAGGTAAACTAAAGTCAATGTTATTTCGTCGTGATTTAACGAGGAAACAATTTCCTTGTAAATAAAATGTAGCATCACGTTGCTTTTACCAGGAATATTGGTTTCCTCGTAAGGTCGACGTAAATTTAGCATCTTCTTTAAGAAGAAATCGTACGACGTGGAATTGAGGACGAAATAAGCAAAACACGATTTTTTTTGTTTCACCTAACAAAATTTTGTCGTAAATTCCTAGCAAAATTTCAACTACCAGATTCAAAAATTTCCTATAAATATGGACGTTTGAACATCATTGTAAACACGCCAACAAAAAAAATAAAAACGAGAAAGAAAAAATATCATCCGGCTCCGGGAATATTTTCGAGTTGCAGAGGTGAATGTATATGCATAGAGATGGTAATGTGAGAGTGGTGAAAGAATACCTTGCGGGGCTGGAGACATTTATGCATCAAGCAGATTCCACACCGCTCGCCCAAAAAAGCGGTAAGATGTTATGTCTTTGTAGGAAATGCAACAATTCGAAATTGGCAAATCGTGAAAAATGTTTGGAAGCCTTTAATGAATAGAGGTTTTACACCAAATTACTATATTTGGTTTCAACATGGAAAAGATTATAATTATGATCAGAATGAAGCTAGTAGTAGTAATAACAACTTTCAGGAAGAACCAGTTGATCATCAATTGCATAATGACTGCAGTTAGGGTGGCGACGGCGAAAACCCTTCTTACTTTCCTTTTTTGAGTCTTCTTCACGTTTCCCTGATCCTGGCCGCTCCGGCCATGGAGTCCTCTTCTCCGGTGATAGGAGAGGAAGGAAAGCTTTCTCCTGCTCGTTTGACTTCCCAGCAATCCCCATGGAACAAGACCCCTTCATCATCAGACCATTCAACCTGCTCTGCTTCTAACTGCGAGATTATCGATGGAGTGGCTCAGGCCACGATTCCTTCTGAAATCGTTAGCGATTCGTTACCTCTCTGGACCAACTACATTGTGGGATATTTTATTGGAGATCCTCCACATATCGGTAAAGTTCATGCAACAGCGAACCGTTTATGGTCTGCTCTGGATAAGCCCTCGAAGATTGATGCACAATACATTAATCCCAAGACTGTGCTCTTCAAAATCGATAATGCTCAGATCAGATCGAGAGTTCTCAGACGTCACTACTGGCATATTTCTGATGTTCCCTTGGTTTTTCAGGAATGGAATCCAAGATCATCCTCTCACACACCTGACCTTACTGCTTTGTCAATTTGGGTCGATCTCCATAACGTTCCCGATAAGCTCTTCTCTGAAAAAGGGCTCATGTTCCTGGGAGACCTAGTTGGGAAATCAAAAAAGTTGCATCCCAATACAGAGAGGTGCATACGACTGGATGTAGCTCGTCTCTTGGTTGTTGTAAACCTAGAAAAAGCTCTGCCGAGTAAGATATGTCTGAAAGACGAGCCAGACATACTGATTGACGTAACGTATCCTTGGCTTCCACCTCGCTGCAACTCTTGTCTATCGTGGGGACATTTGGACAAGGAATGTGAGGTGATGAGGAAAGGTGCACCAGTAAACACTGGTAAATCTAGTACTTCTGGGAAATCAAAGTCTGTCAAGATTTCAGACTCAGTTTCAGACACAGCTTCAGATGTTTCTTCCAAGGAAACTACACCAATAACAGAACCATCAAAAGACGTTTCAGATGTTCGAGAGATCACAACTCAATCAGCTGATGATCAGTCTGGACATCTACATGTCGAAAAGGATAACGAGGTTGATCAGCCATGGACTATCCCTAAGAATACTAGAGGCTCTCCCGTCAAAACACAATGTTCCGAAGAGGCAGAACAGAGCAAAGCAGTTTCAGCTGCTATCTCACCTACCCGATTCGATATTTTGGCAAACATCTCCGAGGAAGAAAGTGATAATGAGCAAGAGGAAGGTGAAATAAAAGCAGGCTCTGAGGATGCGAGTTCAGAAGAGGAAGAATTACCTCCGCAAAAAACTGTAAACAATAAAAAGAAGCCTAAGTCAACCCAGAAGGGAAAGAATAAAGGCCAAAAACAGTCTGCTGCACCAAAGAAAGCTCAACCTACTTTGCCTCATACTACTACAAAGAAGACCTCCTCACGGAGATTATAATGATCATGTCGACCTTTTTTGCGTGGAATACTCGCGGATTCAACAAAAAGCGCAAACATAATGCAGTTCGGTCTTGGATAAGAGACATTAGGCCTCTTTTTGGGTGTCTTCTTGAAACTCGAGTTCAAGAAGAATTTTCTGAAGCTATTATTCAATATACGTTTGGTGGATGGAACTATGAAACAAATTATGAGTATCATCGATTGGGAAGAATATGGTTACTTTGGTCTCCATTGGTTAATGTTACGGTTCTGTACAAAAGTCCTCAGCTTATGACGGCTCTTCTCTCCTTACCTTCAGGTGAAGAGTTCTTGATTTCCTGCATTTATGCTTCTAATTTTCAGAGGGACAGAACTCTCTTGTGGGAAGAATTACGATCAATGAAGGATCTCTTTAATGCTGGTTCTGGTCCTTGGATTGTTATGGGTGATTTCAACGAGATCTTGGCTTCAGATGACCATTCTCGGGGTATGGTTTCTGGATCCCAATCAGGCATGTGGGAGTTTCAAACTTTAATCTCTGACTGTGAGCTCACTGATATGGCTTATGAAGGGCCCAAGTTCACTTGGTGGAATCATCAAGATGAGGGTCCAATAGGGAAAAAAATTGAGCGTGTCTTGATGAACTCTAATTGGATGGATGCTTACCCAAACTCCTTTGCAAGGTTTGAAACTAATGGTATTTCAGATCATACACGCAGTATCGTCCACCTCGACTCTCCACCAGTAAATAAGAGACATCACTTTCAGTTTTTTAACTACATCACGGAACACCCTGATTTTATGGAGGCAGTGGCAACGGTTTGGAGCGAAACAGAGCCTCTTTTCCATTCTAGGAAAGCTTTGCATTTGCTACAGAAAAAACTGAAACGCTTGAAGCCAGTCTTGCGTGCCCTCAACAAGGAACGATACGGAGATATTACAAAGAAGACAAAGGAAGCTTACGAAGATCTTTGTCATAAGCAGGAAGTTGCCCTCCTAAACCCATCTGCTGAAACTTTCAGAGAGGAAGCGCTTGCCTCCGAAGTCTGGAACCATTACGCGGCAGTTGAGGAGAAATTTTTCGAGCAGAAATCGCGCATCACATGGAACAAGTACGGGGATAGAAATACAAACTTCTTTCACCGTGCTACTCAAACGAGAAATAGTAAAAATGCTATCAGAAGCCTTCTAAATGCGGTGGGTGTGAGGATTACAGATCCAGAAGAGATTAAAAAAGTCGCTGCTGATCATTTTAAAAACTTTCTCCAGCAGGAAGCTCAAAATACTTGGTCAGGAGAATTGCACCTATCTCAGCTCATTGATTACCACTGCCCGGATCACATAGCAGATCAGTTAGTGGCTCCTGTCACCGAGGAAGATATTTTGCTCACATTGAAAGTGATGCCATCAAATAAAACTCCTGGTCCTGATGGGTTCACTAAAGAATTCTTCATTGCAGCTTGGCCGGTAATAGGAAAGGATGTTACCATAGCCATACAATCTTTCTTTTTGAATGGTTTTATGCCGAATGGTGTGAATGGAACGATTCTGACTCTTATACCCAAAGTCACTGATGCGCAATCTATGAAAGACTTTCGTCCTATAGCCTGTTGCAACACTATTTACAAGATCATCTCTAAGATCCTTGCTCGACGTCTAAAACTGGTTCTGCCTGCAGCTATTGTTCTAAATCAAAGTGCATTCATTCAGGATAGACTCCTACTGGAGAATGTCTTGCTGGCCACAGAGTTAGTTAAAGATTATCACAAGGATTCTATTGCCCCTAGAGCAGCATTAAAACTGGACATATCAAAAGCTTTTGATACAGTACGTTGGGACTTTATCATTGAAGCTCTAGCCGCTATGGGACTTCCTGCTGTGTTTATATCCTGGATTCACAGTTGCATCACCTCAGCTTCCTTCTCTGTTTCTGTGAATGGTGAACTAGAGGGCTTCTTCACCAGTAAACGAGGTTTGCGTCAAGGATGCTCACTCTCTCCATATCTGTTTGTGATTGCAATCAACGTCCTCTCTCTTAGGCTTAATAACGCTGCAATAGAAAATAAGATTGGGTATCATCCTCAGTGCGAAGATCTGAACCTGACCCATCTTAGTTTCGCAGACGACATGATTATTTTTATGGATGGATCAGAGTCATCTCTTAGAGGAGCTATAGAGGTAATGGACAATTTTGCCCAGGAATCTGGCCTTGTCATTAACGCTACTAAATCTTCTTTGTACATTGCTGGGATATCTCAAGGGGGCACATTACAGTCTGCTGAAGAACTAGGGATCCCAATGGGTCAGCTTCCCATTCGGTATCTCGGACTTCCGCTTACGACTCGAAGCATGAAGAAAGCAGATTATGAGCCTCTAATTGATAGAGTTCGTTCAAGGATGGTTTCCTGGTCTAGCAAATCTTTTTCTTTTGCAGGACGGCTTCTTCTAATCCAAGCAGTAATAAATAGCATCATCAATTTCTGGAGCTCAGCTTTCCGTCTACCTCAGCACTGTTATGATAAAATTGAAAGTCTATGTGCAGCTTTCCTTTGGTCTGGTTCTCCGCACATCACTTCTAAAGCTAAGGTGGCTTGGGATGACCTGTGTGTCCCTAAAAGGGAAGGTGGATTAGGACTTCGGAAACTTCATGAAATGGCTCAGGTTTTTTCTTTGAAATTAATTTGGCGGATTATTTCTAATGTGGACTCTCTCTGGGTGAATTGGTGTAAGCACTACCTACTGCGAAACCAATCAATATGGGAACCTATAGTTGGAAATCGGGGGTCATGGGTCTGGAAAAAATTAATGCGGATGCGAACAGTGGCGTACAACTTTCTTCGAGTCAAGATAAATGATGGCCTCTCAACGTTCTTTTGGTTTGATAACTGGACAGGACTGGGGAAGTTAATAGAGATTGCTGGTGAGTCAGGAACTAGACTTCTGGGATTGCGTAGGATGGCTAAAGTTGCGGAAGCAGGCAATGGAACCACTTGGACCATTCGTCGCTGTCGGGGATCGCATGTGCGCGACATGCTCAGTCACATACGCTCATCTAATCCACCTAATGTGGATACAGGGGATGATCAACATATGTGGAAACATGGTGAGGACGTTTACAAAGAAGACTTCTCTGCAAAAAAGACCTGGGAACAGATACGAACTACAAGGAATATAGTAGACTGGCACACTGCTCTCTGGTTTCCACAAGCTATTCCCCGAGCTTCCTTCATCACCTGGATTGCGATTCGTAACAGACTCCCAACAGGTGATAGAATTTCTATATGGGGAGAGAGTCATTCATGTTTCTTATGCGGAGAGCCTTTTGAGACAAGAGATCATCTATTTTTTGCTTGTCCATTCTCCTACACTGTATGGACAATATTATGCTCAAAGGTTTTATGTAGCCGCATCTCACCAGACTGGACCACAACGCTCCACTCCCTCTCGCGGAATAGGCTGTCAAGATCTGATGCAGTTCTTGTGAAGTTGGCTTTTCAGGTAACTGTCTATGCCATCTGGAGAGAGCGAAATGGGAGAAAGCATCAGAATCCCATCCACTCTCCCCTGAATATAGCGTACAGAATTGATGCAGATATCCGATATCGGCTCAAATCTCTTACGTCACCTGCGAACAATAGCCCAGACTTAGTGCCGAGATGGAACTCCATGACTTCTCTTCCTACTGCCAGCGGAAGTTAGCTCCTCATACGCATAAGCCTCAGCCACGCTCAAGACGTTGCAGTAGCCTCTACGGGATACTTGGACTCTACGTTTTAGCCTTTCCATTGCTCTGTTTTTTCAATGTTTCTGTTCTACTCTGTTTTTAAATTTTCAACTTTCTCTATCTGGAACTGATGCTGCTGCTGCTCTGCTCCTTAGCAGATGTATGCTTTAGGTTGTAAGTATTTTTTCTTTTGTTGATTAATAATATTCACATTTCAACAAAAAAAAATCAATTGCATAATGAACATAGTTACCATAGGAGGAGCAGGTGGTAAATTATGATAGGGTTCAAGATATGGTAGCTGATGCATTTGTAGCTCATGATGAAGATGAAAAACGTAACATATATGCAAAAAAGTTATATGAAATGTTAAATGCGGCAAATCAGCCACTTTACAGTTGTTATAGAGAAGGTCTCTCTAAATTGTTGTTGGCTGCTAAAATGATGAATATTAAAACTGATCACAATCTACCTGAAAGGTGCATGAATGAATTGGCAGACTTGTTTAAAGAATATTTGCTGGAAGACTGGATCAATCTCAATTTATAATACAAATTTACACAGTCAAATTGAGGTTTTATTTTTGTTATTTTAGATCATTTTCAAAAATAAAAGGTTGTAAAAAATCATTTTTCTTAATATGTGTAAAACAATTACTGTTCAGAGTTAAGTTTGTAGAGATTTCAAAATAAGGTTTAAATTTTTATGAAATAAAAAATAAATATTAAAAATTTGAAAAAAATAGTTTAAAAAGTATTTCCGAATTAGAAAACGAAAAGTTAAAAAAAAAATCAAATTTGGAAAAGAAGAGATTGCGGTTAAAGGGAAGATGGGTTTGGAATATATGAAGTAGAAGATAAAAAGATGGGGTTTGAGGTTTGGGGTTTCAGATTTTACGGGTTAGGACATATATCTCGTTATATCCACGTAATATAACGAGGAACTTACGAGGAAACTTGAAAAAAAGAACTCGTTAATTCCACGTAAGCAGAAATTGTCGTAAAGACCTCGTAGTGTATAAACACGGGCCTCTGTATTTCATCGTAAAAAAAACACGGGCCTCTGTCTTTCCTCATTAGTATACATGGGCTTTGCGAGGATATGTAACACGTGCCTCTGTCTTTCCTCGTTAATTTACGAGGAAATCACGAGGAAACCTAATCTTATATATACGCGCAACCGCAGGCTGTTTCATTTCGTCTCAACTTCCTCTTCATTCCCTCTCCACTTCCAAGCAATGGTAAGTCTCCCTAATTCCTCTCTAGTTAGTTTCAGATAGATTAGGTGGTTAGTTTAGGGAATTTAGATAGATTTACGGATTTTATGTTAATTATCTATTATATTAAAATAGAAGTCATGACTTCTAATTCATGTGTGATTTTTAATAAAATGGACTATCTACTAGAATTGGTCACATCATATTTTAATCATCATTAATTTTCATATTAGATAAAATACATTACATTATTCAAACATTAATAACTTTAATATTATATAAAAGATAATAACTTCCCAATATTTTAGGGATTTCATAAATAAAATTAACAATATACTGAATCCAACTTATATTTAAATCATATATATATATATTAAAATTTCGAAAAAAGCTGCTTAAAAATATTTTAACGGATATTAGTTTTCAAAAATTATATGTAAATATGTTAATTAATTTCGTGATTAGTTTTGAATATACAATACACTAATATATTCAGTTATTGTTTACAAAATGGAAAATAAATGTTCCATCTTTTTTTATCAATTATATAATCAAAATAAATCATATTAAAATAAAATTATTATGTTGACCTAAATATTTTAACGATATATTAATTTTCAAAAAATGTATGTAAATATTTCACTAATTTTTTAATTACCAATGAAATATTATGATGCAATAATATATATACAGTTAGTATTTATTAAATTTTAAATAAAATTCTATCATACACTTATCTATTTTATAATCATAACTATACATGTTAAAATAAAATTATTATATTGAACTACATATGAAAAAGTTATATTAAAGTGATAGATTATAAATTTTTGAATTTTTATACATATAAAATATTTATGTTAACATAATAATTTGATGAAAGACTACAATACATGTATAAAAACAAAATATATTAGATTTTTTTTATATACAATAATGTATTACTTAAATGAAGAAATGTAAAAATATTACTAAAATGAAATCCAGTTTTAAAAGACGGGTAAAAATTTAACATAAACTAAATACAAAATAATTATCAAATATGTTTTTCATGCCATATTAATTTGTATAATAATTAAATACAAATACAATAATATAAATATATAATAAGAGAAAAAATACATGTGGTGGTTTTTTATGTCATCAGCACATGTGATGGTTTTAAACATTTTACAACATATAAACTAAAAATTATTATATTTGAATTTCTTAAAGAAACATTTAATATTAGACTAAAACAAAATAATGATCTAAAATAAATATATATACATAGAAAATTAAATGTTTAATTAAAGTAAAAATAATACCGTACGGTTGTGCGGGTCGAGATCTAGTTGTTGATTAAGTGGTTAATGCAGAGAATTTTGTTATATTTATAGAATTTGTTAGTTGTAGATTTTTTCTTAACTATTGATTTTAATTTCAAAAGTTAATTTTTTTGCAGAGCATTCGCAAGCATCAGTGTACTCCTCACTATTCTCAGATATTCAGCCCGCCGGGTAGTCGGTTAGACCCGCCCTCTTCTTCAGCTCCCGGTTCTTCTTCAGCTCCCGGTTCTTCGGGTCCGGAGACTGTCCCGGAGACTCAGTCTTCTCAGAGAGTCTGGCCTTCTTCTACGGCACTGCCATCAGTTCCTTGTGTGCCTCCTCAGATGGCTCCTCCTCCGATGCCAGCTCCTCATGTGCCTCCTCAGATGCCCGCCGATCAGGTTCATTCTGATATGATGGTGCCGCCGAGTGCTCCTTACTCTCAGTACACTGTCGAGGACATTCTCCGTATGCCAGACAGAGAAAGCTTACCGATCATAAACCCCGACCGACCGGACGGAACTTTGTGGTATGTTACATTAATATTTCAAGATCTTTTACATTATTTTTTAAATGGTGGGGGGAGGGGGGGTAACTGCGATGGTGTGAAAAAAGTTTTGCGGGAAAGCGAAAAAGCGTTTGTTGGATACGTTCTCCAACCGGAAGGGGTACTAGATCGTGAAGGGGTATGAGTGAGCCATTTTTCTATTTTAGTTTTCTTATTTTGCTCACTACTTTGGTTTCAGAGAGAATTTTGTATTTATATTATTATAGTCTTCTGCTTGATTACTTCACTAAGTTGCTTTCATATGTGCCTACGTCTAGCAACTTGCATGAAATTTATATTACAGATCGAGCATCTGTTCCAAGCAAGATAGTCAAATGGTGAATCATATTATGGTATAGGTTGAGGCTGGACCAGAGTTTTGTGAACACAATAGATAAGGTTAGTAAGATCTCAGACTTGGCTTTCATTGAAGTTTGATTTTCTTTTTCATTGATGCATCATTTTTGTTGTTATGTGGAGAGGACATGATGTTGATGGATGTCTTCGAGACGCTGATCTTGAGAAATCTATTATAGATGGCTCGAACAATAAAGATTAACTTTGTGTAAGTAAGAAGATCAGCCCACACCAGAAATTTGAAATTGCTAGGAGTCTAGGGTGTCTCTATAATCTAATAGCATCTGCTAATATCTGATATTATAATTAAATTATTTTCTTTTGACTACTTATACTGCTATGATCCCTATAGTTGTTCATATTGAGCTGATGCAAATATGAATGTTTTTTGGTTTGATAATGGAAAGGAAATAATGATTCTGAAGGCGTAAACGATCAACTCCAACAATCCCATTGTCATGTTGGATAATTCCAAGCTTGTAGAAACTTAACATATTAATAAGTGATCAATTATGTTAAGATAACACAAAAGGAAATCTATGATAGAAAAATGAAGTTTTCTATTTAGGTTAGTTTGTGTTTTCCATATCCCACATGTTCAAGGGAATTGTCTTTACTATAAATAGAGGTCTCATGGAGAGGTGTTCCATAAGATCTAAGAGAGAGATCAATGATCTAAGATATAGAGATCATAAGAGTTCTAAGAGAAACATTGAGAGCTTTAGTTTTGAGTAGTTTCTAAAGCTAATAAAGAAAAGTTGTTCTTTATAATTCTTGTGTTTCTAAGAGTTCTCTGAGATTTGAATTGGTATCAGAGCTTAAGTTGAAGTTCTGAACTTTTGAATTGGTATCAGAGCCTCAGGTTGGAGACTCGATCAAAGCTAAAGTTGTAGCTTCGATCCTGGTGCTTGTGAAGAAGAGCTCACGAACGCAAGATGGCGGACGTGACTAGGCCTCCACGCACGAAGGACTTTAGATCCACTTCCATCCAATGTCCGATGTTGACATCGACAAACTACACAGTTTGGTCGATGAGAATCAAGGTTCTACTTCGTGTTCATGAAGAGTGGGACACGATCGAACCTGGTTCGGATGATCAAAAGAAGAACGATATGGCGACTACTCTTTTGTATCAATCCATTCCCGAGACATTGATTCTCCAGGTGGGAGAACAGACCGCAGCGAAGAACCTCTGGAACGCCATCAAGTCACGACACCGTGGAGCTGATCGTGTAAGGGAGGCGAGACTTCAGACGTTGATGGCGGAGTTTGACAAGTTGATGATGGATGATGACGAGACGATTGATAACTTTGCGGGGAAGATATCAGGCTTATCATCCGAAGCAGCCTCGTTGGGAGAAACCATAGAAGAATCCAAGATGGTCAAGAAGTTCTTGATGAGTCTTCCGAGTCAGAAGTACATACAGATCGTGGCATCGCTTGAGCAGGTCCTAGACCTAAATTCAATCGGTTTTGAGGATATTGTTGGAAGGCTTAAGGCGTACGAGGATCGTGTAAACAAGGAAGCCAAGAAAGTAGACCAAGGGAAGCTTATGTTCTCCAACAACGAACATCATAGTCAGAGGGGCTATGATAATTCCCGTGGTAGAGGTAGAGGACGGAATGGTAGAGGCAGAGGTCGTGGTAGGTCACACAACCAAAATCATGTGTCACACACCGACGACAGAAACTCGAAGAAGGATCGTTCAAAGCTGATATGTTGGAGATGTGACAAGCCTGGTCACTACGCAACTGCATGTCCCGAGAAGTCAGAGAAGAATCAAGAAACCAACCTAAACGAAGTAGAAGAGGCCGATGCACTCTATGTACACGAGGTGGTGTTCTTGAACGAGGAGAAGGTGATTCCGAAGAATCTAGGCATCAACAAAAGCAATGCAAGTGATTGGTACTTAGATAATGGAGCGAGCAATCACATGACGGGAAACAAGGAGTTCTTTTCGAGTTTGAGTCTAAACACCAAAGGCAAGGTGAAGTTTGGTGATGGATCGTGTGTTGATATTGTTGGAAAGGGTGTGATTACCTTTGTGTGCAAGACTAGAGAAAAGAAGGCACTCAAAGACATCTACTACATACCCGACCTGAAGCACAATATATTGAGTCTTGGACAAGCAACAGAGAACGGATGTGAGGTTAACATGAAAGATGTCTACTTAACACTCACAGATTCGAGTGGAAGGTTGCTTGTACGTGTCTCAAGATCTCCAAACCGTCTCTACAAGACACCCATGGATATTAGCTACCCGGAGTGCTTACATGTCAAAGATCAAGATGTTACATGGAGGTGGCATGCTCGACTAGGACATATAAGTTATGGAGTGATGAACAACATGGTAAGGAAGGAGATGGTCATAGGAATGCCGAGTGTAACACACGAAGAGAGCGTGTGTGACGCATGTCTAGCAGGGAAGCAGATTAGACATTCATTCCCGACCAAAGCCATGTTTCGTGCGACGAAGCCATTAGAGTTATTGCACGGAGATTTGTGTGGACCAATCACACCACCAACTCTTGCAGATAACAAGTATGTCTTTGTCTTGATTGATGACTTCTCTAGGTATATGTGGATTATACTTATGAAGGATAAGAGTGAGGCATTCGATCGATTCAAAAGGTTTAAGGAGAGTGTAGAGAAGCAAACAGGGTCAGCCATTAAAACCTTTCGCACCGATAGAGGAGGAGAGTTTACTTCAGCCGAGTTCAATCTATTC
Organism: Hirschfeldia incana; assembly: GCA_026261945.1. Taxonomy (NCBI): domain Eukaryota; kingdom Viridiplantae; phylum Streptophyta; class Magnoliopsida; order Brassicales; family Brassicaceae; genus Hirschfeldia; species Hirschfeldia incana. The sequence continues at coordinate 5,022,696 of JABCMI010000013.1, read as the reverse complement.
TGCGAAAAGAATGGAATCAAAAGGCACCTAACCGCGCCTTACACACCTCAGCAAAACGGTGTTGTAGAGAGGAGAAACCGAACTTTAATGGGGATGACAAGGAGTATGCTGAAGGCAATGAAGATGCCGAACTACTTGTGGGGAGAAGCTGTACGACATTCAACTTACCTCATCAACAGAGTTCCTACAAAAGCCTTGAAGGATCAGACGCCATACGAGTGCTTCACATCGCGTAAACCAAATATCAAGCACTTGAGGATATTCGGTTGTGTAGCACACGCAAAGGTATGCGTGACTCATCTGAAGAAGTTAGATGAGAGATCGAAGTGTTTGGTCAATCTTGGAACTGAGCCGGGTTCCAAGGCCTATAGACTCTATGATCCAGTCACAGGAAGGGTGATGGTGAGTAGAGATGTGATTTTCGATGAGAAGAAAGCTTGGGATTGGTCGTCTACAACAATTCAAGCAGATTGTGAACCAAGTATGCTTAAGCTTCCACATGTGGGTGATATAGAAGAAGGTAATGATCAAGGTGATGATCACGTACAAGAAGCTATAAACCAAGATGAGGAGGAAGAAGAAGATACTGGTCACAATGATAACAAAGAAGACGGTGGGGTTCAACCGTTGGTGACTAGACACGGCCGCACCATAACAAAACCAAGGTATCTCGACGATTATGTGTTGCTTGCTGATCAAGAAAGTGCAATGCTATTGCTCACAGTAGATGGAGAGCCAGAGAACTATTTTGAAGCTGAGCACGTGAGAGAATGGGTTGAAGCAATGGTGGCCGAGATGGAGTCTATCACAAGAAACAAGACATGGGAGCTTGTAGATAAACCGGCTGGAGTGAAACCCATAGGGTTAAAGTGGATCTACAAGATAAAGAGAAAGGCGGATGGTACTGTGAGCAAGTATAAGGCGAGGCTTGTGGCAAAAGGATATGTACAGAGGCAAGGAATAGATTTCGATGAAGTGTTTGCACCTGTGGCGCGTCTCGAAACTATTAGGCTCTTGATAGCCCTCGCTGCAACCAATGGTTGGGAGATACATCACATGAACGTGAAGACCGCTTTCTTGAATGGAGATCTAAAGGAGTTAGTGTATGTAACTCAACCCGAAGGTTTCAAGAAGAGAGGAGAAGAGGATCGAGTTTATGTGTTACACAAGGCCTTGTATGGGTTACGCCAGGCACCAAGAGCTTGGAATACTAAACTCGATCAGGTTCTAAAAGAGATGAGATTTGAGAAGTGCACGAAGGAACCATCAGTGTACCGCAAGACTCAAGGAGGAGACGTCTTGATTATAGCTATCTACGTTGATGATCTATTTGTGACAGGAACTTCACTTAAAGTGATCAAGCAATTCAAGGAAGAGATGTCCAAGAAGTTCGAGATGTCAGATCTAGGTAAGCTAACGTATTACCTTGGCATTGAGGTGATTCAAGGAGCAGACAGAATCAGAATCAAACAAGAGAGGTATGCTCAAGGAATCCTGTGTGACACGAAGATGGAGACGTGTAACGCAACTCAAGTTCCAATGGAGCCGAACTTGAAGATTTCAAAAGATGAGGATGAACAAGAGATAGATGCTACGGAGTTCAGAAGAATCATAGGATGTTTGAGGTATCTGCTTCACACACGACCCGACTTGTGTTACGCAGTGGGTGTTCTAAGCAGATACATGCACAATCCGAGAGACTCTCATGGACAAGCCATCAAACACATATTGCGATATGTGAAAGGAACAACAAACTTCGGTCTGTTCTTCAAGAAAGATGGGTCAAGGAGTGTCGTTGGTTATAGTGACAGCAGTCACAACATTGATCTCGATGACGGGAGGAGCACGTCAGGTCATGCATTCTACTATGGTTCATCATTGATCACTTGGACGTCGCAGAAGCAGCAGACGGTTGCATTGTCATCATGTGAAGCAGAGTTCATGGCGGCAACAGAAGCAGCGAAGCAAGCTATATGGATCAAGGATTTGTTGAGTGAGATACTAACCGAAGAAGGCAAGAGAGTCACGCTAAGGATCGACAACAAATCAGCCATTGCTCTAACGAAGAATCCAGTTTTCCATGGAAGGAGTAAGCATGTACTCAAGAAGTATCACTTCATTCGTGAGTGCGTGGAGAATGGACAAATCGAAGTGGAGCATGTGCCGGGTGTTGAGCAGAAGGCCGACATCCTTACCAAGCCATTAGCAAGGATTAAGTTCAAGCAAATGAGGAGCTTAATTGGAGTTCAAGAAATTGACCTCCCTAGTTCAAGTTGGAATTAAGGGGGTGAATGTTGGATAATTCCAAGCTTGTGGAAACTTAACATATTGATAAGTGATCAATTATGTTAAGATAACACAAAAGGAAATCTAGGATAGAAAAAATAAGTTTTCTATTTAGGTTAGTTTGTGTTTTACATATCCCACATGTTCAAGGGAATTGTCTTTACTATAAATAGAGGTCTCATGGAGAGGTGTTCCATAAGATCTAAGAGAGAGATCAATGATCTAAGATATAGAGATCATAAGAGTTCTAAGAGAAACATTGAGAGCTTTAGTTTTGAGTAGTTTCTAAAGCTAATAAAGAAAAGTTGTTCTTTATAATTCTTGTGTTTCTAAGAGTTCTCCGAGATTTGATGTCATTCATGTCCTCTCTCACGTTCTCTTCTCTGTTTTGAAGTTAGTCCTGCAAATTCGAGGTAGTATCAGTAGTCTTATAGCTTTGAGAACCCTGCGTATGTGAGTAATCATTTATGTGAGTAATCATTTATGATTATGAACATTGACGAAAGGCTAATGGTTTGGAGTCGCCTGCTACAGTTTGGTTAAGATGCTCTTATGATATTGTTCTATAGAATTGTCACATATCAAGTGCTTCTCTTAAATACAAGCCAATATTATCTTTAGCTTCAAATCAGTTTTGATTCTGGGAGGAAATTGTGACGACATGCGTGTACGAAAACGGAAACATCACGAGAACAAGAACAAGTCTTTAAAGCTAATCGTGATACTGACAGCTAGGGCCGTACAAATATTTGTTAACGATCACCTTTTTCGCCTCGACTTTTTTAAAACAAATGATGTAATATATATTCTGTACTAGGGCGTTGTTATTACTTATTCTAAGTTTTTACTTTGAGATTTTATAGCTTCTTCTACGCATTGTTAGGTTTGCCATGGGGATATTAGTCAAAGTCAACATTTGCAGTCTACAAAGAGCAAGCATGTGACAATTACTTGGTAAAAAAAAGATTTGTCCCATTCTCAAAACTGTTCCTGGATCCACCGATTAATAACTTTCGGAGAGGACTAGTTTTAGTAGTAGCATTTAATTTATCAAGTAAACTTACAAAATTACTATCGACGGATTATATGCTTTGTTTTTTTGCTTTCTTATTCTTGAACCAAAATTAGATATGGGAAATAACAAGAACGTTAAATTTTTATCTCTTTATCTTTCGGATTGCATAAATATTTATATTCAAATAGAACTTAAATTCACAAATTCTATTGTAAAAATAATAATAGATTCAGACAAAAAAAATTAAAAAAATCACACAAGCGTAAAAAATTAACAAGGGTAGAAATAATTTTATAATTAATCATAAACATGCTAACAAAATAAGAATATACTTCAAAATTAATTAGAAAAACAGATAAACAGAGTCGACCGAAAGACCATTAGAAGTCCATAGTTTTGTTATCAGCTAGAATCAATCAAATAATACCATAATTTTATGCATATTTAGAGAAAATGTAATAGGATAATCCGTGCTAGGCGCGGAAACGTACCTAGTCAATATAAAAATAATTGAGATCAGGATATAAATGGTGATCATAGTCGAGACCCGAGAGGGTGGGTCTAATGACACTTCCGCAATGAGGTCGGGAGTAAATGGTTGCCGTCATAGTCGTGCAAGAACTTTTTTTGTGATACTTTGACATATTTATTCCATTTTGTTTTTTCTACACTTCGTAACATTTTTTTAGTAGAACCGCCCATGTAATATTAAGGTGATAAACACAACAATAAGTAAACTAATTAAATCCTCGTAAATTTGTGACTTAGCTACACAGCACATAGATGATAGTATTCAGAGCCGATCCTAAGAAAACCAGGACCAGAAGCAAATTATAAAAAAACTGGCCGCTTTGGGGGAGATTCGAATCTTGGTAAGTCTAATAAAGTCTATAGCTTTCACGTTTTACAACTAGACTAAGGGAAAGTTCTGTGAAAATGTGGTCGAAATAGTGTTTATAATGAAACGGCGTTGGCTTGGCTCAAAGGCCGGCTCTGATAGAATTACCAACAATGTTAACATGAACATATATATGACAGTATCACCAACAATGCTAACATATACATAGATTATATATAGTATTGCATTCACCACTATCTCTAGGTCTTGTTGTCTCATAGATGTTTCTCTCTCTAAATCCTGACTATGCTTGTATTTAAGTATACTAATAGATCCTAATATCAAATCTCACAATTATTAAAAATAAGGGAATAAGTAGTCAAACTAAGCAATTCTAAATATATACTCATTTTCCATTATGAAAAGATTAAATAAATTTTAATTTTACAATGAAGTATCAAACTCAAAACGAAGAAAAGAAAGAAATACTAGAAAAGAAAAATTCACATGATCTCACACAACAGAAATATTAGTTACTCATTTAGTAAACCTATGAAAAATATTAGTTTAAACAACAAAAAGAACTCGTACAGTTTATAATTAGTAGTTTGCGGTAGATCTTTGCATTATTATTTTTTCTTTATTATATTAAGATGGTGGAACTCGAGGATAATAAAAAAAATCAACTAGGGAATTAAAAACCAACGAAAACTGACTTAGTGTCCAGTGTCCACCAATGCAGAGCTCATATACTGACATAAGCAGCACAATCATCGTCAGCATTGACTATAGGAAATCGATCTTCTTCCTTCTTCATTAACGATTGTTGTCTTGCTTTGCTGAATCAGATCCGCTACGTTGGTGTTTTCTATGTAGTTAGACCACAGTCAGGTTGTTTCTTGCGTACATGTTCCTCTTTGACATTTCTGATAATTTTGTTTCGCTTTAACTTATGTTAATCCTTTGATATCCCTCATTTGGAGGAATAGCTTGAATTTTAATTTGACTTTGGGTGCTACAACGATTTTGGTGACTATCAAGCGTATAATTGTTAAAACGATTAGTCGACGTTGAGTTGACTTCTGGATATAGAGCCTTGGTTTGATTGATTATCAATAACTTTTGTTATAGCATTCAAATTTTAGAGCTAATTTGTTTCTTTCTCTTGTTTTCTTGAAGAACATAACTAAAAAGGTTATAGGAGTACTTACTTTGTACAACCACTTTTCATGCAGAAGGAAGAGGAAAAAAAACATAGTCAAGATGACAGTCAGTGGAGATAACTCGGAAACTATAGGTATTGCTCCAACTGAAATGATATTTGAGCCGATTTTGGAGCATGGAGTCTTCCGGTTTGACTGTTCCGTGGAGCATAGGAAAGCTGCATTTCCAAGTGTTTCATTTAAAAACATCAAAGACAGGGAGGTTCCTGTTGTAAGTCATAATGTTCCAGCATATACTCCTACTTGTGTTTGTCTTGAGGAGAAGCAAGTTGTCACTTTCGAGGTTAGCGTCTTCTAAAACTGATTTTACAATGTAAATTTTGACATGATCAAATACCAGTATTTCAGTAACTGATTTCACAATGTAAATTTTGACATGATCAAATACCAGTATATCAGTACTCAATGCTAACTTATGATGCAGTTTTCTCCTGGCACGTCGTTTTATGGGACGGGAGAAGTTGGTGGCGAGTTGGAGAGAACAGGAAAACGGGTCAGTCATTCTCTTTTACATGCATTATCTTTTTTTTTTGGAACACACATACATCATCTATTTATTTCACTTAGTTAATTATGCAAATATAAATGTTCAGGTGTTTACATGGAACACTGATGCATGGGGATATGGCCCTGGGACCACCCCGCTGTACCAGTCACATCCATGGGTGCTAGTTGTTCTTCCAACTGGAGAAACACTAGGTGTTCTTGCTGATACAACAAAAAAGTGTGAGGTATATGAATAGCTTAGTTGGTGCCACCTGTTTTACGGACCCGCTTTGCTATGTAATCTGTCTTCTTTAGTTAGAACATATTTTTGTTGTTTGTCTAGATTGATCTGAGGAAAGAGGGGATCATAGGAATAACTGCTCCAACATCATATCCAATTATCACATTTGGTCCATTCTCTTCACCGACTGCTGTCTTGGAGTCCTTATCACACGCCATAGGTAAGTTTTTTAATTGTCCTTCTTAATCTTTTTTCTAACTTCTTAATTGTGCTTCTCTACGCCATTACAATTACTTTGGGTATATCAGCTGCTAACTTGGTTCGATAACTATACAAAAGATCACTAGTTCTGATAACTGCTGATGCTATTTATATGGTTTGAACCATTTTATATAGTTTGAGACTAGTTTTTCGTCTTAGACTTCTGTTCCTTAGTAAGTGTAATTCTGCTTAATTTAATTCCTTATACTTCTTGCAAAAGAAAATTTATATACTTCCTATTAATCAGGAACTGTTTTCATGCCTCCAAAGTGGGCCTTAGGCTACCACCAATGCCGCTTTAGTTATATGTCAGAGAAGCGAGTGGCTGAGGTCAGTGTTTTTGTTTATATTCTACTTGTTTCGAGAAATTGATGAAATAATGAGAGGTTATAAGTAAGTGAGTGCAGATAGCTCAAACCTTTCGTGACAAGAAGATTCCTGCAGACGTAATATGGATGGATATTGACTACATGGATGGTTTTCGGTGTTTCACATTCGACAAGGCATGCTTTTTTTCTTTTGTAGATCATTTCAAATATATTTTTATCAGTACTTGGTATGGCATAAAATTAATAATTTATGGAATATAACGTTCAGGAACGTTTCCCGGATCCTAGTGCTTTGGCAAACTATCTTCATAACAATGGTTTCAAAGCGGTCTGGATGCTTGACCCAGGAATAAAGAAAGAGGAAGGTTATTCTGTCTACGATAGTGGAAGCAAAGACGATGTTTGGATTAAACAAGCAGATGGGAAGCCCTTCATTGGTATTTCACTTTGGTGTTATGATTTTTATGCTATCTTATCATGTTATCATGATGTATATGCAAGACTTGCTGAAATTTTCTGTTTGGTCGCATTAGGTGAAGTATGGCCTGGACCTTGCGTTTTCCCTGACTACACAAATTCCAAAACTCGTTCTTGGTGGGCTATTATTGTTAAAGACTTTATATCAAACGGTGTTGATGGTATTTGGAACGATATGAATGAGCCTGCAGTTTTCAACGTAAAGTTTGTCTTGGTTTACTTTACTTTCATCTTTTGTTTTTTTCTAGTCAGAATCTTTTTCCATTTTTCATGTGTTCTTATTTTGTTTATGCGCATGCACAGACTGTGACAAAGACAATGCCTGAGAACAACATTCACTGTGGAGACGATGAGCTTGGAGGTGTTCAAAACCACTCACACTACCACAACGTATTTCTCTTGTTCTACTCAAGTTTCAAATATTCCAATGCATATGTATGAAGTTATATTAGCTATATAATTATGCAGCAGGTCCTTGTCTTTCTAGATTATCACCGTTCCATAGTGGTTTTGTTCATGTAATATTTAGAAATAGAGTAATAGTCAGATAGACAGACTAAACAACTATTACAGATCTCTATTAGTTATTGCTCTATAAATTTTCCCTTGCAGCTTACGAAAAGCCAAGTCTATTTTGAAAGCATGTGTTGAGTCATGAGTGCTCTAGGTGGATTGAATTTGAAGAGACAAGAAGTGGTTGGTCTCTTAATGTAGATGCATTTTCGTCAAAGAATATAAACTTTGGACTTGCGGCAGCTGTCTTTTTGCATGTTTTAGGTACCATTTTAGGCATCTGAAGTTAACATATTCAAGATTTTGTCATTGTCTAGGTCTATGGGACTCTGATGGCAAGGTCAACTTATGAAGGGATTGAGCGAGCTGACAAGAATAAGCGACCTTTTGTATTGACAAGGGCTGGATTCATAGGGAGCCAGAGATATGCTGCTACTTGGACAGGAGATAACCTTTCAACCTGGGAGCATCTACATATGTCCATATCCATGGTCCTTCAGCTGGTAATAATTTCAAGAGTTCGCTGAATCTTTATCACAAAATAAACACCACATTGACTTGGGATTACCACTTATGTTGGACAACTTCAAATATATTCATGAACGTGAATAATCTCGAATTTGAGTTCCTTACACTTCTCCTCACATTAGAAGATCTAATAGAATAAATGAGTAAAATAATGGTTCTTATGCAAGATTTCTCAAATACAGTTTCCACTTTTAACTATGATACGTTAAATTGCATTCAGGGGCTTAGCGGTCAACCCTTATCAGGGCCAGATATAGGTGGCTTTGGAGGCAATGCAACTCCGCGGCTATTTGGACGTTGGATGGGGGTTGGAGCTATGTTTCCATTCTGTCGTGGCCATTCTGAGGTTGCTACTGATGACCATGAGCCATGGTCATTCGGAGAAGAGGTATGTCCTCTTGCTTTAAGAAAGTCACCTTCTGGTTTTAGGATTTTTATTTTGACACTAATGAACTATGGTCTCTTATTAGTGTGAAGAAGTCTGTCGTGCAGCATTGAAGAGGCGTTACCAACTGTTACCACATTTTTACACCTTATTTTACATTGCCCATACAACTGGTGCTCCAGTTGCAGCTCCCATCTTTTTTGCTGGTAGTTTTTGTAGATTATTGGATTCCATCTCTTGAATTTTTTCAGTTATATATTATGCTCATCTTCTCTATCGTGTTTTCATAAATGCAGATCCTAAAGATTCTAGACTAAGGACTGTTGAAAACGCCTTTCTTTTGGGCCCACTTCTCATATATGCAAGGTTTTCTTCTTCCTCTTCAGAGTCATTGCTTTCCTTTTCCAAAAAGCTTGTAGACAAGCTAGTCATGACTTCGCTATGTTATGTGATATGTGTTCATATTTTGGGCATAATGAGAAGGAATTCTTTTGAGTCATTACTGTAGAAGCTTTCAGGAAAAATGTTTATTCATTCTTGAGAGTTGTCCAGTAGTTTCATGGGACTGCAAATCATATACTTACCAAGTTGTCTTTGGTTTGTTCTATATCGTTGTCTAGCACTTTAAATAATCAGGGATCGCATGAGTTTCATCACATATTGCCCAAAGGAACTTGGTTAAGGTTTGATTTTGAAGATTCACATCCGGTATGATTGCAGATTAGTTCTGACTCTCTCCTCTTCTTTCTTTGGTAAAAAAACTTAGATTTTGTTTTATGATTTCCACATGTTTTTTACTCAGTTTCTTTGTGTCAGGATTTACCGACATTATATTTACGAGGTGGATCCATTATATCAGTGGCTCCTCCACATCTACATGTTGGGGAGTTTACTATGTCAGATGACTTGACCCTACTTGTGTCATTAGATGAAAATGGCAAGTTTAGCTTCTGATCCAGTCCAGATAGAGGAGACCTGCTTTTGGCCTAGGCTATACAAAACTAGTATACTAACTAGCTGATTTTCTCATGCCTTGAGCAGGAATAAATTAGTTTTTAAAAAGAAATTGATAATATAATTTTTTAGAGATAAATATTTGGGATTAGAGTTTAGTTTAGTTTAGTTTAGTTTTGGATTTGTTGGTATCAAATTTTATAGATTTAGTTAAAGAAATAAGAGAATACCATTTACTTCTGTTTAATTTTGCTTTGAATTTATTAGTAAATAAGCTATTTCGTTAATGGTAATTTATATTTTCAAATCTGATAAGTGAATGAGAGAACTATATTCTGAAAACCACTTGTAAATAATAGTTTAGGTTTGTTCATCTCGCAACTTATTACTGTTGTCAATCCCTTAAAAAAATCATGAATGGAATTCTTTGTCTATGTCAGGCAAAGCTGAAGGACTCTTGTTTGAGGATGATGGAGATGGATATGGCTACACGGAAGGAAGATTTCTAATAACAAACTACATTGCTGAGAAGCATTCGTCCATTGTTACTGTGAAGGTTTCAATATCTGACGGAGATTGGCAGCGGCCAAAGCGGCGTGTTCATGTCCAGCTATTACTAGGAGGCGGTGCAATGGTACTGTTCTTTCTCTTGTTAAGAAAATATTGTGTAACTATAAGTTCAAAACATTTGAATATAAATATTGTTGAATAGCTTGATGCTTGGGGAATGGATGGAGAGACTATCCAGATTATGATGCCTTCAGAAAGTGAAGTTTCAGAATTAATAACCACGAGCAATGAGCGCTTCAAACTTCATATGGGTAAGACTAAATCTCATCGTCTAAATATGTATGCAGTTGTGTGTATAACCAGTTTTGTAACTATTGAGAAATATTGCTTTTTCTACCTTGCTACTGGTGTGTACACTTCTTCAAATTATAGCTGCTGGCCTCTATCTTAGTATGTGCGGCTCATCATTGTAGCCTTTTGATATATATGCATCTGAATAAATTTGTGAAATTATCATCATAATATAGTTAATTCCAAAGACTAATTCTTACATAGTTTTTTGTGAACATATTCATAATGTCTTCAATGTGTATTATTAAAATGTAGAAAATACAAAACTGATACCTGAGAAGGAAATGCTACCTGGACAAAAGGAACTTTCAAGATTGCCAGTTGAGCTAAACAGTGGCAACTGGAAACTAAACATAATTCCTTGGATTGGTGGAAGGATATTGTCCATGTCACATGTTCCATCAGGTAATATAATTTTCCTGTTTACTAGTAAGCATGATAATGGTTGGGTATCAATGTTTACTTTTACTTACATTTTTGCTCAATTACAATTTTCAGGAGTACAATGGCTTCATAGCAGGATAGATATCAATGGTTATGAAGAATACAGCAGTACTGAGTACCGGTCATCTGGATGTACAGAGGAATACAATATCATTGAGTGAGTTTACTTTGACGATCTCTCTCACACATGCATATTCTTTTTATAGTCTGAAACTTGATATAAAAATACAATGGAGCAAAGAGTCCACTGCTGCATCGGTTTCTCTGTTATGGAAGGCAACAGCTCTCTGCATTATACTTATTTATGTTACATTGTTACTGAATGGATTGTTTCATCTCATGTAGGACGGATGTAGAACATGCAAGAGAGGAAGAATCTCTTATTCTAGAAGGTGATGTAGGTGGTGGACTTGTTCTTCAGCGTAAAATTACCATACCTAATGACAATCCAAACATTCTTCGTATTGCCTCTATCATTGAAGCCCGCAGTATTGGTGCTGGTTCTGGTGGTTTTTCAAGGTTTGTTTCTCCGCACCTTTCTGAACACTATTTCGATGTTACATAACTGTAGCAGAACAGTGAAACCCAAATATTTAGTAATCTTGTTGTGTAATAAAAATAGAGTTTTCAGACAATAGGTTGCTAGCGAGTAACATAAGGTTTAATTCCTTGTATATGAGGCTCCGTTGTTGGAACGAGAATAGCCAGTCTTTATTTACTTTTCTTGTGGCTGTAAAATGGTGGTTCTTTTGATGCTGGTTACATACAATGCAGGCTGGCATGCTTAAGAGTCCATCCAACTTTCACTATTTTTCATCCAACCAAAACGTTTGTGTCTTTCTCATCGATTGATGGTACAAATCATGAAGTTTGGCCAGATTCTGGAGAGAAGCTATATGAAGGGAACAACCTCCCACATGGTAAGTACCTGTACGCTCTTCCCATTGTTCTCATGTTTCAAACAATATCAACTTTTTTTTTCTGTGTTTTGGCAGGTGAATGGATGCTGGTGGACAAGAGTCTCAATCTAAGGTTGGTAAACAGGTTCGACGTTAGTCAGGTTGTCAAATGTATTGTCAACTGGGACTGTGGAACCGTGAACATGGAGCTGTGGTCTGAAGACAGACCTGTTTCAAAGGAATTACCTCTAGAAATAGAGCATGAATATGAAGTCACAAGTTTCCCATAATTGTGTTGCAAATGTGTTTAACTCAGTCCCCCCTGTTCGTAGGAATCTACTTTGCTACTTTGGGTTGTTCAGTTTTCTATGCATTAATAAGTGAATGAGCAGTGTTTGACATATATAAGTACACTACTGGAAGTAGTGAGAGACTTTGAACCGTACGCTGGCATAAATATGAAAAATATTTTTGAGAAATTCTGTAAGTTTGCACTAAAAAGGTGAAACCACTAAAAAGTTTTTTTTCCATAAATATAACACACACATAGTAAAATGACTAAAATATATTTTATTAAATAGGTAAAAAACATATATATGGTTATATACTATGATTAATTATTAATTAATCTAGATATAAGTGTGAATAATAGAGCATGGGTCAATGCTCCTATTCACCAGCGATCGAGCAAACATATCATGTGAAACCAAACCGAAGAAAGAAAAAACTAAACTAATCAAGATTTAATGTTTAGGAATGAGCCCTACATGCGCGGTTTATGATTAAAAATATATTTAGAATCTAAAATAATAATTTTAGAAAAGTTTCAAAAATGACCCGCTCTTGCAAGTTATATAGAATACATTAATGATCTGCAAAAAAAAATTCCAGCTTAGAAATCATTCTTATACCACGAACAAAAAATTTAAAACTAGATAGTCTAGCACAAAGTGCCAGGAAACAGTCATTTTTTATCGTTCACATAGATGCGGAGTTACCGATATGGTTTAAGAGTCAATATGAATCTGTTCTTTTGACGATAAAAAAAATAAAAATAAAAATAATGGTTTGAAAAATAAATTTTGGAATTGAACATATTTGAAAAAAATATTATTATTATTATTGTTATTATTATTATTATTCATTGATATTTTTATTTATAAATATTTAATCTTATTTATAAAAGTAAAGTTAAAATAATCTCTTACCTCTTTAAAACAAATTATTTTGGTCATGCTCTTTACACGTTATCTTGTTAGAAAAACCATATTTTAATTTTTTCTGAAAGATGATTATACTTCGAATGGTAAAAGCAGTTCAAACGGTGCAGATCAAGCAGATCATGCAGATCAAACGGATCAAGTGCAGATCAAGCAGATCATGTGAGAGAAAGACAGATCAATCAGATCAAACAATCTATCATAAACAATCTTTTGAATACCGGACTGAACATTGACTCGGGATTATAGTTGAGTTAATGGTCGGATCGGTCCGTACCGATCCAACTTCTAATTTAATTTAAATTTAACTTAAATTGAAGAAAACAAAGTTTTAGTATCGAACTAAATTAATGATTTGACCGAATTTGACTAATTATTGATTGAGTTTACCAATTTTACTTAAATCATATTCTTAACACAACTTATAATCGGTTAGAAGAACAAGATACAATTTGATCGGTTTTACCGGCAAGTCCGGTCCAATTTTCAAAACACTGACTTAAATTTATAATGATAAAAATTTAATCAAAATAGTTTACATATTTAAATAATAAAAATTATAAAGATAAAATAAAATATATAACTATATAAAAACAATAGATAAATAGTAATAAATACTGCACTATAGTTATGTTTCTGTAATTTTATAAATAAAAATCTCTATAATATTATTTGAGAAGTCACTTTCTTAGGTGTCGCGCTCACGTTAACTCTCAGAATGGTTGATTACTATGATACCCTTAATGAAATAAAAAACCATTTAAATACTATTCTTTTCTTTAAAAATTTTCCAAATAACAATATAAAATAAAAAGGAAATATTTATAAAGCATAAAAAAATTAAAACGAAAATATATGCATATATAATATGATATCATAAAAAGGAAAGTTCACAAAATATTAATAATTTATTAAAAGATATTTTTAAATAACATAAAATATATTTTTGAAGTAATTAAATGATTTTCTTATATATATATATATATTCTTAGATGAAAATTATATTTGTATACAATGTCATTTCATAAAAAAAAAAGATTCACACATATGCTCTTGATATTAAAAAATAAGAAATATTTTTCTTTTAAAACATAATTTTACAGTGTGAATATATATTTTCAAAGTAATAGAACCGGTTTTTATATATCTGTCTATTTTATTAGATGATTACATAAAATAATTAAGTAACATAAACTGATATATGTTTGATTGACAAAAAAATAATTTATGATTTATAATTAGTATTTATATATATATATATATTCTTTTTAATTTTTCATATTTTTAGTCTACTATAATATCTTACAATTACAGAAAAAAATAAAAATTATATTTTACTTATATAATATAATTTCTCAAAAACGAACACATTTTTACTACATACTTTAAGAGATATAAAAGAAAACTTTTAAAAAAGTTTAACAGTAAACATCTTTTGATCAAATAACTACAACATGAGTGACTTGACTAATTTTGCTTATATATAAAATCTTAGATTTAACTACAATAAAAATTAATAATTTATTTATTTTATAAGAATATATAATATATAATAATATTTGCTTATTTTATAAATTTAAATTACATGATGACTTAAAACCTATGAACAATTGAAAAATAAAATATTAACTCACTGTTACAATTTAGTTCTTTTGTAAAATTATATATATATATATGCATGAGACTTTATATTATTATTATTATTATATTAATTTATATGTTTTGGAAAAGATACTTTAGTTTATTTTGTATGTCATTCTAACCACAATATATCTTAAGTTATACATAATATTACTAAAATATAATTATATATCTAAGATAAAAATCAACCTAAATGCGAATAAAAAAATTAAAAATAATAATATATTTAGAATAAAAATATTATTGTTGAATTAAAAGAAACAGAAGAAATTCAATATGTCTAAAGGATAACTAAATCGACTATGAAAAACAACAAAACTGATTAGATATAAAATATCTAAAATCATATGTATAATTAAATTAATATAATATTATTAATATAAATTATAAAGCAAACTATAAATTAATAAAATTAAAATAAATATCAATCAATTATTACAATATATTTAATTTATAAATATTTATGCCCGTGCATGAGCACGGGAAAATCACCTAGTATTGAAAATATTAGTAAATACATATATCTTCCATTAATATATACATTTACATAAATAAAAACACACCATTATATGAATAATTTAGATAAATGTTAAAGTGATATAACAGAAATAAAAATAAAAAGATAAAAAGTTAAAGTTTTTGGTATCGTTAAAACTGTTAATAAAATTAAATGAATACAATAGATAAATAAAATTAAAATATATAACTATATAAATACAATAGATAAATAGTAATAAATATTGCACTATAGTTATGTTTCTGTAATTTTATAAATAAAAATATGAAAATATTAGTAATAAACCAAATACATATATCTTCCATTAATATATACATTTACATAAATAAAAACACACCATTATATGAATAATTTAGATAAATGTTAAAGTGATATAACAGAAATAAAAATAAAAAGATAAAAAGTTAAAGTTTTTGGTATCGTCAAAACTGTAAATAAAATTAAATGAAAATATGCTATTTATAAAAGAATATTAAATATATCAATATTTTGTAAAAAATCATTTATTGGTAAAAAAGAAAAAATATGGGTGAACATCACCAAAATTGTAGTGGACAAAACTGCATGTAGGAGATCTGTTTTTTTCATAAAAGATAAAAATAAAAAAATTGGACTACATGCAGTTCTCCTAGAATTAAATTTTAAGAACAGAAAAAAGATGAATGACATAACAAATACAGTTCTCCTGTAATTACCAGGATCTGCCTTTCTCCTGTCCATCTCATTCATAACCATAGTACAAAAAAGAAAAAAAGATAACAGAAACAATCGTGAGTAGTAGAAAAAGAAAAGTGAAATGAAAGGGCCAAATACTAAAATAATATGTAATGAAAAATTAAAGTTCCACTCATTTTGAAGTATTAAATAATGGGGAAATTTCATAACTACACTTTGTGTAGTACCACAATTCAACAATATCATCAATAGAAGGACATTTTCACAAATACACTTTTCATTAATGTGTAAAAGACAAAATTAACCCTACTTTATCTCTAAGATATCACCAACTTTTTCTCTCTATCGTGACTTTCTTCTCTCTGTCGAGATCCATTGACGAGGCAAGGCGGAGCGACGGCGGCCAGATTGAGAGACGACGACAGCAACGGGGAGCGACGGCGGCGGCGAGATCGAGCGACGACAGCGGCAAGATCGAGGCCTTTTGGTCTAACCTCAACGCATCATTCGATTCTGATTGCAGCAAGGATAATTAGATCCACTATCTGTTTCCTCTTCGCTGAAATCCTCAGTCTCCTTCACCATCGATGATCCGATTCGCTCCGGTCGAAAGTGAAACACGGTGATATTAATGCAGAGAACGAAGAAGTAGAGAAGGAGATCGAGAGATTATCAACGAGATTAGAATCGCTCCGGTTAGATAAGGCCGAGCAGACTCATGATTTGCTGCTAAAAGAGTTTTCGAAGTTGGAAAGCAAGAATCGTGATTTCACGTTTTGCCAGCTTTTGAGGTCTGAAGAATGAATGATCGGTTAGTCATTTTTGAGTTGAAAAATCACAACTCTTGTTGTTGTGATGTATGATTTTGAGTTTGGTTTGTTCCTTAATGTCTAAATATACATTAAAGATTGTGAGTTTTGTTGCCCATTTTCCTCTGTAATATCAGTTCCATTAAATGAATGATTCTCATAAAAAGTTTCTGATTCGTCACCAAATACAAGGAGTCCACAACTTTGTTGAATCTTGATTTTCCTTTAAATACAATGCTTCTCGTCAAGTTATAAGAGATTAAAAAACATTCATAAAGTTTACAGAAACAGCTTATATTGTTTATACACCAATTATGAGGGGTTTGTAAGTGTTTTTAAATGGTTTATAAATCAGTTTATGTCACTTTTAAAACTAATATTATTATAAATCTGGGTTTTATGATATTCTGATAATACATCAAAAAAATTTATAAGTTTTTATAAAGTGGTATTTGAATAAGATATATATATATATATATATATATATATATATATATATATATATATAGGTTTATAAAACAGAAAAGAATATATTTGCTTAGACAATTTATAATGGTTTATAAAGGTAAAATAAATTAGTTAGAATGACTCTAAAACATTTAAATAGTTTATAACCATTTATAAAGTCTAATAATAGAATTTATAAGAGGTATTATAAGAGTTGTATCGGTTTATTAATCAACTAAAAGAGTTTATAACCATTTAGAAAGCCTTATAAAATAATTTATAATGGTTTGTATAATAATTTCTAATGGTTTATACGGGTATATAAAAATAATTTATTAAATTTATAAGCCATTATAAAGAATTATTAAATAATTCATAAATGTATGTAAAATTTCTAAAGCGGTGATGCCTTTCTTGCTGTCTGCATGTGCCTCAGAATCTGCCACATATCATCATCCCTTTACAAAGCCTACGCATTTTCTTTAATTTTATTAATTTAATCTTGTGTATCAAAGTGTTGAGCTTTAAGCAAAAATGTCTAAAAATGTTTAAGATGTTTCTTTCTTCCGTTTTGGTTGCATGTTGTTCTAGCCCCTTTGGATTTTGATGTTATAAAACTCAGTGTATAAAAAACCATTTATTAGGTTCATAAATCTATTCATAATTAGTTATCAAAACAATTTATAAGGCTTTCTATATTTCTATAACCATTTAGAAAGCCTTACAAAACAATTTATAATGGTTTGTATAATAATTTATAAGAATTTATAAGCGTATGCAAATAATTTATACGGGTTTACAAAAATAATTTATAAAGTTAATACACCATTATAAATGATTATAAAGCAATTTATAACCCCTTATAAACCTTTATAAAACTCAGATATACTAGTTTCATGAAGAGATTAATAAACTCAAAGATGAAAAAACTGATAAATAATAACTTATAAATGTTTATAGCTGGCCCCTTATAAAATATTATATAAACTAAGAGATGAAAATGTTCATATACTAGTTTCATGAAGAAATTATATAACTTATAACCCATTATAAACATTTATAAAACTCAAATATACTAGTTTATATAACTTATATACTAGTTTCATGAAAAGATTATATAACTTATAACCCCTTATAAGCCTTTATAAAACTCAGATATATTAGTTTCATGAAGAGATTATATAACTTATAGCCCCTTATAAACCTTTATAAAACTCATATATAATATTTTTATGAAGAGATTATATAACTTATAACTCCTTATAAACATTTATAAAACTCAGATATATTAGTTTCATGAAGAGATTATATAAACCCATAGATGAAAAGCAGATAAATAATAACTTATAAATGTTTATAGCTGGCCCCTTATAAAGTATTATATAAACTAAGATATGAAAAAGCTGATATATTAGTTTCATGAAGAGATTATATAACTTATAATCCCTTATAATAAACATTTATAAAACTCAAATATACTAGTTTCATGAAGAGATTATATAACTTATAACCCCTTATAAACCTTTATAAAAGTCAGATATACTAGTTTCATGAAAAGATTATTTAAAATAGAAATTATAAGGGGTATTATAAGAGTTGTATAGGTTTATTAATCAACTAAAAGAGTCTATAACTATTTTAAAAGCCTTATAAAATAATTTATAGTAGTTTGTATAATAATTTATAATGGTTTACAAGGGTATATAAAAATAATTTATTAAATTTATAAACCATTATAAAAATTATAAAATAATTTATAAAGGTATGCAAAATTTCTAAAGCGGTGGAGCCCTTCTTGCTGTCCGCATGTGCCTCATAATCTGCCACGTTTCATCATCCTTTTACAAAGCCTACACGTGTTCTTTAATTTTATTAATTTAATCTTGTGTATCAAAGTGTTGAGCTTTAAGCAAAAATGTCTAAAATGTTTAAGATATTTCTTTCTTCCGTTTTGGTTACATGTTGTTCTAGCCCCTTTGGATTTTGATGTTATAAAACTCAGTGTATAAAAAAAACATTTATTAGGTTCATAAATCTATTCATAATTAGTTATCAAAACAATTTATAAGGCTTTCTACATTTCTACAACCATTTAGAAAGCCTTACAAAACAATTTATAATGGTTTGTATAATAATTTATAAGATTTTATAAGCGTATGCAAAAAATTTATACGGGTTTATAAAAATAATTTATAAAGTTAATACACCATTATAAATGATTATAAAACAATTTATAAGGGTACATAAAATCATTTGTAAGAGCATATAAACCATTTATAAAGGCATATAAAACATATTATAAAATCTATTAACCATTTATAAATGTTTATAAGAAAGTTATGAAAGTTTATAAATAATTTATTAATGGTATGTATACTACTAATAAAGGTTTATAAAAAAATTATGAAAGCTTATATTTAATTTATAAGGGATATTATAAGAGTTGTATAAGATTATAAATCAAAGTATAACCATTTAAAAGAATTATAAAACTATTTATAATGGTTTGTATAATAATTTATAAAGGTTTATAAAGGTATGTAAATAATTTATAAGGGTATGTAAAATAATTTATAAAGTTTATACACCATTATAAAAGATTATTAAACAATTTATAAGAATATGTAAAATTTCTTAAGCGGTGGAGCATTGTTTGATGTCTACATGTGCCTTAGAATCTGCCACGTATCATCAGTTATAGAGTGTATGACAAAACATTGTAGGTACATTAAGAAATTCAATCTAAAATTAGCATTACAGTTTCAACTTCACAAAGCACTTCACCATGAGCCACTTAATCACCTTCTTTCTTCAGCCACTTGGCAATAATAATATCACCATCTTTCTTCATTACTCATAACTCCTCTTTATTTATAAGAGTTAATAAATCAATTTACAGAAATTTATAAATCAATTTATAAGGATTTATAAATCAGTTTATAAGGGTTTATAAATCAATTTGTAATAGTTTATAAAAATAGTTTGTAAGAGCAGATGTTATATAGCCAACAAACTTAACTTTTCAGGTTTTATAAGAGATTTTTCGTTTATATTGATGGGTTTATGATGAGTTTATTGGAGTTGATAAATCGGATGTGGAAGTTTAAAAATCATTTTATAAAGTTTTATAAATCAGTCATAAAAGTGTATAAATCTCTTCTAAGGATTTCTAAATATTTATAAGAGCTTATACATAAATACATGACATATGATATAACCAATCATTGCACCAGGAAGGATTGATTACAACAGGATCATGCTAAAACCAATCCTGCACACACACAAAAATACAAAGTAGACTTCCAAGCAGAAACTTAAAAACACAAAGAGAGAGAGACTTGGGAGGGAAAAAAGCAGAAAACGCTTAGCAGCAATACGACCAATACATCCTTCAGCAACACTGTTCAGATACACCAACGGTGTGTTCCCAATCAAATGTCGGAAGAGAAAAACAGAGTCAATCATTACATGAACATGGAACATAACTCAATAAACAGAGAGAGAGAGAGCTTACCTCGGTCACATCATTAGCAATACGAGGGGCCATGATGATTGAAGCTTCACTGATTTATTCAGAAGGAAGAAACGTACATCAAAAAAAACAACAAACTTTGTCTTCGTCGCGATTGGGATTGATCTCATCCTTTGCAGTCTCTGGTCCATCACTTTACCATGGCGATAACAGGACCAGAGCTAAGGAAGTCACACAAGCCGTTGAAGAAAGGTCTTTCCTTGAGATCACGATAATGCTTCTGTGCAAAATCCTTGGAATGAACAACGACCTTGATACCAACAAGCTTATTCCCATCTCATTTCAAATCAAAAAGATCATCCACAATCAAATCAATCTCATTTCAATCCGTGGAAGATAAATAGAAGAAACTGCAAGTCTATTTACAGGATCGGAAGAAATTGAGGTCTGACCAGAAGTAATGCTCTTTAGGCAACGCATCACAATCATCTTCCCCCCACCCCAACCAATTACGAACGAGAAACCCTAAATCTCTCCCCCAAAACATATTGGGACGTTGGCCAAATCTTGCAGAAAACTCTTCATCTTCGTCAATCTCGCCGGACTTTCGCCAGGTTCGTCAAATCTTGCCGGAAATTCGTCGGCTTTGTTAAATCCCGTTGGAGTCGTCGATTTTTGATTTTCATCCTATGTCGCCGGATTCTCATATTGAGATCGAGGAAGAAGATATTAGGGACATTGTAGTCATTTTCCTATTAAAAATTTGGTGGTATAGTTGGTTAGTGTATTTTTGAAAAGTGGTATTCTAAAAGTGGTATTAGTGACAATTCCCCTTAAATAATGAAAAAACGATCTATTTTCTCACGAGAAGTATCATATAGCACCAAATATCCACCAAAGTATGATCCTGAGTTATTTCTCTCCGAAAATAAAGTTCAAATATATTTCCCCATGAATATATAGTTCTACTAGAATTTCCCCAAAGATCGAAATCCAAAACCCCATAAAATTGGTTTATGGTGGTTTAAAATTCTAAAACCTCATACTCGAACCACTTGATATTTTCTTCTCCAAACTCTAATTGCATACCAGATTTCGTTTAGGGTTTTTGATAAAATTAGCACGGATATGTTTAGTCGGGCATTTTTTGTTTGGGTTTAGTTTCCATCGGTTTATTGTATGAGATTCAAGATTTTAAATTCGGTTTTCAGAAATCGTGAGTAAACTAAATATGATAGGGAAATAGATTTTGAACTTTTATTTCATAGAAAAATAGCACAAAATTATGTAGATAATGATGTTATATGATATTTCTCGTGGAGAAATAGATGTCTTCTCTTAACTAATTGTCTGATAGGTAAAAGTAAACAGTACCGAATATAAGGTGAAAAATAGGTTTTGGAAAAAAAACGCAAACCAAAAGCCATAAACGATCGCATAAAGAGGGTGCGGGTTTCAAAACACCGCATTGGGAAAACGCAAAAATTGATTTGTTTGTCCCCCATTCATAACCCCCAAGTATCTCACCAATGGTATCATCATCATCGTCATCACTCACAAGCGTAACTCTACCCTCGTATCCTTCCTTCTTCTCTAAATCCAATTCTCTCAATCCAATCGCTCCATTTCTCTCCCTTCCCGCTATCACATCCTCTGCTCTCGCCTTCACCACCAGGTCGTCTATTCGGATTTTGCAAATGATCTCTCGAACTAATTTGATTGTTCAATAGCGAGTTTGGCCATTTGGGTCTTTTGTTTTGATTAAAGTTGATAACTTTTGATTGAAAAGTTTGAATCTTTAGCAATTTATCATGCAGAGGAAGATGATTTGTGTAGAGCCTTACTCTGTATTGTAGATGAAGACTAATAGTTTATTTTCTTGGAGAAATGTCAAACAGAAGTAAAAAAAAGAGTACTTACTAGTACAACCACCTTGCATGCAGAAGCAAAGGAAGACGACATTGTTTAGTCAGGAGGATGAGTGTTAGTGGAGGAGATAGCTCGGAAACTGCTCCATCTGTTGATATGATTTCTGAGGCGATTTTGGAGGACGGAGTCTTCAGATTTGACTGTTCCTTGGAGCATAGGAAAGCTGCGTTTCCAAGTGTTTCATTTAAGAACAGCAAAGACCGGGAAGTGCCCATTCCAAGTTACATTGCTCCAGTGTATACTCCTACTTATTCCCTTCTTCAGGAGCAACAAGTTGTCATTTTTGAGGTTGTTAGCGTTTCTTTTCTTTTTCTTTTGAAACTCATCTGGAAAAATTTCAATCTTGACGTGTTCACTTGTGCTGCAGTTTTCACCTGGCACGTCGTTTTATGGGACGGGAGAAGTTGGTGGCCAGTTGGAGAGAACGGGGAAACGGGTGCGTCATTCTCTTTTACATCCATCATCTGTTCACCTAAGTACTTAACTAATGTGGGGGATATAAATGTTCAGGTTTTTACATGGAACACTGATGCATGGGGCTATGGCTCTGGAACTACTTCACTTTACCAGTCTCATCCTTGGGTACTAGCTGTCCTTCCAACTGGAGAAACACTCGGTGTTCTTGCTGATACCACACGAAAGTGTGAGGTATTATTATTTATGGACATACGCCCCTCTTTTGTGGACTCACTTTGCAATGCAATCTTTCTTTTTTCATTGTATTGACATTTTTTTTTCTTGTCCCTAAGATTGATCTAAGGAAAGAAGGAGTCATAAGAATAATCTCCCCACCATCATATCCGATAATTACCTTTGGTCCATTCTCCACACCCACTGCTGTCTTGCAGTCCCTGTCCCATGCCGTTGGTAAATTATTGATTATATTTTTCTTTCCTTCCTTATTAGTTGTGCTTTTTTATGCATTGAGACATTTCATATTTCAAATGTTAACTTGCCTGAGCTACTAAAATTGACTTGTGACTCTTAGGAATTGCAGAAAGTATGGTTGTTTATGCAAATTATTATTGTTTGAGACAGAAGAGACAAACTGTTTCTTAGTTTTCGTTTGTCTTTACCTTTGTTCTCTCTCTTTCCTTTCCTTAGTAAATTATCATTCTGCGCTAAATAAGTTATGCTTTCTACTTATCAGGAACTGTTTTTATGCCTCCAAAGTGGGCATTAGGCTACCATCAATGCCGTTGGAGTTATATGTCTGACAAGCGAGTAGCCGAGGTCAGTATTTGTTCATATTCTATATATTTGAGAATTATAGAATACAGTCAGTTCTTATATTATAGTCATCATTTTCATCCTTCTGGTGATGAATTGCAGATAGCTCAAACATTTCGGGACAAGAAGATTCCATCTGATGTGATATGGATGGACATTGACTACATGGATGGATTTCGTTGTTTCACATTCGACAAGGTGTGTTTTTTTATTTAAGTCCCAAGTAGAGTTTTATTAGTGCTTCTAGGTATATTTTATATGGAACACTATTTCAGGAGCGTTTCCCGGATCCTAGTGCTTTGGCAAAACATCTTCATGATAATGGTTTCAAAGCGATCTGGATGCTTGACCCTGGAATCAAGCAGGAGGAAGGTTTTGATGTCTACGACAGTGGAAGTAAGAATGATGTTTGGGTTAAGCGAGCAGATGGGAAGCCCTTTATTGGTATTCACTCTCTTGTTATGATTTTGATGCTGGCTTGTCATGTTAATCTAATACTTAATTCAAACATTTCTGAGTTTATGTTTGGCTTCATTAGGTGAAGTGTGGCCTGGGCCTTGCGTTTTTCCTGACTATACGAATTCCAAAGCTCGCTCTTGGTGGGCTAATTTGGTTAAGGATTTTGTTTCGAATGGTGTTGATGGTATATGGAATGATATGAATGAGCCTGCAGTTTTCAAAGTAATTCTCGTATACTTTGCTTTCATACTTGTATTTTGTAGATACAATTCTTTATGAGTTTTCATGCAATCTTACTTGTCAATGTCCAGGTCGTGACAAAGACGATGCCTGAGAACAATATTCACATAGGAGATAATGAGCTTGGAGGCGTTCAAAACCACTCGCACTACCACAATGTATTTCTCTTCTTCTATCTAGTTTCAAATGATCTCATGTTTGAAGCTATCCAAGTTATATCAAAAAGCAGTGGGTCCTTGGCTTTCTGGAGTACGTAGATATAGACATAGGATGATAGACCGATACAGACGATTATTAATTTTCTCTTTATGGTATGGTGTTATTGCTCTTAAAATTTTATCTTTGAGCTTCCTAAAGTTTCTTGTCAATATTTATGCTGAGACAAAGAAGAAAATTTTGCAGTGCATGTAGAGTGAAAGTAGTTGGTTGCTGAATGAAGATACGCTTTGCCTAAAGAATATACCTTTTGTACCATATTTAGATATGATGGTAAGAACTTCAAGTTAATTTTGTTAAGATTTACCGTTGTCTAGGTCTACGGGATGCTGATGGCAAGATCAACTTATGAAGGGATGGAGCTAGCTGATAAGAATAAGCGACCTTTTGTTTTGACAAGAGCTGGGTTCATAGGTAGCCAGAGATATGCTGCAACCTGGACAGGAGATAACCTTTCAACCTGGGAGCATCTACATATGTCTATATCCATGGTACTTCAGCTGGTAAGAATTTCAACAGCCAACTGCCTCCTTATCGCAAAATTAAAACACTGAGTGTGTGATTATCATCTATGATGACTGTAGTTAATATGTTTTGCTCCCATCCCCCTAGTTTTTCTTGTCATGCTTTAAGAATCCAAGAATTCATACTCATGAGCATTTTTCTTAATTGGTTGATTTCTTTACATCAGTAATTTTCTTATGTTCTTTTGAATTCTAATGTTGCTTATAACCTATAAAAAAAATTCAATTTAGAAGGCTATCATTAGAAACGAGTCGATAGTGTCTTTTTTTTGTTCTGTATATATTGATTTGGTGAAGAACAATGTGAATTGCTCATGCGTTAAATTAACCATCTGCAACACCTTTGATAACTTGTATTTAGGGGATTAGTGGTCAGCCCTTATCAGGGCCAGATATTGGTGGTTTTGCTGGCAATGCTACTCCACGGCTATTCGGGCGCTGGATGGGCGTTGGAGCTATGTTTCCGTTCTGCCGTGGTCATTCTGAGGCTGGTACTGATGAACATGAACCATGGTCCTTCGGAGAAGAGGTTCTTTTTTGTTTGCTAGCAAATCTTATAAGAACTATTTCAGTATTACGATTCAATTTTTTTTATAATATGCATAGAAAAATACTACCTATTCTCCAAAGAACGAGCAACGAATTGTTAGTTTGCAATCTCTTATACAAACTCAACGATTTTTAATTAGTGTGAAGAAGTTTGTCGTGCTGCATTGAGGAGGCGTTACCAACTCCTACCACATTTTTACACTCTATTTTACATTGCCCATACAACTGGTGCTCCAGTTGCAGCTCCAATCTTTTTCGCTGGTAGGTTTGTGTAAGATTTAGTATTGTATTCCATTTGTTGAACTTATGCAATAATATCTTATGTTCTCTCTCTTTTGTTTTGGTATTTGTGTATGCAGATCCCAAAGATTCCCGGCTAAGGACTGTTGAAAACGCCTTTCTTTTGGGTTCACTTCTTATCCATTCGAGGTTTTTTTCTTCCCATTTAGAGAGGAAATGATGGATCTTCCATTTCGTCTTTGCTTGTTGATTTTCGGAAATCATTGCTTCCCTTTCCTCAAAGCTTGCATATTTCATTAGTTAAGTCTTTGGTATGATATCGGTATAAGTAATCAGATTTAAGAGTATGTTGAACTAGAACCATTTATTTGGCATACTGATTGCCAATTAACGAGGATTAGTCATATAGTTTTTTCAAGTAGTCTAAAATTTAACAAGGGTTGCTGCTATCTCGAATCTTTTTCCTAACAATCTGTCTCTCACGGTGTCTTGCCTCTTTTTGAGTCATTTATTATAAGACTTTCCGGAAAAATGCTGTTTATTCATCCTTGTGAGTTGCTCTGTAGTTTACAAACTGCCAAACATCCAACTCATCAAGTTGTCTTTGGTTTATTTCTATCATTGGCTAGCACTTTGTCTAACCAGGGATCACACGAGTTGCAGCCTATATTGCCCAGAGGAACTTGGTTGAGGTTTGATTTTGAAGATTCACATCCGGTATGGTTACTGAAACTTTCAGCTTCCTCTTCGTTCTTCTGTTGGGAAAGAAACAATTAAGTTTGTTTTCCACTTTTTGTTTTCCGCTCATGATGCCAGGATTTGCCGACATTATATTTACAAGGTGGATCCATCATAGCACTTGGTCCTCCACATCTCCATGTTGGGGAATCTAGTCTGTCAGATGACTTAACCCTACTTGTGTCATTAGATGAAAATGGTAAGTTGAGCTTCTGATTCTGACAGGAGAACATGCCTTTTAGCTTAAGATGTGATAATATTGTAAATTTCCATTCTGCTTCTGTTGTTCTTGTTGTAACTTGGTTAGCAGAGGTGGAAAGATAACTATAATTGCTTCTGGTTGTTGTGCATAGTAGTGTTTGTTATGGTCTTTCTCAACAGTTCTTAATTTTGACGTCTACCCAAGGTCAGGATCATGTATTAGGAAAATTACACATTTGTGGATTGCCTTTTGAGCTTTAGTTGTCATTTAATATTATCAATTACATCATCAGAGCATGACAACAAGTTTTTCATTTGTCAGGGAAAGCTGTAGGACTCCTATTTGAAGATGATGGAGATGGATATGGCTACACAGAAGGCAGATATCTAATTACACACTATATTGCTGAGCGACAGTCTTCCATTGTTACTGTGAAGATTTTTAAAACGGAAGGAGAGTGGCAGAGGCCAAAGCGCCGTATTCATGTTCAGTTATTGCTTGGTGGTGGTGCAATGGTATTGTTCTTTCACTTGTCAAAAAAAATATAGGGGGGTGTGTAAGTCCAAAAGATTTAAATATTAAGTAATGTTGAACAGCTTGATGCTTGGGGAGTGGATGGAGAGACTATCCAGATTAAGATGCCTTCAGAAAGTGAAGTTTCAGCGTTAATATCTACAAGCAATGAGCGGTTTACACTTCATATGGGTAAATCTCATCTTTTTTAAATATGTTCATAGCTAGCCACTTTTGGAGTATATGACGTCACGCCATCTTAGCTTTCGTATTAATAATTGTTTTGATGAAATCTTCATCTGCTCAAGTTTGTGAACATATAAATCATGAATATAGCTACACCCGAATTCTAATTTTCATGGTTATTTACTTTCTTATGTCTTTCGTGTTTATCATTGAATGTAGAAAATACAAAACTGATAGCTGAGAAGGAAGTGCTACATGGACAAAAGGGAATGGAACTCTCAAGGGAACCAGTTGAGCTAAACAGTGGCGATTGGAAACTGAACATAGTTCCTTGGATTGGTGGAAGGATACTATCTATGACACATGTTCCATCAGGTAATTGATACGTGTTAAGTATCGGAACTGGTAACACAGTACTGATCAAGAGAAATACTGATTATATTGATAATAATGGTGTTTACAAACTTGAGAGAATTGCTAGAGAGTACTCTCACCTCTCCCTGATCATGAGTGATCTAATTTCTAGATGACCCTCTCTCTCATTCGTTCACTTACTTATATACTAGTAACTACTAGATTAGGGTAAAGACACGATCAATACTCTAGCCCATTAGTCTAAAAGCCTCTCACACATATGGGCCTCGTAACATCCTCGTAACATTACCGCGCCCTTTGAAAATAACCTTGTCCTCAAGGTTGTTGATGATGCTCAAGCTGTGTCCACCGAGAGGAAATGGGCATCTCTTGAGAGTGGTTGTGAGCCTGTTTGTTCAGTGCCTCGCCCACAGCTGATGGCAGGTTCAGAAAATTTCCCTGGTTGTCCAGCAATCTCTTACACTGAACTGGCTCCTGTTGACATCCACCACCACAAATTTTCTTTTGATCCAGCTCTGGTGGCCTTGGAGAATGGAACGTTCCCTGACTGAAGTAGCGAGCCTCCTCTACACCTTTCACCACATCAACGTTTTTCAAAACAGACTGATAGAAAGCAGGTCCCTTCTGTCGTTGACCATTGCTTGTATCAGATGTGTGCTCTTCAAGTACGATGTTTGATAAATGTAGTTCCCACAATAGCTTTATCTTCAACTTTGTCTGGTAATGTAATCTGATATCACCGTCTTTTTCTTTCAAGTTGGTCTCCATCAGTCTCAACTCGTGATTACTCTTGAGTGCACGCTTTACACCACGAGCTTCTGTTCTTTGGAACCACCTTGGAACCCCCACTACATGTAAGAGGTTCTCCCTTGAAAAGTTGTTTAGACAGAACTTAAGCATTGCTCCTGAGATGTTATGGCAGGGACTACGCTTTGATCGCATGCTCTCTAAACTCTTTACATCCTCATGAATTTCAGTGTTTCTCATACACCCCACTGCAACTTGCATTATCACACGAGCTACACCAAAGCGTTCTTCTCTGTCCAGAGCAAATTTCCTTAGCATCATTTGCAGAACTGATTCCCCTGGGTCCCATGGACATCCAATCACAGCAACCCCACACAAAAATCTGATTTGATCCGTCCTAATGCATTCTGCCCGTGAACTTGGACTAACCTCATTGTCTTTGGAGCTACTTTGCCAGGAAAGAACATCGGTAACATGTAGAATGGTATGCTGACTCTTCTCTTTGACTTTACTTCCTTGTCCAAGCTCCCTGAAGCACTTCACTTGGCCAGGATCCCACCAATACCGTTCATCGTACAGATTGTACAGCTCAGAGTGTTGTGTTACCTTGATCAACCTAGCACTGGAGCAAATCAACACTTTGTACCCATTGTTCTTTTCTCGACCTTGTGAGATCTCCAATGGTACAAATCGTCTAGCTCCCATGGTTACAGGCA
Organism: Hirschfeldia incana; assembly: GCA_026261945.1. Classification (NCBI taxonomy): domain Eukaryota; kingdom Viridiplantae; phylum Streptophyta; class Magnoliopsida; order Brassicales; family Brassicaceae; genus Hirschfeldia; species Hirschfeldia incana. The sequence continues at coordinate 4,993,311 of JABCMI010000013.1, read as the reverse complement.
ACTGTACTCTCTTGTTACTTATTCTCCCTGTGCTTTTCTTGATCTGAGTTTGCTTTAGCCCCAGCGAATCTTCTACAGCTTCTGAAGGACTTTTGAAACCCACTTCCACTGTTCCAAGAGGCTTGACTCTCTTTCTAACCTTGTGATAAACCCATTTGATAAGGATCCTTCTAACTCTATTGTATTTCTTTTCCACAAGAGTACCCAGTGATATGTATTCCAGTGTGTCTTTTTTCTTTGTGTTCCACTTCAGGTTGTTCCTCAACTCACAGTGGCCCTTAGTTTGCAAGGAGCCAGAAATGTCACCACTCCTCAGCACAGATGATGTCTTCCCCCCTTTCCTGTACTTCCTTTGCAACTTGGCCTTCTTTCCGTTTGTCAAGTGTAGCCTTTTCTCTGCATGTCTCTTCTTATTTACTTTCACAGCATCATTACTCATCAGATGATGTGCCACTCCTGCCATGTTACTCAACCTAACTCTTTCATTCTCCTTCCATCTCTTCCTCTTCCTATGCTTCTTCTTCACTTCTTTTTTTCTCAGACACATTTCGTCAAGCACCTGATAGGCATAACTCTTAGCCTTTGCTTCTTTTCCTCTGTCCCGCTGCTGCCCAGCTCCTCCAGTTGAGGCCACACTCTCAGAAAAATGTCCCTCACGATCTACATGCTCATTCCTGTAAGAACACAAGACTTTCTCCAGACCCGTTTGAACCACGGCCCCAAGACGCAACTTCCATCTCGTCTTCTTCTTTTTCATTTTTTTTCCTCTCTTGGGCATTTGATCGAACACCTCGTGCTCATGCGTAACCCTAACCTCATCAGTCACTTTACGCTCATCTGAGTCTTCTTTTTGGAAGAGACTTTCCTCAGAGACCAATGAATCATCCCCATATGTTATCTTCTTGCACAGTTCATCATCTCCTTCATTCTCTGGTGAAACCCAAATCTCGTTCTTCTGTATTGACAAATCGATCTTCTTCTCTGATACAGTCACAGGTGGAGCTGACTCGAAACTTTTCAGAAATCCTTCGTCAGAGCTCAGGATCTGATTCGAATCTCCAGTAGCCTTCATCCCTTCTCCTGGTTGATTCTTCGCCTCATCTTCATCGCTGAACCTCTGGTCCAGCCGATCCAACAAGCGTTGTTGTCTCGTTTGTATCTGACGCTGTTGTTGCATTTGTTGCTGCAGCGTGACCATGACTTGCTCCATCCTAGACAGAGGATCCATGATCGAGACCTGTTCTGTTTCCACAGACTCCATCTCCGACGCCTGTCTCGTCTCGGTCTTCTTCGGTGTCATACTTCCCATGGATCGTCGATGGCTCTGATACCAAGTTGATACGTGTTAAGTATCGGAACTGGTAACACAGTACTGATCAAGAGAAATACTGATTATATTGATAATAATGGTGTTTACAAACTTGAGAGAATTGCTAGAGAGTACTCTCACCTCTCCCTGATCATGAGTGATCTAATTTCTAGATGACCCTCTCTCTCATTCGTTCACTTACTTATATACTAGTAACTACTAGATTAGGGTAAAGACACGATCAATACTCTAGCCCATTAGTCTAAAAGCCTCTCACACATATGGGCCTCGTAACATCCTCGTAACATTATATATCGTTGATACCCTGTTTTGCTGTCTATTATCATCACAATCAACATTTTTGAAGCAAATAATCTTGGCCTTGGTGACAAACACTTGGAATTTTTGTTACAAGTAGTGAATGTAAACTTGCTGAACTGTGTAGGATTGGTATGAGCTGATTCGGTTAATTGCTAACCGGCTCTTTTTTTTTACTTCCTACAAGGTTGAAAACAATAATTTTGGTTGATTGCACTTTACAGGAGTTCAATGGCTTCACAGCAGGATAGAGATGAATGGTTACGAAGAGTACAGTGGTACAGAGTACCGGTCAGCTGGATGTACCGAGGAATATAATGTTATTGAGTGAGCTTACTTTGACAATCTCTCTCTCTCACACATGCACATTTCATGTATGCGATGGTTTTTGATATGAAGAAACAGTGTGACAAAGGCTTAAATTATGGCAGGTAGCACTCTCTGTACGTTATGTTTACTTCTGTCACTGAATTGATTGTTTCATCTTGTATAGGAGGGATTTGGAACAGGCAGGAGAAGACGAATCTCTTATCCTAGAAGGTGATGTAGGTGGTGGACTGGTTCTTCGGCGTAAAATCGCAATACCCAAAGACAATCCCCGAGTTGTTCAAATTGCCTCTAGCATTGAAGCCCGTAGTGTTGGTGCTGGTTCTGGTGGATTTTCAAGGTCTGCTATCTTTACAATTTTTTTTTTATTTTGCCACCACCATGCCTATGTTTAATGTTTTTGTAACATTTTTATCTACATCGCTCTAGTACCTAAGACGATTTATAAGATGTGGCTCTCAGACCACTTGCTAGAATACATAACCGTAGAAGAGCAGTGGGAAAAAACAATCCATAGTAATCTTGTTGTGTAATGTAAGTAAAGGTTTTGCATAAATAGGTTGCTTGCGTGTCACTAGAAGGTTTTATTCGTGGCAGCTGATCTACTGTCGTTGGAATTAGAAGAGTATGATTCAAAATCCTGTGTCTTTATTCTTTTTAATGTGGTTTGGAAAATTATGTTGCAGGCTGGTATGCTTAAGAGTCCATCCAACTTTCTGTCTTATGCATCCGACCGAATCGTTTGTCTCGTTCACATCGATCGATGGTACAAAGCATGAAGTATGGCCAGATTCTGGAGAGCAATTATATGGAGGGAACAACCTCCCACACGGTAAGTACCTCTGTAGCTCTTCATATTGTTATCAAGCTTAAACAATATCAACTTATGCTATTTTGTTTTTTCCAGGTGAATGGATGCTGGTGGATAAGAGTCTCAACATAAGGTTGGTGAACAGGTTCGATGTTAGTCAGGTCTTCAAATGTGTTATCCATTGGGACTGTGGAACCGTTAACTTGGAGTTATGGTCTGAAGACCGACCTGTTTCCAAGGAATCACCTCTGAAAATAGGGCATGAATATGAAGTCACAAGCTTCCCATAACTGTGTTGGATTAATATGTATTTTACGATATAAACTCATTCCCTTCTACTTGACTACTTGGGGTTGTGTCTAAATAAGTGAATGAGCAGTATTCGTACGCTGAGAATTATGTTGTCACTGTGTTGTATTAGATTACTTTGCTATCCAAATAACCCAGTAGAAATAGTTTGGTACCGTCTGAGCTTGAGCTTGGTACCGTCTGGCTATGGTCTTACCAGCATAGGGCTAAACATTCACACGATTGCTGTAAGGATTAATGGTTTTGTCCGGTTATGGTCAATCTCGGTTTTCAGCTTCTATCGAGTAATTGCTCTCCTTTAATATTAATAACGATTTTCAACAAAAACTAATAAATTTAAGTATATCCTATTATTTGAAAAATGAAATTTATTTTTACAGTTACACTAATTAATTATAGAATTTTTCAAATATTAAAAGCAAAACAAAGATTGAAAAGTTTTTATATCTAAAATTTAACAGAAAAGGTCATTCTTACATACATATTTTGACTCATAAATTAATATTAATATGCCATTTTCTTTGCAAGATGTTACTTTCACAACCGGACCTTTTAAACTCTTTTTACATGGACCCGGAACGAAAGCCAAAATACATTCGGTGTTTAAGTATGTTGCTAAATCAAGGGTGTGCATTTCTCAACTGCTATCGAGTGTTTTTCTCGCTTTTATTCAATATAAATAGTATATCACATACGAAACTTTCATTCATTTTAACCGCATTGCAATCATTCACTTGAGCATATAACGTTTTCATTGGTTTATCAATTATCGACAGAAAGCTCATCTTATTTTGAATTTTAACCCATATTATTAGTCATATATAAAGTAAATCTTGAGATATATATGAAGAAGAGAAACAAAATATGACATGCACCTCCATCTTTTCTCACGCACCATCAGGAACCTTGAAAACTGAATAACAAAAACAAATACGAAATCGTTATAAGTACGAAGATGATTAGATTTGAAATTGTAGTTTTAAGTGATACACTCACTTCCGCAATAGGATCCTGGAACTAAGAGATCTCCGCATGCATGAGAGATTTTAAAAAGTTTGTTTTGGTCAAAAACTGCTGAAAACAATTTATTGGCGCCTTTGCAGAAGCAAGACATATTATCGATTTGTATATATTCGCAGCAATCTTTGGATGGGGGAACCCATGGTGTACCCAACTTGAGAGAATCAACACAGTTAAAATACTCAGTATCACGTCTTTCCATAGTACATGGAGGTTGAGCTTGAGATGGAATTAATCTCACAATCAGTAATGCAAACATGAACAAATAAATGATCTTGAGAGACTCGAGAGTATAAGTTTTCACCGTCATTTCTGTTGTTGATTTATTTCTTCTATATGTCTTAATACTCTTCTTCACAAGCACTTTCATATATATATGCAAATCCTATTTTGTGAAAGTCCAAAAATGCAATTATGAAAGAAAAAGGGATTCAAAGCCATGCCAAAAAACACAGAGAAAGAAAGACCTGTTGAATACAAGAGCAATAAATATTAGTTACTCATTTAACATCTAAAAAAGTGGTCACGTTTGAAGAAAATGAAAAGAAGAAATCAATAAAAAAAGTTCTTGACCAGTGTTTTAAAACCAGACAGGACCCTAACCAAATGGTTAGACTAGATTCGACCATGAACTAATTATATAGTTGGATTGGTCGAATAATTGGCTACAAATCATATAATTAGAATAAATTTCAAAGTTATTAAAATGATAAAAACTAATAAAATTATCAAAAATCTATAAGCCATCTACATGAATATAAAACAAGTTTATATTTGTAATATGTTACATTAAAATTTGATTTATATTTTATTAATTTATCATATATACTAACATTATTTTTAAATTTATATATTAAAAAGTATATTAAACCAGATTATAAAATCAGATTTGATCCGGTCGAACTATATTGAACGGGGAACTAAAATGTTTTTGGTTTAGCTTCCGGTCTGGTTTTAAAAATATTGTTGATGACCAAAATGAACTAATACAAAATTAAAAAAAAAAAGAATTAAAAGACAAAAAAAATTAGAAAAAAATCTCAATTAGATTACCAAAAAAGAGGAAAAAAAAAATTCTCAATCGCTCTTTTTTCTGTCAACTAGCAATTACTTATTTACCATAGGACAATAGTTATGTTTCCTTTTTTTTTGTCAGTCAACGCGGGTTACTTGCAAGGAAAGTAACACACAACATAAATTAGAAAAACTAAACCGATCCCATAAAACCGAAAATCGCTATTAGAGAAGCTTAGGGTTTTCTCAGCCGACGGGAGCGGCGAACGAGGGCGGAGCTAAAAATACGATTCGTCGGTGGAGCAGAAAACAATGGCGTCGATTGCTGATTTCGGGCAAGTGAACATGGAGGAGCCCACTCCGTTTTCGGGATCTCGTGGCGTCGATTGCTTCGAGAAGCTTGAACAGGTCGGCGAAGGAACTTACGGGTATCCTTCTTCCTCTTCTGGGTTTTTTTTTTGTTATTTGATTCCGTTTTGAACCAATTGAGATTTGCTAATTTCGGAATCTGTTGGTTGAAATTCGTATTTTTGTTGATTGATTGAAGTTGGATTCTTTAGGGTTCTGGTTGTAGAAATCGTATGCTTCACGGTGTTAATAGTTTTTTTTTGAAATTCAATCCAAAAGCTAGATTGATTTCACTGTTTTATTTCCACTTGCACAATGTCTTGCTTACACAAAAGTGTGCTTTTTTTTTCCTTTTTTTTTTTGCTTATGGTGTTCATGTGGTTGGCTTTTGATATGGCAGTCAAGTATACATGGCTAGAGAAATTAAAACGGGCGAGATCGTGGCTCTTAAGAAGATTCGTATGGACAATGAACGAGAAGGGGTAAGCTATAAAAAGTTTATAAAAAGTTGCAACCTTTTGTGAATCCAAATTACTTATAATCAATCACTTTTTTTTTTTTTTTTGCTTCAAGTTTCCCATCACAGCCATCCGGGAAATCAAAATTCTGAAGAAGCTGGAACATCCAAACGTCATTCATTTGAAAGAGATTGTTACTTCGCCAGGTAAACAAGAAAACCACCTCTCTCTCAGCTTCAAGCTACTTTACAATCTCCGTTGTTAAGTTTGATATTTGATTCTTATGTCTTCTTTTCGCTTACTTTACAAAAGGTCGAGACAGGGACGATCAAGGAAAGCCAGGTTAGTGAGAACTATCCAAGATCTTTTTTTTACTCTATTAAAACTCCGTGCCTTCACCTAGTTAAAGCTTCTGTCTTTGACCCCATTTTTATAGATAATAACAAATACAAGGGCGGAATCTACATGGTCTTTGAGTACATGGATCATGACTTGACTGGACTCTCTGACCGTTCTACACAGGGATTCACTGTTCCTCAAATCAAGGTATCGCATTGGCTAGACACCTTGTTGTAAGCCTTTCGCAAAACCTATTTGTTTCCAACTTCGTCTGACATTTCGACATGTATAGTGTTACATGAAGCAACTGCTCACTGGGCTTCACTATTGCCATATTAAAAAAGTTCTTCATCGTGATATTAAAGGTGATTGACTATCCCTAAATACATTTTTCCTCTCGCCTTTACTTGCTACTTAACCTATATTATATTGTTGATGCAGGTTCGAACCTCCTTATTGACAATGAGGGAAACTTAAAGCTTGCGGATTTTGGGCTTGCACGGTCCTATTCTCATGATCATGATGGAAATCTTACAAACCGTGTCATCACTTTGTGGTATAGGTATGCATCCTTGAAAGCTATAACCCCATACACATTAAAGAGAGAGAATAAGTCTTGCTTTGCATCTTTAATGTGTCGGTTACTGCTCTAGGCCTCCTGAGTTGCTACTCGGTGCCACAAAATATGGACCAGCGATTGACATGTGGTCAGTTGGTTGCATATTTGCTGAACTTTTGAATGGGAAACCAATCTTGCCTGGCAAAACTGAGGTCTGTTTTTTTTTTTCATCTGTTGAACATCTCGGGCATGCGTTTAGATGGATTACTCACTCAAATGTCATATTTCTCCAGACTGAACAATTGACCAAGATTTATGAACTTTGTGGATCTCCTGATGAAAACAACTGGCCTGGTGTTACGAAGATGCCTTGGTATGACCAATTGAAATCACCTCGGCCCTTGAGAAGACGTTTAAGGGAGATCTACCGAAAGTAAGTTTATGCGGTTATGTCAGTTGCAACACTTTTACCTTTTTGATACAGGAGAGATTTCATTCTGGATTATTCTCTTCTACTATAGCTTTGACCGCCATGCCCTTGAACTACTGGAAAGAATGCTGGTGCTTGACCCGTCTCAGGTACCAAACTAATTCTGAAATATTAGAAAATTGCTGAAATTAAGATCCTTCTTTTTTTTAGATTGAGTTCATTTTTGTTGGTGCAGAGAATATCTGCAAAGGATGCTCTTGATGCAGATTACTTCTGGACTGATCCGTTACCGTGTGATCCAAAGAGGTAACTGAATTGCTCTAAGTTTTGTTATTGTTTAAAAATCATTTGGTGCATATGATCAGACAATGTTCCATGTCTCCCTCAAACAGTCTACCCAAATATGAATCATCTCATGAGTTCCAGACAAAGAAAAGGCGGCAAGAGATGCGTCACAATGAGGAAGCAGCCAAAAAACAGAAAATGCAGCATCCGCAGCAACAACACTCTCGTTGGCCTCAACAGCAACATGGTGTTGGTCAGACTCATGCCGCTCCACACTGGCCTGCCGGACCAAACCACCCTATTAACAACGGACCACCACCTCAACTTCCTGCTGGTGGACCTAGTGGTCACCACTACTATCAGAATCCCCGAGGCCCCGCACCTGGTTCAAACGGGTACCATCCTAGCGGAAACCAGACTGGAGGGTATAATAATAATAGGAGCCGTGGAGGTTACAGCAGCGGATCATACCCTTCACAAGGTCGAGGTGCACCATATGCCACCGGTCCTAGCGGTGGCTATGGTGTTAGACCGCCTAACTACTCCCAAAATGGTGGTCAGTTTAGTGGCTCTGGAAGAGGACAGAACCAAATGGGTGGTGCTAGAAACCAACGATATGGAGGATGGCAATAGTAAGTTAAGAGAGCTCAAAGACTGTCTTGTCATATGGTGTGGTCTTTGGCTCGATGTCTCAAAGGCAGCTGTGATATTAGTTATGGAAACTTTTTTCTCGAAAAACAAAACATCTATTTGTTCAGTAGTTTTAACATACATGAAGTTAAACTGAAGCGCTGCTAGTCTCAGACTTGGTTCATCTCTCTGCTCGTAGCACCATCTGTATAGCTCACAGCATGATTGGTCCACAGAACCCATTGGCAAAGATCACATTATGGTGCCCAAGGCGATGACACTATCTATAGGCCAGTTATGTTGTTTTTTTTTGCTTCTCCGATTTTTGGTCCTGTCGACAATGATTATGTATCAACTTCTTAGTTTCCCACAAACTTTACCGATGTTTGGGAAGCTCGTTTGGTTGAACAGAGACATTGTTGTTTGAGAGTTCTGTTTAGATTTATACTTGCATGGGTGCCTCCACAGTGGGAAGTACTTAAAGCTTTGGACTGTCCTCATATATGGATACTATAGTGTTGTGTTGCATAAATTTCAAGTTAGTAAAATATGTAAAATATTTATAGCTAAAATATAATTTACTTTTTAAATTAGTTACTTAATGTGTATATTAAATTAGAGAAATTTCAGAGGATAGCAATTTTTAGTTTCTTATCATCAAAAGGCATTCAAGAAAGAAAATGACAAAAAAATACTCAATCCGTATTTTTAGTTTGAGAGTTTTACAAAAAGATTAAGAAATCATTTAATTTTGTATGTTTTCCATATAAAACATCACTAAACATGCACTTACTCGTATTTCAACAAATCTTATTATATAAAGCATAGTTCTTCAAAGATATTAATTAATATGATCGCCACACATGTCAAGTATATATTTCAGATTACGACGTGTTAAAACGATTTTTTTTAAATATCTTTTAAAAAAATCATGTACTAAAATATATTTGCACAATATTTAACACTGGTTTTCCTATTAGCCTACTCTCATATCTTATTATATAAAGCTTAGTTTTCAAAGTTACTAATTAACACGATCGCGACACATGGCAGTTATATATTTTAGATTGTGACATGTGTGCAATATATTTAACATTTATATACTAAGATTTATTTTCTTATTTTCCTATCTTATTATATAAAACTAAAGATAATTTTCTTTTAATCCTACTCAATCTTATTAAAATAATTATTTTCGTAATTATCTTTTTACATTGATTTTCCTATTTTCCTATCTTATTATATAAATAAAAGATAATCTTATTAACGTAATATATCATAATTTAATATTATTATAAATATCAAATTAAAAATTTAATTATAAGTATTATTAAAAGTAATTTTGCATTAAGCAAATCTAAACAAAAGGTAATTGTAAAAGATGATTTGATAGTAATTTTCCTTCTAATATTTTTACATGTGTTTAAATATATAATGAATAAATATATATGTACTTATATAGTAAAACAAATTTTGAATAACCTAATTGTAAAAATTATTTAATATAACTTTTTCAGAATTTTTCCTTTTTCAGAATCCTAAACAAAAAATTATTTACAATTAAGATTATACAGAGTTTGGTTTTTCAAAATTGTGTATTAACATGATTGTGACACATGGCAGTCATTATTTATAATTGTGATGTGTGTTAAACTATCTTATATTTAAGATATATATATATATATATATATATATATATATATATATATATATATATGTATACTACAATAGTAATAAATGATTTTGGTTCTCTTCTTATTATATAAAATATAGGTCTTCAGAGTTACTAACTAACATGATCGTGACATGTGTCAATAAAATTTTAAGATTGTAACATCTGTTAATCTATCTTATAATTAAAATATAATAATTAGATAATAACAAAAACAAATTTTGTTAAAAATTAATTGTAAATATTATATAATAGTAATTTTTTTATTTTAAAATCCTAAACAAAAAATAATTGATAAGGATTATTTGATAGTAACTTTTCTTTTAATATTATGAAATAGAATAAAATTTATAATGAAATAAAAAATATATAACGAGATAACAAAAAAAACGAATTTTGAAACTTATTTAATAGTAAAAAAGAATGATTTAATAATATTCTTTTAGAAATTTTCCTTTAAAATCCTGAATAAAAAAAAACTGTAAAAGACTATTTTAAACTATCTCATAATTAAAAATAAACATACTAGGATAATAAAATTAATTTTTACTAAAAAATAATTAAATAGTAATTTTCCATTTAAAAATATTTAAAGATATAACTGCACAATATTATTTGATTAAAATATATATATACTAAGAAAATAACAAACGAATTTTAAAAAATCAAATTTAAAAACTATTTAATAGTAAATTTAATTAAAATATTATTAATAGTAATTTTCTAGAAAATTTCCTTTTCAAAATCATAAAGAAAAAAGAGATTTGTAAAATAACTTATTTAATACTAATTTTTCTTTTCTAATATCCACAACAAAAGATAATTGTAAAACATTATTTCATATTAATTTTATAGAAGTATTTACTTTGCTACGTAGAGTTACAGATATTCAGAATTTCATTTCAAATCGAAACGGATAATGAATTGAGTCAAAATTTACGGTTATTCTGTTCAGCTTTATATAGATATTATGTTGTTGTGACTAAGTTAATGTGACTATTATACGTATGTGTGTTTGTTTTTATCGACATATAAAATTGGTTTTGCTGATTTATTGCTATTATGAAATTTAAATCAAAGAGATCGGCTATGAAATAAAATGTAGTAGGTTATGCTATTAATGAGTTTAAATCAAAGAGAAAGACTTTACAATAGAACAATGGTACTGATAACTCGCTTAGGCAACATGATTATTGAAGTTGGAATTCTAACCGAAAGTTTTGTGAAAAAACAAATTTTTATTCGTAAAATAAGTCTCATAACAACAAATGCAAGAAAACATTTCAAATTGAAAAGACTTCAATTTCCTATAAGAGCTATATAATGACTATCAACAAGAGTTAAGGTCAAGCTTAAAAAGTTAGTCTATTTGCCAAGTCCATACTTACAATTATATGTCGAACAATCAAGAGTCACTACAACTAAAGAGCTTCATATTTTAAAAACATTACGACAATAATGTTTCACAAAATATTATATAGAGGTTAGAAAGTCACACATGAATGCTAATGTAAACAAATTTGATGTTTTCTCTAGCAATGTATTCGATATTTAGCTGACTATCGATAAAACATATTCATTGGTGTTGTAGAACATTAATATTTTGAATTGTGTTGTTTTTAATTTGTTTTACACAATATAAACAATATAGAGCATTCACAGTTCTATATATTTCAATTAACTATAAATAATATTATTTTGAAAAAATTAAAAGTGAAGTATTTATTAAAAATAATTAAAGCTTAGTTCTTCAAAGATATTAATTAACACGATCGCGACACATGGCAAATAGATATTTCAGATTACGACATGTGTTAAAACGATTTATCTTTATACTAAAATATATTTGCACAATATTTATCACTGGTTTTCCTATTAGCCTACTCTCATAATAAAGAAAAGAAAATCTTATTAAGAAAATTAGTAATTATCCTTTTAAAAATATTCAACCTACAAAAGTAAAAGACTGTTTTTTTTGCTAAATTTCCATTATTAAAATCCTATTTTTTTAAATCCTAATTAAAATGATATAAACCAAAAAACAATTTGACATAATAAAACGATTTAAAAAATGGCAATAGTAATTTGAAGTTTAACAAAACCTATACCAAAACCGATTTGTACAAATAATTTACTTAATACTAATTTTTTTTTCCTAAAATCATGAAGACAATATAACTATAAAGAAATAAAAAGGCAACTGTAAAGAAATATTAGATAACAATTATCTTTTTTTTAAAAAAAATAGACCAAAAAATGTCAAAGACTGTTTAACGTTAATTTTGCTTTTTAAAAATCATATTTAAAAAAAAAAATCATAACCCAAGAGGAACTATGATTATTCACATCTATATATATCCAAATAAGCTCTCTCATATTTAGACATTTCATATTTGATCACCAAACATAATTATTGATTCAAGATAAATATACGGTGAGGTTCTATATCCTCTTCCCCCATGTTCTTTTCTTTTTATGAACTGATTTTGATTTTTTTTTGTCATTATTATCATGCTGCCTACGTATATTATATATACAAATCGTTTTTGCCACAATAATGATTAAAACGTCTAACACATAACAATACATAATGATTAGGCGTTTTAAGTTAATGCTACCATAGTATCGCTAATACATAATGATCATAACTGGTGTATTACAGTAGGCGTTTTAATATTGCTATTATGATTGCTTATGTGTGTTTGTCCTATTTATTATTTTCTAATTAAAATTGTAAGTTATTTTGTTATCAGGAATTATTAAGAAACGATGACTATAACAAGTTATTTAATACTAATCAGTTAAATAAAAAACGTCCTTACTATCGTACCGTAGTTCGTCTTTCATTTTTTTTGCTAGGATTTTTTATTAAATAGTAAAATAATAAAAAGATGTTTTAATAAATGTAATTATAAATATTATTTATATTAACTTTCCATTTTAAAACCTAAACAAAAGATAATTGCAAAATATTATTGGATAGTAATTTTCTTTTAATATTGTGACATGTGTTAACTAAAATATATAATAATTAAAAATAATTATACTAATATATATTATAATAAAAACCAACTTTTATAAAAAAATAATTTCCATTTTTTAAATCCTAAAAAATATAATTGCAAAATAATATTTGATGGCAATTTTCCTTTTAATAGTGTGACATGTGTTAAAATATATAATAATTAAAACTATATATACTAATATATAAGATATAAAAACGAATTTTATAAAAAATAATTTAAAATTTATTTAATATTAAAATCTAATTTAAAAATTATTTCATATTGAATTTTGTAGAAATTTTCCTTTTTAAAATATGATAAACAAAAGATCTGATGACAATTTATTTAATTCCTTTTCTAAAATTATAATGAATATATAATTGTCAAAGATTATATTGAGTTTGGTTCTTCAAAGTTGATAATTAATATAATTAAACATATATAGTGATAATTATAAAATTGAAAAATAAATTATGATAAAAATATATATTGACAATAATTTCTTTCTGAAATTCTAAAGAGAAGATAACTATAATAGTTATATGAAAAAATTTATTTTTCTAAATTTTTAACAAAAATGTAAATAGTATTGAATTTTATTATTTATTTTTTAATTGTAAATAAATAGGAGATATATAAAATATAATTTTTTCCTTTTTAAAATATCCTCACAAAATAAAATTTCAAAAACTTATTTAATAAAGCAAAAAGTTAGTACATAAGAATGTGTATAATGTTGTCATGGACTCGATTGGTGTATTTAATTTACATTTTTTTCTACTTTTCATTCAGTTTTTTATTTTGAGTTGTTTTGAGTTAAAACATTTAGGTATATTATAAAATAATCTCACACAATATATGCAAAAAAATCATCAAACTATAATAATATTTATTATTTATGTTTTCATGTTAAATTAAAACATCAAACAAAACCGTTGCAACGCAACAGACTCATATCTTGTAGAAAAATAAACCGGAGAATCAAAGTAATAAATTTTGCATTAAAATGTTAAAACGACACTTATTTTACAACAAGAAGTTTCTTCTACAGCGACACTTAATATGAAACAGAGAAAGTATTTCACAATAAATATGCACTTACCTCTATAAATTGATTGAGAGTATTTTTGAAAAGTGGTACTTAACTTGTGGTATTTTTGACAGTTTCTCTAAATTTTTTAAGATGTGGAGTTTTGAAGGCGAGGTTAAAATTTTAAAAACAAAAAATTTTAAGATTTTTTTTAAATTGTTTCAAAATATTTTCAGTTTCAAAAATAAAAATTGAAAAATAAAAATTTCGAAACCTTTTATGAATATATAAAAAATATATTTTTTTTTATTTTTTTGTTATTTATATATTTATGAAGCCTGAGATAAAAGAATAGTTTTTTGTCTTTTTAATAAAAGTTATTTTGGTCATTTTCCTGACAAAAAACTTATAAAAAAGCATCTGAGATAATTGCCTATTTTATTATAGTAATTTACTATTTTAGAACTTTTACATAAACTAATTAACTGAACACTTGTATCAACTTATTAGACATTTATAAAGGAGATAATTGGCATTTGTTTTTGATCAAAAGGAGATAATTGGCATTTATAAGCATAAACATTACCATAATATCGATATAATGCTGACCAAAATAATTTTGTTTCCAATTTTAACCCTCTAACATATAATCTAGGGTATTTGCATCTCATATACACACGTTTTCATCTATTTAGGAAACTAGATATGCATACTGTTCACAGTTCAATATTCCTAACCAGACCCTATAGCTACATCTATTAATAGATAGCTTAGGTATTATGTCATGTGTTATTTTAATTTATAGGTAATATTTTATTTTATTTTAAGATTTTGATAAATTTAAAATGTATAGTGATTTAAAACTTTAAAAATAATTTAAATGGGTTATCCATACCCGAACCAAACCAGCAAAGATCCGAATCAAACTCAAACAAAAATTTAGAAACATCCTAATAGGGCTGAAATCTTTGACCTCGAAAACCCGAAACACAAACCGATCAGAACCAAACTCGTATGGGCACCCGAAAACCCATCCCTAGTCATTATTATATATTGTATATTTTCATCATATTTTTTAAAAGACTACAATCCATGTTTGCAAACACTCCAAATTTATTTAGTACTCCTGTTCAAGTCTCCAAACACTCCGATTTTGTACTTCAACTTCAATAATATAGATGCACTGTCTTTATAGTATGAAGTCAACAAATCATGTCTTTATCCAGCAAATAAACCAATTGAATTAACTTTTCTATTTTTCCTGAAAAAGTATAAGTTATTTAACTCCCATGCGCTGTCTTTATAATATGGAGTCAACAAATCATGTCTTTATCCAGCAAATAAACCAATTGAATTAACATTTCTATTTTTCCTGAAAAAAAAAACACAAACATTAGAAACATAAATCAAGTTAGTAATTTAAATTTGATATCTACTGATTTAAAAATATACTATTAAAATTTTCACTATTAAAATTCTTAAGGACACAATAATAAAGTTTAACCTGTTACATTGATATACAGCTAATCAACTAATACATCCAAATATTGTGTATGTTCTCATGGAAAACAACATGAGAATTAACAGCTAATATATGTTACCATATAAAACAAAATATTACATCTATGTTAATATCTCTTATATATTAGTTTTTTTTTTCTCTTATATATTAGTTGAGAAGCATTACAACATGATTTGGTAGCCAAATGTGACTATTGAGATAATTCTTAGAATGCTTAAAAAAAGATTGGTCCATCTGAATATATATTATATTCTTTTATTGAACTAACTGTTAAATTGATTAATAATGTATAACATAAATATGACAAATAATGATTATGGATAACCAAAATTTGATAACATTTTTGTATCCTCCCTCATTTTTAATTTAACTTCATATTTTTAAAAGAAATTAAACAATTACATTAACCATATAAAAAAATTCTTATGTTATGTTTTTATTTTTAAAATGACTCTAAATTATTAAAAATGTTAAAACTTATACTTTGAAATTTTTATATGATCAGTGACTTGACTTTTCTTTGTTATAACAAGATTCAAATGATCTTAAAATCGAATGAATATGAATTATCATTTAACATAAATATATTTCGTAATATCATTTAAATTAATCTATGTACAACATAGAAATATACAAATATTTTTTTTTTTTTTTTTTTTAGAAATATACAAATATGTTAATTTTGAAATTTGTATTTAAAAACTGTCACATTGAAAATACATAAATATGTACAGTCACACACTACACGAAAATGATCAGTTTACATTATCTTGTATTACATCATTTCCTGTAGTATTTACATAAATATTACTATTATAAATATGTTAATAATTTAATAACTAGTATAAAATTATATACTCTCAAAGTTTAAATTAAAATTAAATCATCGTTATAAGTTTTTCAATAATAAATATGATAAAAATAATAATAATATATATGATTGCTACTAGGGTCAAACATTTAGAAAAATATTATAAAGTAACATGAAAACATTATCATGAAATCAGCACACTTGTTATGAAAGTTATTAGATATCGTACATATATATTTTTGTCGTAGTAGAGATCGTATTTAAAACATGGTTTGTGTATATAATAGCATTGAAAGTCTCATAGACATATTATAGACATACCTGAGCTGCTGAGAAGGTAATGCGGTTTTGTTTTCTTGTTTTTATTTATTTGTGACAATACCTTTTTTGTGTGAACACATACTATTTATTAATACTCTATAAATTAATAATTTCTATAAAGTAATAAATTTTATCGGTCCCAACTTGGGCCGATATAAAATATGATACAAATCGATAAAATAATAAGATAATAATATTTTTAAAACTTTCATGTAAATTTATAGTCCCATTAAAATCATAAATTAATAATCTATCAATATATATTTTTGAGTAATTGCATCTGATATACAAGAAACAAATATAATTTAGCTATTCGGCTATGCACTGTGCATATTTCAGAAATACCAACAATAACCTTCTAACACTGATATGTTAATCGTAATATATTTTTAATAAATCCAGTGCTTATTGTGCTGTCATCTTCTCTCTCTTTTCCAAACTCTTTTCTTCGTCGCCATCCCTGTCGTACCTCTTTATTCTGCCTCCTCTCCTGTTAAGCTATAGCTTCTCCACTTCCTCCTTATTTCATCATTTCTGTTTTTCGTTTGGATTGCAGCTGGATCCAGCGATTTGAATCGGGTTCTCTATCTTCTATGGAGTGATGCGAGGTCGTGGAAGGTCGGATCTTTGCAGAAGGCACTGCCGTGATTGTAGATCAAGGGTTTTCTATAGTCAAATCTGGGTCAGATCTGCTTCGGAGGGTCTGTCGGAGTGGCAGAGCGTCGCTGCCTCCGCTCCTCTGATCAGTTCACTGCCTCCACTGCCTTCTCTTGTCTCTTCCGTAGGCTGCTCTTGTAAGAATTTCCATGTCTAATACCTTTGGTCTATGATGAAAAGGCGATGTAGAGGCTTTCACAGCAGTCACCAAGGCGTCTTCTTTGGCTTCAGTTCTCTCTTTGGTTTGAGATGGCTCAGGGTTCGTGGCATTCCCCACCTCTGTGTTCCGCTACTACTGACGGGTTCTTCCTCTGTTTTCGCTTGTTGATGAGAGCTTCAGAAAGTAGATGTATGTCGTTTTCTACTGTTCTCGATGCTATGTTGCCGGAATTTCTTAGTGCTCTGCTTGTGGGTTGGGACTTAGCCGATAAAACCTCCGCTTCCAACTGCCAGTTCATCACCGGTGTCTCAACTGATGGTTTCTTTGCGTCGGTCCGGATCCTCAGAGAATTATTTGTCATTTGTATAGCAGTGTCTGGAGTGGGCTACTTTGGGTATAGCAGTGTCTGGAGTGGGCTACTTTGGGTATAGCAGTGTCTGGAGTCGCCTTAGGGACCATCCACGGCATCTCGGATTGTTCTCTGGTTGATTCTCCTTGATTATTGTTCTTGTTGCAGGCTCCAGTGTGAAGGTAAGGCAATAATCTGCTGAAGTTTAATGGCTGCTTTTGGAGTCTTATTGTAGCCAAGCTTTAATTATAATTTTTGGATTGTGATTAAACCGTGTTTGTATTAGAGAGTTTTTTAGTTTTTTAAGACTCTCTGAGACACACCACTGCTTTGATCACCTATTCACTATAGGTGGCTCCATCGTCTTAAAACGCAAAGTCTCTCTGTTATTGCCGATATGCAAGCTGTGTTCTTGATAGTTTGGGTTTATTTTAGTCAACAATAATTATTTGCTCTAGTTTGTGTATGTCTGTTTCAATTGTCTATATTTTTCCTCTCATTCTTCATGTGTGGGTATTTGTCTAGTCTGCATGCTCTGTTTTCTGGATTCCTTTAATTGCCGGCTTTGTAATATGTTGTTTATGTTCATATAAATATCCTCTAGTGTTTAAAAAAAAGTTTGTGGACACTTGTGTAATTTTACCAACGCCGTACTATCCGAATACCTAAATAATTTTTTGGTTGCATAATTAGCTAAATATCTTCCATTTCATGTTTTTCCAGCCAATTCACTCTATATTTTTTATATAATTACAAACTAAACATTATATTGTTAGTTTTATATTCGTAATGAAAATACCTCTATTTTTCTTAATATTTCAATATATTTTGATAATATTTAGTAAAATTATATCTAAAAACCACATACAAATTATATGAAATATAAAAATATAAATCAAGTAATATAATAAAACAATATGAAATTCAAATTACTAAAATCTTATAAATGTAAAAAAATGATAAAATCAATTTTTTATTTATTTTAAAAATAAAAATATTCAAAAATAGGAAAATCTAGAAAAAAATTTTTTTTTTATAAATTAATATCTTTAAATTAATTAAAATTTCAAAGTTCCAACATTATTAATTTATAGAGGTTTTAGCTTTCTGTTCTTTTCTCCTTAATTTTGATTCCTTTGGTCTCTGCCTAATCACTAAAGGATAGAATTTCTTCTCGTGATTCAGCCTTTGACAGTAAGTGCACCTTTTCTGCACTCTTTCATAGTGGAAGAGAACCACCTCCGATTTGCCTCCTTTGACCTTCTGAGAGGATTAGCAACATTAAACTTCACTTGAACCTTAATAAAATCTTGAGTTATCGGTTTGGTGGGGTCACAGGCAACCACCACTGTCTTCCCCACTATGTCTCCAAGTGCTATATATTACCGCTTCTGTCGTGTAACAGTTGACCGAAATGTTACTTATTTGGACCCAAATCGGAACTTACTGCAAGACATCCTCCAGGGAGTTTTCGACCCATCTTTCCAATACTAGGACCCATTCATTGAAAGTGTGGACTCCTCTCTCCAATACATCCAACAGATCGTGTTCACTCTGGAAGATGAACTGGAACATCTCTTGAGATAAAGCTACACCGCATACATGACCTTCCTTCTCCCATTTCCTAGGCGTTTTCATAATCAGGCTCGACAACTTTTGACATTGAGGATTGAAAATCCTTCCAATCAGACTCAGTTTGTTTTCCTCCGCCAAACTGAACCAGGTAACTATGGCATGATAAACGGCGTATCTTTTTCATCCAGAGATAGAGCCATCAATGCTTTATCCATAGCCAACGACATCATTAGAACATCTCTAAAAATACTATATATTTCAGAGTTTACAAAACTTTATATTTGAAGTTTTAAGGTATTCTTCTCCAAAAGTAAAAATTCAAACCTAAACTTCAATATTATTTGTAATTTATTCTATAGTCTTTATTTTTGCCATAATTAATGTAGATCCATATAAAAATTAAATAACTAGAATATACATAAAACATATTACAACAATATTAAATAATGAAATCTTACACTAAAATATAAATTATAAATAGAAATATATAATTAAATATTAAAATACAATAAAAATACCACATTATTCCTTAAAAATATTTTTGTTATGCTCTATATTTGATTACATAAAAAAAATTTGGATAATATATTAGAGACTTTAGAGGTTTCGGAGCAAATTTACCAAACCATTAGTATTGTTGTAATATTTGACATGTGTGTAGTAATTTTTGTATTCATGTGCCTTTTAAAAAAATTATTAAGTTTATGTTGTAATGTATAATTAGCACATATACAAAAAGACTACATTAATGTTAATTAATAAAAAGTTACACAAAAATATATAGAATACGTAGCTAAATATTTAATTATTTTTTTAATTATGAGTAATATGTAATTGTAAATACCAAAATTTAAATAAAATTTTGAAACTTCAAATTTGAAGTTTTGAGTATTGACATTCTATATTTGAAGTTTCATTACTAAAAACTTCAAATTTGAAGTTTTTGAAAAATAAATTTGGAGAACCAAAAACTTCATTATTTGAGCTTATAAAGTGTTTTTTGAGATGCTTTTAGGGCATCTGCAACCCAAGACCTCATTTTAAGGGAGCAAAATCTCAAAATGAGGATTTGAGGGTTGTTTTCTCCAACCATAAAATCTTAAAAACAATCCTTATAAGTTTATTCATTTGCATTATAGTCCTAGATATTGATAAAAATTACTAATAATGATAAAATTTCACAAATAAATATAAAACACATATTTAATATATTATACAACACCCGAGATTACAATATTATATAATAAAAGATTACCCAAATTACATATGTAATAAAACAACACACATACACACAAATTTTAGAATGTTTATGTAATATTTTGAAACCACTTGTAAGATATGTAATATTTGAATGTTTATGTAATTTGCATTAATTTATGCTGTTTGTTTAATGTATTTTATTTTGTGTGAATTTTGTTAATGTATGTTTATATTGTGTGAATTTTATTTTAATGTTATGTATCTTATTTTATCTTATTTTGGTGTATTTAAGTTATTATAGATTAAATTTAGTATATATATTTATGAAAAGAAATAACTATAAAGACCAAAAGAAAAATAAGATAAAGTTTTGAGGTTGGGTTGGAATGACACAAAATCTCAAAATTTATAGATTTGAGGTTTCACGTGGAAATGCTCTTTATGCTTAAAAACTCTCATCTTCTCAGTAATTCCTCACCCACTTCTACCAACTTGTTTTTAATGACAGAATAACATCTATGAACATCTTCAAAAGACATTCTATATAATTCCAAATATGAAGTTTTTTGCTCTCCAAAAAAGAACTTCAAAACTTCAAATTTGAAATTTTGAATATTAAAACTTCAAATATAAAGTGTCACTATTCAGAACTTCAAATTTAAAGTTTCATCTTTTTATTTTCATCTTGGTCCTTGCAATTACACATTAGAGCAACATTATTGCTAAGTCCTTGTGGTTAGTCCTTAATATACATATATGTGTATGTATATATTATATATGCGTATATAATTGTATGTTAAGGACTTCACGGAAATCCAAACCGAAAGTTCCTTAGATAAGGAACTTCCGGTTTGGGTTTCCGTGAAGTCCTTAAGCCGCAATTATATACGCATATATAATACATACATACACATATATATATTTTAAGGACTAACAACAAGGACTTAGCAATAATGTTGCTCTTATATTTATGATTCTTAAGTATTTTCTCATTTCTCATTCTAATCGTTAAAAAAAAATATCTCATTTATTCAAATTTATTTCTATAAATTTAGTTTTTACATGTAAAATTAAAGAAAAAAAATTTAAACAGGCTTTATATAATTTTAAAAGTAAAATTAGACAACAAAAATATTACAAAACAAACTTAATAAAAAAAAATCTTAAAAAAAGTACATGAAGACAAAATTGTTATAGAATTTAAGTATTACAACAACACTAATAATCTACTTTTATATTTTAATGTAAGCTTTTACTAATTAATATTACTGTAATATTTTTATATATGTGTTAGTTATTTATAAAAGTTATTATGAATTTATATTAGTTATGACAAATATAAAGACCATAGTATAAAATACAAATAGTTTTGAAGTTAGTTTTGAAGTTTTATTTTTGTAGAACAACATTTTGAAACTTCAAATATAGAGTTTATGAAACTTCAAAATAAAGAGTTTTTTTTGAAAATGCTCTGAGAGAAATATCTAGGAACTTTGAAAACACAAGTTCTATAGATTCAAAATCCAAGAAAAAGGGTTAACAATTTGCTTCAGAAAGGTGTTGTACTTGTACCTAACCAAT
Organism: Hirschfeldia incana; assembly: GCA_026261945.1. NCBI lineage: Eukaryota > Viridiplantae > Streptophyta > Magnoliopsida > Brassicales > Brassicaceae > Hirschfeldia > Hirschfeldia incana. The sequence goes on along the minus strand of JABCMI010000013.1, from coordinate 4,971,271 downwards.
CACACTGCTCAAGAAGGCACACCTTAAAAACCACTGGATAAAACGTGTTGTTCCATCTCTTTTTTAATGTTGTTAATATAGTTTGTTTTCTATAGATTCAACGAGAACATGTACGCTGCGGATGCTCAAAGTTACAAAATTGATGACACAAAATAGACCAAATTTCTTTCGGTCTGGGAAATTTTGCTTCAGCTATAGATTAGAAATTTGAAAAAGTAAGGGAACCAGTTGTTAAAATACATATAAAAAAACGTAACAATTTAACCACTGTAACAAATTTTAAGCGAATACCGGTTCGGTTTAGTTGGCGGTTTACATGCCCCCACCCAACTACGTCTGCGGTGCGTTTGTGAAATCGTGGTTTATATATCCGCGCCTTTTCCAATTTCCACATCATCAGTCTCTCTCTCTCTCGCCCTCTCTCTCTCTGGAGGAAGTCGAAATGGCGCGTAAACCTAGACGCAAAGTACCGGAGATTCTATGGAAGTTATACGGAGAAAAAGCCATGAATCTAAACGACGCCATAGTAGATCTGATTACTCGCCTGAATATCCAGCCGGAGCATTGTCTATGCCGTGGCCAAGGCTGTCTCGGCTGCAGCCGCGATAAACCGTCGTTTCTGCTGCGTCCCGATGACCCCACCCACTACCGTAAACACCTTCTTGACCGTTGCTTCGTTGTACTCGACGAACAAGCCCCTCCGCTTCCCGGTTTCTCGCCGATCTCTTGGTGGTCACAGTCACAGCGAGAGGTAGGGTTTACTGTACACTGTGCAAATTGATTTTGACTTCTTTTTATAAGAACGTTGTTGATGGGCTCTCTATGGGTTTAGATCGTTGAGAAGGTTATTGAAATGATGAAGTCTGTAAATGTGATATGTGCTAGATATGACAAGGTGAGATCTCATTATTTTTTATTTTATTTTCTTTGGTGTTGCTAATTTTCATTTTTCATTTTTTATTTTATTTTCTCTTAGTATAAACAGTCTAGCCCTGTTCTGGAGTTGTTGATTACTTCTTCTTGGGAGTTTCTTCTCACCCGGGTTTGTTTGGTTAAAACTTTTTCTTTTGATGATTTTTTACTTTATCTAATTAATATCCCAAGTTTTCTTGTGTGTAGATCGGTCATGGTTTAATGGCTTATCTACTACAGCACACATCCATATTCTTACCGTTTCCAGGAAAGAGACACCAGCAAGTGTGCGGACCTCCTTTATCTATCAATAATATCATTCAAAAGGGTAAGTCTCAGTACTAAACTTTTCATAAGTCCAATCAAATATTTTCTTTGTAATACTTCCACTTGTAGCTTCTCTGAATACGTTGTGATGTCTCTTTCATACTAACTTGGTTAAGTTTCCATTTTCTCCATGGTATAGAGACCTTGCCAGTCCAACCCAACAAGAAAAGAAAGAGTGACGAGAGCGTGGAGGAACCATCAAAGAAAAGGCAGCGGGTTTCTTCTACTGTTAATGACTGCCCTAAGGATAAGTCTGTTGCTGTTAAGTCCATGGTTTCCGCGGATGTAGTAGGCGAACATAAGGAGGAGAAACCTAGAAAGCGTTTCAGGTTGTATCTTAAGCGTCGACGAAAGCTCAATTCCCCAAAAGTTGACGATGATGAGGCGGCACCTTGTGTAGCTTCTTGTACAAATGGTGAAGCCTCAACTAGGAATGAAGCTGATGGAAGGAATCTGCAAATCAGTATTAGTGGAAGTCGAACTGATTTCACAATGCAGGTTACGAAAAACCAAAGCCGAATCACTCGTCAAGTAAGTAGCAAATGCATTTGTTTTACTTTACTGCTGAATATTAGTAATAGACACTTTTATCACCTTCAAATTTGAAAACCTGTTATTACCTTCTGAAGACTTCTTTTTGTAGGCTAAACAGGTGAAAAGAAATAACCATTTCAAGTTTTCCAACTCGGAAAAGGTTTCAGTTATACCACCAAATCGTATCCTGAACATGTTCTATGACTCTTCTCTATACGGTTCTTGTCCATTGTTTATGATTCCTTATGGTAATACAGATATTTTGAAAACATTAAGAGCCAACTGCTCTGATTCGAAGTCTCTGATGAACCATATATTTGGTGAAGTAAGTGCTTGGTCGTCAGCGCCATCTCATGGCAGAGGCAATTGTCCCAGTGGATCTATTTGCTTGTAAGTTCGGATTTATTTTCTGCAATTGTCTTTTCATACCTTAACTGACATTTGTTGTTTATCTTACAGTACATTTTGAAAATGATGTCACAATGTTTTTTTTTCCATTGTCCTGCAGGTATCATTCACTGCTCAAGTCTCTTAATAGTCTAATTGGAAAAACAAAGTCCTCTTATTTGAAAACGTTACTAGATAAACACTGTCCTGTTCTCTTGCCACAAGAGGATGCAAATGCGACTTCTCAGGTTAATTTTTTATTCCTTATGAGGTTTTCTTCTAAATAAGTGCATTGGAGTTTGAATAATGTATCATTATTACCTCAGAAATATTGTGTTGGAATATGAACAGCGAAAATAAAAGGATAAATCAACACGGTTGCTAGAGACTGTTGCTAATAATATTAACAGTCCACATCCGTGGCACTTCCAACTGATCCTTTGATTGACAAACCGTATGTGTCTTATAATTACAGAGCTCCTGGAGTCAAAACTCAGATAAGCTGCCTCATGGATCTTGTCCAGACAAGGGCAAACCCAATAGTCACGATGTCGGAGAAGAGAGGATGTATTGCACAAAAGACCAAGTAGTTTCCTTTATTTGGGCCATCTGTAGCAACATTATTCCAGAAGGTTTGCTTGGGACCACTAAACAGATGAGAGTGCTTAGGAGTAACATAGCCTGGTTTGTTTCTCGGCGAAGAAACGAGGAATGCACCGTGACGCAATTCTTGCATGGAGTGAAACCATCAGGTTTCCCATTCTTTGCCACTAAACAGTTATGCTGTATAGTCAACGGACATGCAACCCAGAATGAGTCCATCACAAGTACACAGCAGATGCTGTGGACGAAATGGATATCTTGGCTTTTCCTAGAGATTGTCAAGGAACTGTTGCACTTCAACTTCTATGCCACTGAGAGGCAAGATGGTCGGCTGAGCATTTATTATTACCGGAGATGCAACTGGGAGAGGTTAGTAAGCAAAGAAATTAGCAAAACCCTTAATGGATATGTCCAAGTGGAGAATGCTGAAGCTGAAAGCAGAAGGAGGAATTTTGAGTTATCGAGGTATAGGTTTCTACCAAAGGCAAATGGTGTGAGGATGCTGTTAGATTTTAGTTCCTCGTCAAGCTTGCAGTCTCTTCGTGATGTACATGCCGTTTTGAAGGACATTCAGCTGAAAGAACCAGATGCCCTTGGGTCTTCTGTTTTTGACCATGACGACTTCTACAGAAACCTAGTCCCATATCTGATACATTTGAGGAGTCAATCTGAGGAACTTCCTCCTTTGTTCTTTGTGGTTGCAGATGTTCACAAAGCATTTGATTCGATCGACCAGGGTAAGCTACTTGATGTTGCACAATGTATCCTGAATGATGAACACATCTTAAAAAGATGTAGGTTGATCTGCTGTGGGAAGAGATCATGCTGGGTAAACAATAATATACTAGTCTCGACTGATAAAAATGCTACCGTTTCAAGATTCACATCAACTGTTCCCTATAATGCTCTGCAAAGTATCATTGTTGATCAGGTATGCTTCACTTTTTTTATGCTAAGCCTCCATGACTTTAAACAGATATGATGTCTGTGAATTATTTCTGCAATATTTGGGGTGTGGAAAACACATTCTGGTTATATGATGATAAATAAAATGAATCAGAACAAAATCATAGTTCATGACATTATGGTTGGTGTTTCATTTTAAACTTAGTTGAAAACCTGTTGGTGTAACTAAACATTTCTACTTCATTGTTTAATCTTTGCATGAGAAACTTAGTATAATAATTTCTGGAGGGTGAAAAGTCTTTAGAGATCCCATTTCTTAGAGCTTTGTATAGTCCCCATTTGTTATTTACTTATTTCCTTATCAGTGTTATGGTTTTTGGTCCATTGTTTCAGGGAAAAAACCATCTAGTAAGGAAAACGAATCTCATGCGTTGGATAACCGACATGGTAAAGAACAACATGCTGCAAATAGATAAAAACTTCTATGTAAAAATAGAAGGAATACCTCAGGGACACAGATTGTCATCTTTGTTATGCTGTTTTTACTACGGGCATCTGGAGAGGACTTTGATCTACCCGTTCCTCGACGAAGCCTCTGGTGATGTGTCTGCTAATGAATGCAATGGAGAGAAACTGCTAATCACTCCCCCAAGCTATAAGTTACTGAGATTCATCGATGATTACCTCTTTGTGTCTACCTCAAGAGAACAGGCCACTAGATTTTATCAGAGGCTGAAGCAAGGATTCCCAGAGTACAACTGCTTCATGAACGACAAGAAATTCTGCATAAACTTTGAAGATGAAGATGAAGATGAGTCTTCTAACAGGATGTATGTGGATGATAATGAAGTTCCTTTTATAAGATGGACCGGTTTGCTTATTAATTCCAGTACATTCGAAGTTCAAGCTGACTACACAAGGTCTGCCTCATTCTCCTTTTACTTGTTTGGCTTTTATGATTGTTTCGAGTTTTAACATTGCCACTCAAATAGGTACTTGAGTGGCCATATAAGCTCAACCATTTCGGTAGCCTGGCAGAACAAACCAGTTGGAAATCTCCGGCATAAATTGTGTTACTTCTTGGTCCCTAAATGTCATCCCATTCTCTTTGACTCGAACATCAACTCGGGAGCAATTGTCAGGTTAAACATCTATCAGATCTTTCTGTTAGCTGCAATGAAGTTTCATTGTTATGTCTACGAACTCGCCCGGTTTTGGAAGCTTCGTCCTCAAACTTTGTTCAAGTTCAGTACAGGATCTATCAGGTATGGGAATAAAAGTATATGTTTCTGGGCAATTTGGTTTATGTGCAGTGCAGTTATATATAATCTAAAGTTCTTGATTTTCTTCCAACTCATAGGTACATGTTCAAACTCATACATCGAAGGATGCACAGAATCAACCCTGGTTCTAGTTTCAGACCAGTTCTTAAACTGTGCAAAGAAGAAGTGATGTGGCTTGGCTTACACGCTTACATTCAAGTACTGAAGAGGAAAAACTCCAGATATCGAACCCTCTTGAACTACTTGAGATCTGCACTTTCAAAACTCGATCTTCCTCTGACTCTGAGTCTATCGCCGGATCTGGAGTATGCAACCAACCGATCAAACTCATCTATCCTGTGGAAACTGAGTTACTGATCCTCTATGATTAAAGCTTGTCTAAGCGGGTTAATTTGATTTCTGTCTTCTTTACATTTATTTCTTTTTTATTTGACATCTTTACATTTATTTCTATGTGTAAGAATACTCCTTCCATTCCACAATGTGATGTTTTGTTTAAAGCACAAGAATTAAGAAACTGAACTTTTAAAAAGATAACATCATTAAAAATATAAATATAAAACAAATCAACTAATTATATTAGTCGATCAGTTTTCAATAAAATTAAACTACTTTACTAATATCAAAATATAAGATATATTTTGAATCATCAATATTCTCTAAATCATTTATATTATGCAGTGGAGGGAAACATTTATATTATGGAGTGGAGGAAGTATATATTATCGACAAGATCCAAGCATATTTATGTTATAAGATACCAAAGAAACCAACAAGAAAGAGAAAAAATAAGCTTTTAACTGTAATGAGGTTTGGTTCTTGGAGTACTGAGTTGAGACGAACGAATCGGAGCATACCCTTCCGTTAATTGCTTCCGTGCCTGCGACTGATCAGCTCAAACCTCTAGTGATTACTGTTCAGACAAAAAATTTAATCAAAGTGTCGATTATCAACTCGCTCAATATATCAGACTCGTATTATGATTTTGTTGATTTAATTATTTGTTATTTCAACTTGATTTTATTTTGACATTTCGTTTAATAAATGTTTTCAAATAATTACTAACGTGAATTTTTTTTAGAAAGATATAATGCAAATATTTAAGAAACAAAATGTTTAAAAATGATAAGAACTGAATTATTAAATACTCTTTAGTGTAATTGTTAAATAATAATTTTTTATTTGCTGCAAATACTGCCGGCAAAAAGGTACAAACAATATCTGTAACTAATTAGAAAAGTTAGGATCATATTCATAAGAAATATTCTGCTTTAATAGTATAAATGTAAACTTATCATTTTCTTCTAGTGTGTTTGTGTTTCATTTTTTAACATACTAGTAAGTATGTATAGTTTGATAAAAAAATGTCAAATATATAAATTTAATACTGAATCAGTGATGGAGTCAGGATAACTTTCTAGTGTCCAAATGAAATAGCATGACAAGCGCACTTCTCCTGTACATTGCAGTTTTCCCGCACTGCATTTACCATTCACTATTTTTTGCTTGTAAAAACAATTTAAGTGAGAGATCTCCATGCAATTCAATATTTTTTGTTTTTTTTGTGGAAAGTAGTAAATTGGCAGATCTCATCCGCCAACATTTGGTGGTGTTGATCTGTTTTTTTTAATAAATAACTTGTTACAACACACAACTTTAAAATAAATTTATCTAGTTTTATGAATATAATTATTTTATTTTATTTTATTTATAACTTTAACAATACAAAATTATCATTCTCTACTTATTATTTCCTGTCAATAATTTTTTTTACTTTTTTAAAATGATTATACTAATATAATGTATATTTCAATTATAATATACTATGTATATATATAGTAATATAGTTTAAATATGTATACTAATGTAAGAGATGCGTATTTTGTATTACAAAAATATATAGTAATATAATTTAAATATGTATACTTACGAAGAGAGAGATATATTTCATGATATTTAATTATGATATGTATTATGCAAATATATAGTAATATAATTTAAATATGAACAATAATGGAAGATATATAATTCATTAAATTTTTATTTTTAAATTGATATCATGGATTTAGTGCAATAATTTTTGTTATTTATGTACTATATTTATATTTTTTATATTTTTATATATTTTATTATAATCTTTTAAACATTTAATCTACTTTATTTGGATTTTTATCATTTAAAACTATAATAAATGTTTGTTCTGATGGAACCGCATTTTTTTTGCATGTTCTTTATCTTTCTTGTATGATCTGTTTGATCTGCACCACTTGAACGACTTTTACCATTCATAGCCTACGATCAATTTGATAAAAATTGCAATTTACTAAGTATTTAACATTTTATCAAATTTTAGAAGGATACTTAAGTAATTTTCTTTTCATGTGGGTCATTTGACCACCCTGATTACACTGTGGCTCTGTCACTGGACTGAATTTTAAATTTTGAGAGCATAAATAATATTTCATCATAATAGTTTTTGAATTAATAGAACATATAATCGAAAATATTTTACAATTATTTTTACAATGATCGAGCCGGCATACACGGACAATTACATATATTTAACCAAGTTGTTTTGATGATGAAGAAGATTGTGGCCGTTTAAGTTAGGAGCGCCATATATATAAGTGAAGGAGAAGTTGAAGTGTGAATCGCTAAGGGGAGTCGACAGTTGGAGTTAGGGATGGATGGAGATTGTGGGAGAGAAAAAATGAGCCATTGAGTCAAGAGAGAAGGGTGCTGTAGCAAATTCTGATAGGTTTGAATTAATTTGAAATTTGACTAACAGGGTTCTACCTCTATTATGTATTGGAGATATATTGTTCTCTAAATCTTAATTTAAATTTTGAGAAAAAAATATTCCCGTTTCTTACAAGTTGGGTACTAATAATACATGATAATTGTAAATAATAGAGAGATTGTCCATAAAAGATTATTGGCATTTTTAACATAATATGAAGATTTTTTTTGGTTTCTTTTTGGGGTTGAGAAGAAATTAACAGATGCACAAACAAAGAAAAAAAACGATAGTAAACGTTAGTTGCCACATGTTTCACTCCGTACACATCACTTCTTGGTTTCTGTCTGTACAGAGAGATACAATAACAAACACCTAGCTTTTATGGCTCAAGCTTCATCTGTAGTGTTGGCTCAGAACCTAATAACACAAAAGAGATTATTAACATGAGAGGACTGTTCCTAAAGTTTCTAACTAGAGACTCTGGTTCTAGATCTATTTCTTACAGTTGTTGTTGTTGCTCTGTTGTTGCTGGATATCTCCAAAACCCATCTGAACAATGCTTTGCAGATCATTATCCCAAAACCCCGGTGTCTGAAAATCAATCAGAACACACAAAATGATTGAGCAAGTCGAGTTTACTATACAACTTCCAGAATCTGACATTAACTACTAACAACTACCTCAGCTTGAACAAACCCATCACTCGAGGGAAACTGTGTGTCTGAGAATCTAGGCATGTTCTTGCCAAGAGAATAGTATCCCGATGGAAGTCTTTGCTCTGAGCAGGCCATTGCGTAAAGAGACTGCGTTAATGACTCCCCTTGTTGAATCATCTAATACAATACAAATGTAACACGTTATTGATACATAACATTTCGATAAGAGCAAGCAAAACATTGTATCATTGCAGCTTACCTCTGTAGACAAAGCAGCATTAGCATTAAACTCCATCCTTGGATTTACAGTAGCCAGCTTCATGGACAAGAACTGAAGAAAAAAAGACCAAGAGTTTCAGAATTTTTAGAAGTATTTAACTCGGATACATTGTCATAGATGATCGGATCCTCCTACCTCGACTTGTCTCTGCAAGGACTGCACATAGTTTATAATCTCATCAAGCATGACAGCTTTCCCTGTGATCCGGTTACAACCAGGAACAAGATCCTGAAGCATTGTCATCCTCTCGCTGATCTTTTCTCTTCTTGCCTGAGAGAATAATCAAACACACACCACCAACATCAACATTCTATAATTTGAACTGAAACATCAAAACAAAAGAAAAAAAAAACAGATGGGTGTGTTTAGTACTCTTTCAGCGAGACTATGGCTATCGGTTGCCTGACCCCTTCTAGCTCTAACATGAATGTAATCTTTAGGCGGCTCCTTGTTGTCTCCTTTACCATCACCACACTTGTCTATTAAGTTTTTACTACTCCCAGCTTCATCCTGCTTGCTTCTCTTCCCATCTTTCGATCCAACATTCTCTCCTGATATCTGATCACACATCCCATAAATCAACACCTCAAGAACACACACTACACATCTTATATGCACTAAGCTAAACTTAACATTTTAATGAATCATAAAGAACATAAATTAAGATAGAGCCTGATGAAATTTAAAACCTTTGAATGGGAAGCGGTAAGAGACGATGAAGCTGGAGACTCCTTGCCGTTTCCGACAGGGGTCGATTTCCTCTTCCTGGAGTTTGGTTTGGTTGTCTGAACTCGATCTGAATCTGGATCCAGCAGCGAGCTCTTGTTGCTATCCCGATCGGATCCGAACTGACCCGGATAAGGAGGGAACCGGATCCCAGGGGAGAAGGATTGTGGTGAGATCTCTTGAGGGTTGTTGCAGAATCTTCCGAGGAGATCACCGATGGTTCCGTCGTTGCCGTTGCCGTTGCCAAAGGGATCGCTCTGATTCAAAGGTAAGTACTTTAGGGTTTGCTTCTCCATCTCCACACACAATTGGGTGAGGTTTCAGATTTTTCTGAAGATAACCCAGGTGATTAAATGAGCTTCTGAGTCAGTTGGAAAGACAGAAAGCTGCTTTTGACATGGAAGGATTTTCCGGGAAAATTGAGACTTTTTTGAAACTTTGTTTTTTCAGAAACCAAGTAACTGACTATTGTGAAATTATACTCCGAGAAAGGATTTGAATTTTCCAAGAAGATGTAAGCAGAGAGCTTAACGAATTCTGGGTACTGGTTGCCTCAAAAAGGAAATGAGAATGCAGAGAAGGGAAGGAAGCAGAAATGAAGGAGAATGATTGATCAATCAAAGTGAGAGAGAGGAAAGAGAGGACGGTGACTTTTGTTACTGAGATGGAAGAAGAAGGTTAAAGAGAAACTGACAAAAGAGAAAAAGAAAGAGGGAAAGTAATGATAAAGAGATTTAATTAAGAAAAAAGAAAATTATAAAAAAAAGAGTGAGTTTTACAGTTCAAAAGAGAAGAATCTTAGGTGGGTTTATTATGTTAATTAATGTGGGGAACATTAGATGGTGAAAGTTGTTAAGCTTGCTTAGGCTGTCCTCTGTAATCATTGGAGTGAGAAGAGAAGAGCATGTGCATGGCAGAGACAAGGAAAGTTGTGGAAGGGAAGATACAAACAAAAGGATAACAAAAGTTTTGATCATCATGCTTAGTTATTCTTGGTTAACAGACTGTTTTAATTAAACATGAAATTTAAAAATTTAAATATACTCGCAAGTCGCAAATAATTGACTTCAAGGTTAGATCCTTTTTTTTGTTAAACTGAAGGTTCAGATCTTGAATACGATAGTGATGGCTTTTTTTTTTTGTCAACTAGTGATGGCCTCTTTAGTTTTTAATTATCTTAATTGTGTATTTGATGTTTTTATTCTTCTTGTTGTATGTAAAATGGATTTATATTGTGAAGAAGTAATTTCTAACATATATTGGGAAATGATAATGTTGAAGTCAGTATTCAATGTCATGTTTCAAGTTACCTATTTTCTTCTGTAATCAGACACAGTCGGTGCTTACGAAATTTTGATGAGATATCTCCTTAGAGATTAGAAAGATGTATCGGGTCTCATAGCAAAAGCTCCCTAAGCATAAAAACGCTGGAGGATTAGGCTTTATAGAAACTAGAACCTTTTCCCGGGCTATGCTCGGGTATTTGTCATATAAAATTTAAATAAATATAATTTATATATTATTTTATTTGAGTATATCTACACATAATTTTTGCTGCATTGAAAAATAAAATAATTTATAATATTGAAACTATGTTATAAATTATAATCCAATTCTCCATCTTACTTTTTTGAGTTCTCACTATAAGAAATAGTTAGCTTTATAATGGTTTACATTTTGTTTTTGGTTTTAGGGTCAATATTGAGTTTCTATTTTATTTGTGGTTTTATCAATTTTATTCTCTTTTCTCACCTGCTTGGATTATCATTATATAGCTATGTATAATTATATTTTAAGACAATGTATTTATAAGGATTTATTTATATATTTTAAGATAATGGTGATAAGAAAAATAATTGTATTCATATAACGATGATGGGCGAATCATGAGGAATATGCATTACAACCATGTTATTACTTTGTTTCATGTGGCCTAGCGAATAACAAAGTAACCTTCATTATTTTCTATATTTAGAGAATATAAAATTAGCAAAAAAAAATAATTCATAAAAATATATATATACACACTATTATTATTTCTATTTCAATTTGATATAATAAAAATATAAAGTTTAAATAAATAATACTAAATTTACTTCAAGAAGATTTAAGTTTTATAACACTTTCACACAAACTTTTCTTTCATGATTTGAAATATAGTTGATAAATAATTAAATCTCAATTTTAAATCACTATATATAGTTTAATAATATCATGAAAAAATCAATATTTTCTAATTTAACAGAAACATGATGTTTTCGAATATATTATTTCTGATCGTAGTTATAGCTGAAATGAAATATTAATGAAACTTTAGTGTTTTACGGGTTCTGTTTTGTAACTTATTAAGCTTTTGTTGAACTCTGTTTAGTATCAAAATTATTTGTTATGAATTTTTCTCATGCTATTTTAAATTATTGTTTTAAAATAGTATTTATAAATTAACCATAGAGTATACTTCTGTTTTGACTTTCGTTACATACCACTTCATATCAAATAATTTATTGGAGAAAGTTAGAGTGAAGCAAAACGTAACTAAACAATGAAAACTTAAAATGTTATTCAATTTTTTTCCACCGAAAGTTATTTAATATATATTCAACATAACTTTTTATATTTTTATTTAAAATTCTAGGTTTATCTAACTAATAATAAAATTTTCATTTTTAATCGTGTAATTATTTTAAATTTTTCAATATTGGTTTTTCCTAAATTATAATAATAAACAATATTTATATTTTATTACTATTTCATATCTTAAAATAAATCTAATTTTATTGATTAATTATGTACATAACTAAATTATAATTAGTAATTAATATTAAAATTCCAAACTGAATTTATATTATATATCCAATTAATATAATATAATATTTCAAACTTAAATATTAGATATATCAGATTTTTACTTTTTCATAATTATGAAATATGTGTTAAGATGAATAATATAATGAAACAAAATTTAAATTTTATTCTTTCATTATTACCCAATCAAAATTTCTCACTTGATTTTTTTACCAACAAATTTAATTTATCAAAATTATTATAAGTATAAATCTATACAAAATCTAGTTATGCAAGTGTATTTATATAACATCGTTTGTTTTAATTTTAATCCTTGTCTCTAAGACATATTTCTCTTATTTTTTTTCTCATCAAAAGACTTCTCTTACTTAATTTTTTTTAAAAATATGTTTATTGTAATAGAAGTGTTTATTGTTTCTATATATATTTTGATGGTTTCCAATATAATAACAGAACAGTACAAAACCAAATATCTGGTAAATAGAAAAATTTCAGAACCACAACATAAATACTAAAATTCCCAGGTGTACCAATTATACTTAAACTATTGAAAACCAGAACTGGTAATTAGAAAATATAACAATATTACTGAGTGAAGCATAGAAACTTAGGAAACGGATTTGAAAAAATATTTGCCAGCATTGTTTCCATCGTTGGAGTGATCATGCATATGGAGGCTTCTTAAGATTTGGACCATTTCCACCATCAGTTGTTTCCTCCTTCGTGTTGACCAGTAGATCAATTTGCAGAGGAATTTGGTTCAGACACTTCTGAACAGCCTTCAATTGTTGCAGCAGCATCACACCGGTTGGTGTTATCTGGACCAATGTTGTTTACAATTGGGTTTGAGTCTATGGAGAGATTAACAGCCCATGTCATATCATCATTTGGATGGTCCTCACCACTCTACCAACAAAGCTATTGTGAGTCTAGTCTCATTCATGGTGATATCTACAATAATCAATATGTGTAAGAACCTTACCTGGTATGCGGAATTAGCAAGTGATGGGCGCTGGTACTATTCCACTCAGAGATGGCGACAGATTCTGGTTTCTTAACCCTGCCATACTTGGTAGAAGCTGAAGTGAAGCCTTTCTGAGCTCTACATAACATGTGTTTTAATGTAGTATTTAAATGAAAGCATAATCTGAAACTGCTTTCAGATGTGATCAACAAAGACACGTGTCAAGGAAATATATATTGACCAAGCAAATTAAACCGCTTAGCTCATATTCTCAAGTCTGTTGGAACATATATACAGAGAGATAAACGAAACTGACCTTGTTTAAGGATATGTCTTCAAATATAAGGTCCTTGTCGTGTTCCATGATCATCTATGGAAATCTCATGTGGCTTGGTTACACATTCTATGTTTTTCATACATGCATTGATCCCTGCAAGAAAAGATATATCTTGTATAGGAAAACAATGACTACATAATAAGCAGAAGCGGTAAAACTGAAAGAACATTGAATGGTTAACTGAACCTGCAATGATCTTCATTTAGAAGCTGGCAATTGTGATGGTAGATCTCCAGTTCCAGAATCGTACCCTGTAAATCTGAAGAAACCCAAGGATTCATAATCAAGAACACTAAATTAGTGATCAAAAGGATAAAAATTGAATCTTATATCCTGCCAAGGGACTCTTCTCCTTCAAATCTCATTTTCCATCTGATACCAAGAGAAAATACATGCTTAATAGCTTCCATACTATTGTTGACTCCTATTATGAACCGGCTTCTCCTGAAAAAAAAAACAGAAAATTATTTGATCTATTAAGTCCTGTAATAATCTATATGTTGAATATAGCATATTATTATGTAAAGAACAATATATGTGACTAAGCTTGTAAAACACAAGTAAGTTTGTTCTGGTAACCATCATGAGAAATGTTGCTAGTACTCCAAATGCCTGGTCTGAGACTATATAACCGAAGTAGGAATACAAATACGGGAATACAAAATCTCAGTTGTTACATTCATGTGCTAGAATAGTGACATTCTTTTTTCTGGCAGCTGAAGTATTTAGATCCTTATTTGCTATCATCGTGGATTCCCAGCAAAATACAAATATACTATAATAGTGACAACCCTGCAAAGTGGGAACAAAAAAAAATATCAACTCTAGGCTAGGCTACTCAATCAAGTGAGTTTATTAAGCACACACATCTGATGATGAAGAAGAAAACGGGGGACTCACATCAATGCTATAGACGGCGCCAATATCAATCTTGTAAGTACAACTTGATTAGATAGCGTCTTCCAAAGCTGAAGAAGATTCCCAAATATTGTGAGTACCTTTATATACGCAAAGTAGGCATAACACATTGTGCTCCTGATTGCAAAAATCTCACCAAGTATATTTGAATGTAGTATGGGTCGCCAAAGTTACCTTCTCATCCACCATGAGCATGTCTACGTCCATCAGCTCACCGCCTTTCTCGATGTTCCTTACCTCCTAAAGACTGAACTCGGCCGTGTTTGGGCATCAACCAGCTTTTGGATCGGCAATAAAAATATAAGAATTCCCAAATTATAGAGTTATTGCTTAATTGTGATTGACCACATTCCCATCTCTATCTCCTTCAAAGCTTTCTTAAGTTTGTTCTGGTAACCATCATGAGAAATGTTGCTAGTACTCCAAATGCCTGGTCTGAGACTATATAACCGAAGTGGGAATACAAATACGGGAATACAAAATCTCAGTTGTTACATTCATGTGCTAGAATAGTGACATTCTTTTTTCTGGCCGCTGAAGTATTTAGATCCTTATTTGCTATCATCGTGGATTCCCAGCCAAATACAAATATACTATAATAGTGACAACCCTGCAAAGTGGGAACAAAAAAAAATATCAACTCTAGGCTAGGCTACTCAATCAAGTGAGTTTATTAAGCACACACATCTGATGATGAAGAAGAAAACGAGGGACTCACATCAATGCTATAGACGGCGCCAATATCAATCTTGTAAGTACAACTTGATTAGATAGCGTCTTCCAAAGCTGAAGAAGATTCCCAAATATTGTGAGTACCTTTATATACGCAAAGTAGGCATAACACATTGTGCTCCTGATTGCAAAAATCTCACCAAGTATATTTGAATGTAGTATGGGTCGCCGAAGTTACCTTCTCATCCACCATGAGCATGTCTACGTCTATCAGCTCACCGCCTTTCTCGATGTTCCTTACCTCCTAAAGACTGAACTCGGCCGTGTTTGAGCATCAACCAGCTTTTGGATCGGCAATAAAAATATAAGAATTCCCAAATTATAGAGTTATTGCTTAATTGTGATTGACCACATTCCCATCTCTATCTCCTTCAAAGCTTTATGTTTACTCTCATTACTATCCTTTTCGTCTCCAAACTCCGGTTCAGGTTCATGCTCTGGTTTTTGTTTCTTCTCTAGCTCAGGCTCCTTCCCTTGGAGGCACATCTATCTTATCCTCCTTATCCACCGCTGCTTCACCTGCCTGAGTCCTGAAATTAACATTCACAAAATCCCAAAAGGTTGCATCAATAGGAAGTGATGAAGAAGAACAAAATCCCAACAGCTATGTTAATATCAGAGAGGAGAAAACCAATGATCGGTGGTCACGATGAAAAATGTAAAAGGGAGGAAAAAAACCTGAGAGCAGAGAGAGATGACTCTTTAACCTGCATAGCTGCTACTATTGATAAGAATCCTTGACAGTGTTTTCATCCTTGACAGTGTTTGCGCATGACTGCTTCATGTGCAGTGATATTCATCATTTCCGCCATTACTGAATTCATTTCATCTACCTGCCAATGACAGTAAACAATAAAAAAAAACTTGCATTTAGAGAAGGTCCACTCAAAACACCGAGTAACTAATAAACAATTCAGTCTTCACCCTTCAGCTTCTGGACATACGCATATAAGAAAGAATAACAGCTAGTTTCCACTTTATATCTAATAATAACTATTATGATAATTGTATGCATCTCTGAAGTCTCATGAAACCATCAAGCCACTTAAAAGAAATAACCTCTCCTTGAATCTGTCTTTAGGTTCTTCGACATCTCCAGCCATTGGAAGGCATTCCCAAATGGATCCGATACGGCGTGTGGACTCGACGCAAAACCTTGAGTGCTTGCCAAACATGATTGTAACCGTACGTTGATTGGATCGATGTCAAGACCCTTCGTATAAACGTTGACGACGAAGCTGATTCAATCCTAAGTGAGCATAGATGTGTAACCTGAGAATCAATGCTCTGTTTTAACAACTTTATAAAATAGAAGAGGTGGAGGAAGGAGAAATAGAGAAGAAGAACTAAAAAGGCGAGAAGAAAGGGTCAAGTATATGATTTAATCTAAAGCTCCGTTGAAGAAAGAGAACATATGTGTTAATTTTCAAATTGGGGAATACAGAGAGATCAAAGTAGATGAAGATGTCGATTGGAGATATTTTTTTGGTTAAAGCTAAGATAAGTTGTTAGAGAAGAGGAATTATGAAGAAGTCGAGAGTGGAGAAACGGAAGAGACAGAGGAGGTGACTTGCGATCAAATGAAATTTTTTTTAATAACCGGTCTGACGTGGCAACACAACACTTTCTCATTGGCTGATTTTTCAATCTGATGTGGACACCTTCAAAACTCTAGAATAAGAGCTTTTAATATAGTATTCATTTCATCTACCTGCCAATGACAGTAAACAATAAAAAAAAACTTGCATTTAGAGAAGGTCCTCTCAAAACACCGAGTAACTAATAAACAATTCAGTCTTCACCCTTCAGCTTCTGGACATACGCATATAAGAAAGAATAATAGCTAGTTTCCACTTTATATCTAATAATAACTATTATGATAATTGTATGCATCTCTGAAGTCTCATGAAACCATCAAGCCACTTAAAAAAAATAACCTCTCCTTGAATCTGTCTTTAGGTTCTTCGACATCTCCAGCCATTGGAAGGCATTCCCAAATGGATCCGATACGGCGTGTGGACTCGACGCAAAACCTTGAGCGCCTGCCAAACATGATTGTAACCGTACGTTGATTGGATCGATGTCAAGACCCTTCGTATAAACGTTGACGACGAAGCTGATTCAATCCTAAGTGAGCATAGATGTGTAACCTGAGAATCAATGCTCTGTTTTAACAACTTTATAAAATAGAAGAGGTGGAGGAAGGAGAAATAGAGAAGAAGAACTAAAAAGGCAAGAAGAAAGGGTCAAGTATATGATCTAATCTAAAGCTCCGTTGAAGAAAGAGAACATATGTGTTAATTTTCAAATTGGGGAATACAGAGAGATCAAAGTAGATGAAGATGTCGATTGGAGATATTTTTTTGGTTAAAGCTAAGATAAGTTGTTAGAGAAGAGGAATTATGAAGAAGTCGAGAGTGGAGAAACGGAAGAGACAGAGGAGGTGACTTGCGATCAAATGAAATTTTTTTTAATAACCGGTCTGACGTGGCAACACAACACTTTCTCATTGGCTGATTTTTCAATCTGATGTGGACACCTTCAAAACTCTAGAATAAGAGCTTTTAATATAGTATATAGATTGCACAGTTTAATGATACTATGTTGGCCAAGGTCTCCTGGAGAATATTGAGAAATTCGACCTCTTTACTAGCAAGGATTCTTATCGAGAAGTGTTGTGTTCACTCCTCCTTCCTTGCTGCCCAAGCTCCTTCAAGCGTGTCACATGGTTGGAAGGGAATTCTAGTGGGGCGAGACCTACTGACGAAAGGGTTGGGATGGGCCATTGGATCTGGAGAAGACGTGAGTGTCTGGTCGGAACCTTCAACTGGACGAAATGCATTTGGCAAGTAGAAATAAATTCTTGTTTGAAGATAGAGCCTTCTCCGAAAAGGATACAGTCCTTAAGGCTCTCCAAGATGGTAGAGCTTGGAAGACCGCTCTTGTCAATTGATGAAAAGCCCTCTATACCACAGAGTGTGATGCACAACAATTACTTACCAACTGCTAACTCCTACACTTGGTCTTCATTTTCGGATGCAGCTTGGGACTCATCATCAGGAACTGTGGACTTGGATGGCTTCTTCGCGATGCTGACCACTCCATTGCAGAAAGTTCCTCATCTCTCCGGCGTTACATTCCTTCGGCTCTTGTGGCGGAAGCTTTGGCGGTTAAAGCAGCATTCACGGCTGTGATCTCTTCACATGTCAGCAGTATCCAAATATACTCTTGAATCAAAAGATCTCATTTCGCTCTTGAAGACTCAAGGACAGTATGTGGTTTTGAAAGATGTTCTCGACGACATCAATGTGTTGGCTCGCTCTTTCACCTCTATCTCTTTTCACTATGTATCGCGTTTAGCAAATGTTGAAGCTGACTTGTTAGCTAAAGCAGTCCTGTCTTCCATTGACTCTGTTTGAGACTTTGTAGTATGCTTGTTCTATCTATTTAATCTTCGGTTTGCTCAAAAAAAAGATACAAATGAATTTGTATTTCCGGTTTTTGGATTTCTTGGAAGTACAATATGCATATGCTGACCAAATGTATGGGATGAATACTTGAATAGAACAAGACCATATACAAGGAAGATAGTGAATATTTTCTTTTTCAAAAAAAATATATTGAATATTTTCTTCAACTATTGAATCAATACAATGGAGGTGTTGAAAAAAAACTTAAAGCAATAAACCCTTTAATTAACAAAAAAGAAACTTAAAACAATAGATGGATTGATTTTGGTTGAATAAATTCAATTAGCTGAACTTAAAAATGAAAAAAAAAGTGGAATCTACAATGATGATGTGGTATATATATTTTTCACATCCTAATTTTTACATATCACATATTTTATAGCAAATAAAAAATTTCAATAAATATATTGATACCAAAATTCATAATTTTTATGCTTTATAAATAGAGACTTAGTTTATTTGATTTGAAGACAAAAAAATATTATACAGTACATCACATATCTAATTATTTTCTTACAAACTTTATTTATAAACTAAACTTTTCTATATACATTTATAGAAAACCCATTAAAGAATTTGAAGAAAAGATAATTGAATAGAATATCGGATTCTTGTAAATAAAACCATTGTATAATATATATGCTAAATATATATTAAATAAGTCGGTGGAAAAAGAAACTATGATATGGAATATTTAAAATGTAACAAAGGGTGTTGAATAAGATAACCATTTGTATATGTAAGATCATTTACACTGTTGACAAAAAAAAGATCATCTACACTCACCCTATTTTTTTGTTCTTAAATAGAGTTTAAATGGTTCAATATTACTCTATTTTTACTATATAATCGAGTAAAAATTGATTTATTCTACATATAGAGCAATTTCATTTTTTAATTCATCATTATATTTTTCTCTATAAAAGATATCACTGGAGTAAATTATTACTCTCTATTTTTCTCTTTAAAATGGAACTGATTTATAGTCTAATAGTATTCTATTTTAGAAAGAAATATAGATTGATGAACACAAAAACAATCTATGTATAGAATAAACTCATTTTCATTATATTATAACGAAAAAAATAAAATAATATTGGAGCATATTTACTTTTGGTTATATTTTAGTATAAAAAATAGAATGAATACCATTAGAGATTTAATAAGGCCAAAAAGCGAATTTCTTTCTCAGGAGGACTCATTCTAGCACTTGCTAAAGGGCTTTCTTCAGTTGATCTAGAGACTCTATCAACCTGCAGGTGTTACACGAGGAGATTACAAAATAGTAAATAACTATTTTTGTTTTGAAAGTGATAAAATGACATCTCTACTATTCCAATCTTCTTGCAAATAGCTCTTCAAGTATGGTTTCTAGCTCCAAAAGAAGTTCAACTGTATCCCCATTATTGGAGCTTAGCGAAGGATACCCAGCAGAGCTAAATCCGTTTATGATCTCATGATGATCATACCAGTAGGTTTAGCGACACTTCCCTCACCAATATTCAGCATGAAAAGAGAATGATGAGAACGACATGACACACATGCACACACACACCATATATATATATATATATATATATATATATGTGTGTGTGTAAAAATTAGTTATTTATATATATATATATATATACAATACCGGACTTTACAATGACCAGAAGCTATTTTTTTAAAAATGGCCGCAAATGACATATACATTGTTTGAACTCTGGCAATGCTGGCTCTTGGCATGTGCTAGAGGAGCAGGGTCCATTTTTTGTGACCAAATATTTTTTTATAGTTAAGGTCCATTTTTGTAGAGAAGCGCTCTTAAAAATAATAACAATACATAATTTTGTCCATAATTATATGCACATGGTCCATAATACATATGACCCGGACCTGAACTCTGGTTGATTGTGGTGTAATATTTTTAACAACACCACTATACTATTGACCTAATTGTTCAGAATTGGCTGAAAATAATCTATATTTTTTAAAGGCTAGAAGTCCGTGCTTCTACAGCTTCCTATCAGAGCCGGGTCTATATATATATATGTGTGTGTAAAAATTAGTTATTTATTTTTGCAAAGCCTCTTCGGCCCATAGAGTCTTTGCGCATCTCTTTAGCCAACCATTAGACTCCAACTAAAACATCTCCTGCTACACACTGCTTGCTATGTTTCTTCCAAAAATACATCCTTTGTATTGTATCAATACGTACCCAATAAGGTGAATCCTGTCCTCAAACTTATATTATAGGAACTGACGTGCAAAATCTCAACCCAAGACCCAAGAACACTCATGAAACAGTAACTGAAACCACTGAACAATTACTTCCAATCAGTCATCCTGAGCTGTAACACGTAACCGAAACCTTCTCGGATTCAACCACCATCTCCCCCATATAGAAGAGAAGTCTGTAGGAAGAGATGTGGCAAGAAGCCCGACCCAAATAACTGTACTTAACTGTAAAACATACATATCGGATTGTAGCTTATATGGACCTCATATGGACCATAGAACTTAGCAGCCAATTTCTGGCAGACCCAACGGGTGATAGTGTTGGTGTTGGGACGGAGCATCAAAAAGACATGTGTACCCACCTTCGAATGGACAGTTGGACATCCCACATGTGTTTACGTTTTCATGCGCTCATGAGCTTGCGAAAAAAATGAAGGCATGATATATGTATCGATTTGGATAACAAGCTTGTCATTTAGAGCATGGCTAATCAAGGTTCTTATCTAGTCTCTTATAGATTACAACCGAATCCTCTATGTAATCTCTTATATATTAATTGATAAATATTAAACATTGTTTTATAGCCACGTGTTATAGTGACAATAAAATTCAGAATTCTTAGAAAAATATATTGATTCATCTTAACTTATATTATATTTTTTTATTAAACTAACTATCAAATTGATAAATATTGTACAAAAGAATATTCTTGTCATTTTCTTAAATAAAAACTATGGAATTACATAATATGATTAACGTATATATGATAATTAATGATCATGAGTAATAAATACTTGATAGTATTTTTTTTTTATTTTAACTCTTTTTTATTTAATTTTATATTATTAAAATATATTAAACAATCATTAACCATATAATATTTTTTTTTCTTATATGTTATATTTTGAGTTTTTAAAATGATAATAAATTAATAAAAACTTTTTTTGTTTATTTTTTTAATCTTAGAACAAATACTATTAAATAACCCTATGCTTGACCAAGGAGCTGATTGCTATGATTAAGGAATCTCATGCTTGGCCAAGCTTTGCAACAAAATTAGAGAGGATATAGACGCTACAAATATGCTTTCCAGAATTCAAAATTTCTTATGTTCCTCGAGCACACAATCTGATTTCAGATTTTTTAGCTAAGACAGCTAGATCCTTCTATAAGGCGTTACATTTTATTGGTTGTTCTACTCCGGTCTGGTTACCTAGATCACCTCAAGTTTGAGTAATAGAATAGCCGTTTGTCGTTAAAAAAAACTAGCTGACATAATAGCAAACATTGATCAAATAATTAGAGATTCATAGTATTTGAGATTGTCGCTAAATATACCTAAAGGTGCAATAAGATTTGATGATATGAAAACAGATGACAATGTCAATACAAGTAATTCAAAGAAGCATATTTTGCAAGAGAATTAGATTCATAAAGGAAAGAAGTTATGGATGAAGTAGCACAATATGCATATACTTTCAAGCTTTGTCATATTATGTAACATCGTTACTTTACAGCAAATTAAATAGTTTTTTTATAGTATGGGAGCATTGCTGATGTCATATATCTGAAGATATACCTAATAAATAAAGACATACATTTAACTCTAAAGACCAAAAATTCACTGAAAAAGAGTTATAAAGTTATATATATATACTTATAGAAATAGAGAAGATACTAGCGCAAAATGATAAATCATTGACCGTTTTTAAAACCATGTCAAATTCATACGGTAAAATTGTTGAAGAAAATGAAAAACACAATATTTAAAGATGAAACATGTTAAAATATGCTTGAACATGAAGAACAGAATATTAGGTTAATAGAAAAATTAAATGACAAGCAAAAGAGGGTGTATTGTTGACTCAATTAACAACAACTAATATTATTTTCAAAATAATTAAAGGTGAAGTATTTATAAAAAAATAGGAAAAATTATATAATATTTTAAAACAGTATGATTATTGAAATAGAAATACTAATAAAAAATTATGTAAGAAAATAGATTATTATTACTAAAATAAGTTTTACACCAATACATACTGAAAAATTTAAGAATTAATGTAAAAATATTTTAAGTTTTTTTAATGTTTTCCTGAAATTAAAATATCAAATAAAATCCGTGCAAGGCACAAATCCAAATATAATATTACATAAATTAACACAAATAAATAATTAAATATTTTATATATTAAGCTTATTTTCTTAATTCTTTGCAAATTCATAATAAATCAATGTTAAAGCAAAAAAAAAAAAAAGCAAAGAAGAAGATACACGTGGTCGAGTCTAATGGCTGGTGTTATTATCAAAAGATATGTCTACTCACAGAGGATCACAATCGCTTCGTCATCCTTTGTCAAAAGAAGGATCAATCTTTCTCAGCAAAACCCTCACACTAACTCTGTTTCCTCTTCTCACTCGCAAACCATTTTCCCCAGAAAGATGGATTCAAACGTTTCCTCATCATCTAAACACCAAAAGCTCCCAACTTTGCAACAATCCTTCTCCAATATACAAACCCAATTCTCCGATTTACTCAACAACGTCTCGAAAACCCTAAACCCTCTCTTCAACCACAACTCTTCTCCTCATCCCAACAACATCTTCTCTGCTCTCGACTCCTTGCGAGCCCAAGCCAAGCAAGCCCTCGATTCCGGAATCTCCCGATTCAACGCGCCACAACCCGTATGGGCGAGAATCTCCGACGACGGCGGGAAGACCCATGTACCGGCGGTGGCTCCGGTTCGTCGGAGCGGTGGTACGGGGCTGTCCGCTGATGACATGGAGGAGAGGTTGGCGGGTGTGCCTGTTTACGCGCTGAGCAATTCGAATGAGGAGTTTGTGTTGGTCTCGGGTACTTCCACGGGGAAGTCTCTGGGTTTGTTGTTCTGTAAGGAGGAAGATGCGGAGGCGTTGCTTAGTCAGATGAAGGCTATGGACCCTCGGATGAGGAAAGAAGGTTCCAAAGTTGTTGCTCTTGCTCTTAGTAAGGTGATGAAGGGAGTTTGTTTATAGTATACTTAGTGTGTGTTGTGACTTGTGAGTGTCTTGCTGTTCTGATTTTTTTGTTTGGTTGTTTTGTTTGTTGTTGCAGGTGTTCCAGTTAAAAGTTAATGGTGTGGCGTTTAGGTTAATTCCTGAGTCTACTCAAGTCAAAAATGCTCTCAAGGTATGTTGATTTGCCATTAGATACTCCAAAATGCGTTCTAAGTTTGGTCTAGTTTTAGCTTGGTGCTAGGAGAGTTTCAGGTGCTCTTGAATTCACCGTTCAAATTGTATTTGGTTTTCTAAAGTTTCATTTATGAAATCACATACTGTATGGTAAAACTTAAGCCTAGGCCTTTAGACTTCAGACGTCAGCTGACTCTTAGAATTCCATCTTGTAGTTAATACTGATACGCATAATGTGTCACAAGAGATTATGATGCATTATGTATTTGCCGTTAGATACTGTGCTGAGGTTTCTTCACAAAAGAATTGGGAAAATGAGCTTTTTTGTTTTCTTTAATTCACCTCAGCTAATTTGGTTTCCTTTAGAACTACACTACTGGCATTCAGTTTTGGTACTTTTTGAACAGCGGTGGTAGGATTTACTTTCAGCATATAGGTCTTATGTATATGTCAATGATATGTATCGCTCTTACAGGAAAGGAAAACAGCTGGTTTCACTGATGAAGACTTTAATGGTGTTCCAGTTTTCCAAGTAATGTGCAAAAGACTTGTGACTTGGCTTCTTGTTTTGGTGTATCTAATATAGTTTTGGGTTCTGGGCTGCATCAATGGATATTGCTAATATATCCAAGATTATTGCAATCTTTTTTATCATAATGTCCAGATTTTTTTAAAACAACGTTTCTTGTTTTGCTTCAGTCAAAGAGCTTGATTCTGCGAAGTGATAACAAGAGTTATCGCCCTGTTTTCTTCAGAAAGGTTAAGTTAACACGACCACCTTTCCTTGTCTAATCATCACTTTTTGTCCATACATGATCCAAACACTTAAAAGCTGGTGTTCGATTCGTACAGGAGGACTTGGAAAAATCCCTGACACGAGCTTCCCGCCAACAGAACAGGCTTAACCCTGCTCTGAAACCTGGAGACATTCAGGTTTAGTTGTTTTTATTTCTTGTCATTCCATAATTCTTCTTACTCAATACTGAAACACATGCTTTTTTATGTTTCCAAAAGGTTGCAGTTTTTGAAGAAATTGTCAAGGGGATGAAGGTAAACCAGTAAAAGATATATAAACATCATATGACTGTTGATTCTTTAAGAATAACAAGTTTTGGCTGAATCTAGTTTTGGATTTGATGTTGCAGGAAAGCACAACATCAAACTGGGACGACATTGTGTTTATACCGCCTGGTTTCGAGGTTTCAACTGAGGAAACCAAGGAGTAGGTGATATGAATAAATATCCTCGGAGCATCGTTAAACCTAAACTAGCTTT
Organism: Hirschfeldia incana; assembly: GCA_026261945.1. NCBI lineage: Eukaryota > Viridiplantae > Streptophyta > Magnoliopsida > Brassicales > Brassicaceae > Hirschfeldia > Hirschfeldia incana. The sequence continues at coordinate 4,946,025 of JABCMI010000013.1, read as the reverse complement.
TGTGTACGCATTGCTTCTTCATTTTCTTATTTCCGATCTCATCGCTCAACAAGTTGAAGAAGACTAAGAGAAAGAGAGATATGTGTTCTATGATTTTGTATATGTCAACGGGTAAGCTATGAAAACCCTTTAGACTTGTAATGGATATTTCTTTGTCATGTTGCTATTAAGTTGATCAGTATCTGCTTTAAAATACATAGGATCTGCGATGAATGAACAAGTCTGCTTCACACAGAAGTTGGTGTTGGAAACATCTCATAAATTTCATGAAATAAAGAAAAATAAAATGTAGCAATTTGCATCAAAATATATATTTTGTATATGTCAGCGGTTTGCAGCTCCAGCTTTCGCTTCTTTGAGAAACTTTAATTAGCATGCCGTAGATCCTCCTCTCCGTATTTATAAGCATGCTTTAATCATGGTATGTACCCGCATTTTCACTTGGATATAAAGACATGTTACTGGTTATCAGTGTTTTTTTTAGTGTATTTCATTTTACAATTAAGCAACTTTGGTTCTGTATATTCTAATTTATTTTCTGTACATAGAGTGAATAAGTAATGAGAAAATCATATCTGGTTCTTACCTTCTTCCTCTAAATCACATTTCATTTGATATGATCAGTCACATATGGTAATAGTTAGGCCTAGACCATGGAGATGCAAGAGTTAAGACGTTAGATGACTCTCAGGATCTCAGTTTTGTAGTTAATAGTTTACTGATACAGTAATGTGTCAGGAGCCAAGAATTATGCATATTATGCATTTGGCCTTCGATATTGTGCTGAGGTTTCTTGTGCTGAGGTTTCTTAATAAAACTAATAAGTTTTATGGGTGTGAATCTTTGCAAGTAAATGATATGTAAATCCCTTCAATATTGTCTAAACAGGAAAGAAAGGTTTCACAGATGCCGACTTCAACGGTGTTCCATTTTTCCAAGTAATTTTCGAAAGGGGTAATGCATTTTAAACCTTTTCTACTCTATCTATTGGTGTATAGTTAGGTACTACACTTTTTCTGACTGGATCCCTGGGAATTGCAAAAAAAAAACAAGATTATTGCTTCCTTTAATCATATATTCCAGCTCTTTAAACCAACCTGACTTACTATGCTTCAGTCAGCGAGCTTGATTCTACGGAGATAACAAGAGCTATAGCCAGGTTCTCTTCAATCTTCAAAAAGGTTAGTTTAACACAACCACCTCTTTCTTGTGTAATCATCACTTTTGTCCATACATGATCCAAAAACCTAAAGCTATGTTCTATTCTTGTAGTAGGACTTAGAGAACAGTTAGATTAACAACAACAGTTACTGATTGGAAACTACATAGATAGATCAACTGCAATTAGTAGCATCTAACTAATAAGATCAGAACAGTTACTAAGATCAGAATGGACTATGCATCAACACACAAATGCAGACAACATAAGACAATTAAACTGTATTAACTTGCAAATTTATAACAGAGACCGAACTCAATATCTCGATTGCACGAAGAAACAGAATCAGAAACTCTTTCTTACCTCTTATTGATTGGTTCTTGGTTACACAAAAACACAAGCCCTAAACATTCTACAACCCAGAAACCAAACCAGAAGGCACAACGAACTCAACCACAATAGTGGAATCAACAAACTCACGAACCTTGTCTTTCTCAATATTCACCAACTCCGTCTCCCCATCCACCGCCTCCAACTCACCCACATCCTTAAAAAACGCAATCGACGCAACCGAGAAACCCTTCGCTCTCGCCGGAGAGAAGTTCTCCCCCACCGTGATCTGACCGATCCCCGGAAGCTTCTCCCTAAGCCCCTTGATCACACCCACGATCTCCTCCTTCGCCTCACCATCATCATCCTCCTTCAGCTTGAGGAGAGTGAGCTTCGCGGCGGAGCCAGGAGGCGGAGCTAGGGTTCCGGGGACACGATCCGCGACCCAGTCGACGGCCATGACCTCCTCGCAGATCGGCAGCACGGACTCCTTGACGACGCGGACGTGGTCTGGATGCGCGGCGTAGGCGCTGAGGTCCTCCTTGGTTCCGTACCGGCTGTGGAGGACGTGGGTGAAGGCGGTGGGGGAGGATCTGACGCGGAGGAGAGGCGCGGCGGAGATGTGGATGACTTGGGTGAGGGAGGAGAGGCCGTTGAGGCCGTTCATCATGGAGGCGATCTTGGAGGAGTCGGTCTCGGGTTTGACTTTGAAGAGGACGATGTGCTCAATGAGCTGTGGAGGAGTGGAGGAGGAGGAGGAAGACATTGCGACGGCGGAGGAGAGAGAGCGTCGTGTGGAGAGACGGAGATGGGTAGGGAGGGAGTGTTTGGTTGGTGAGAAGGTGAGAGATAGCGGTGAAGAAAATAGCGGCCGAGCTCTAACGCAGATCATATCTCTTTTTCTTATCGTTTGGTATGGGCGTGTTGTGGAGTGAAGCGTTCTCTTCGATCGCGACTTTGAGTTAAAATGTTTTGGTTCGCGAAGATTTTGGGAGTAGGTAAAGGGTGACAAAACATGGCTTAACATTAAAAAAAATAATCATGATCTACCTAAACAATGTTTTTAAACCGGATCCAAAGCCGGGTCAGCCTTAGTCTAGTGGCTAAATGGCACCTAAGGCACCGGGGTTCGACTCCACTTTCAGGGGTTCCTGAGTGGGATTTCCCCAGAGACAAAAAAAAAAAAAACCGGATCCGAACACTGAACCGGACGACTTACCGGATAACCAGATCAGTCGAGGGTGAACTACAGATAAACCGTAGATTAGTAAATGAATTAGTTTTAGTATATAATGTTATATTAGCTATAAAAAAGAATATAGAAACTAAAATTAAATATTTTCTAACTGTTTTTAGAAATATAAAATGTAAAAATATCAAAAAATATAAAAAAATAGTTTAGACTATTTAATACTTTATAACAAAAATAGTAATGACATCTAAAAATAGCAAAACATAAAATACATAAATATGTGAATGACATCTAAGAAGACGATGACAACAACCGAAAAAGTGAAAACCTAACTTTTAATTGAAAATTTAGATAATAAAACATAATTCAAAACTATAATTAAAAACTGAAAAAGTAGAAAATAATTTATGGGTTCAACCGGTGGTTCAACCAGTACCAAATTTTGGGTTTTAGCGGGTTTTTATGGATTTTTACGGGTTTTTAAAGTTTGAGTTTTTCACAAAACCCAAACCGAATTTATTCTGGGTCACCGGGTTTTACCGGTTCAACCGCAGGTCCGGTTCAACCACGCTGTATAAAGTTTGACACATTTTTCATTAGAAAATATATATGGTTTTCATCCAAAAATTACTGGTAATATTTTTACTTTTCTTTACAACAATTAACTAAACTACGTCGCCCAACTTAGAGAATCAACCTGGAAGCATAAAATCGACATAAAATATAGTTGAAGAGAAACTTTTAGCACTTTGTGCTAATTTGTTTGCCACTAAATTATGTGCTTTTGGAATATGAAAATATTTTTTCTAGGTAATCTTTTTTACTGTATACTCAATTAACATGTAAAATGACTCGTTATTATAATAGTTTTTATTAGCATTTGTCTTTATTTTGAGGTAATTTGTAAAATACCTTATTCATATTTCTAAATTTGAAGAATACATCTTATTTTTTGTTCTTTTGAAAACTATTAACGGATTTGAAGAATACACCTTAAGAATACACCTTATTTTGAAGAATACACCTTAAGCATTTGTCTTTCTTTTGAGGTAATTTGTTCTTTTATATGTGATAAGACAATTTTGTCCTGATTTACATTAGGTATTATATTTTAATAAATAAAATTTAATATTGGTATTACTATTAACGGAAATATATGATCTAATATTTTAAAATTTATAATTGGATTAAATATTTTCAAATATGCCAGTTGAAAAAAATAACTTCGAATATGTATTTTCTTAACAAATTTTAAAGTCTTATTTATCAATAAAACCTGTGATCACTATTTTTTTTCAAAATAATTGGTGTTACCAAAAATTTGATTGGTTTGGTTTAGTTTACAATACGATTACAGATGTCTTACATACCGAAGTTGTCTCAAGGAGGGATTGAAAACCTCTTGGGTATGTTTCTGTGACAGTTTGACTTAAAATTGGTGTCCCTTAATCTCTTATAAAACATCTTAGGTGATACAGTTCAAATTAAAGAAACCAAACACAATCTCTGTTAGGAAAAAGATGATGACATATCTTGAAAATCATATGCTAGGCTAACTTTCGTAAATGGCCTTCTCAATTCACCAATTATGTTTGTCTATTTTTATGTGTTTAAATTATATTCATTTGGAAGTTCTAATATTTAACAACATTTTTAATATTTGTTATGATAAAGTATGACTTGAAAAGGACACGAGGCCACGAGGGCAGCTTCTGCTCATCCCATTGCTAAGACCCTCGTTAGCTCTTCAAAATATTAGTTAAAGCGAGTTTTGATCTTGCGGCAAAGCTTATTGGATAGGAGAATAACATTGACACACTACTCACCATGATATTAGAACTCGAGTTTGTGTCTTTTACTCGATTTCAGCAATTCAAACCATTCTTTTATTTGTAAAGAGATCAATTTGGTGCGTCAATCAAACTTTCATTAATGTTTTAATTTTAAGGATATTTATAAACCTTTAACATGGACATTTTTTCAATTTAATTAGTAAACATTTAACTTTCAAAAATAAAAAGGTGTAGTTTTCTAAATAAAATCTTGCTATGATGTATATATCCAAAATTTCCCTTATTTTTTTAATGACAAGTTATTTGTATAGAAAAAAATGTTATATAAGCCAAACAAATCAAGAATTGTCTTTCTATAAAACTGCATCATTTTAAAAATGGGATAATTTATAAATTACTCTACTAATAGTGTTTTTGTAACTTACATTAAAAATAAGGATTCATGAATTACAAACCTCTAAATGAAAAGAAGATTAAACTATGAAAAAAGAAAAAGAAAATATTATTTTTCAAAAATGGAAGATAATATCTCAAGAGAAGAAGACGAGACATAATTTTCAAAAAACTTAAATAGTGGTGTATTTTTCAAATAAAAATCTCATTTAAATATATTTTTCCAAATTTCCCTTTAAAAATATATATTCAAAGTATATGATAAGTATATTTAGCAACAACCAATAACTTATACTAACCAGTATTTTAAATATTCTTTCTATTTCGATAGTAAAGAAGTCTATATGATAATGTGATTTTCTTTTAGTCAGGATCTCACTAGCTGAAGAAGAAGATGATATTGCATCCTCTTTCGGTGTATATGGTTTGATTTTACCATAGGTTATATTTTCATGGAGGAAAGAAAACAGAGATATAAATAAAAATAGAGAAAACATTTTTCGTTATGGCCTGTGGATGCTGACATAAATGTTTTATAGTTACTTATTAGTATATTTATTGCTAAACTAAAAATATAATAATAAATTATTATTCATTTAATATATATTTTAGATCTTAGATAATTATTATTAATATTAATTTTAATAACTTATCTTATAAAAAAGTTAAAATTTGTTTTTGTTTTGTAGTTAATTTATAAGTTTTTTTATTAAAAGTATAAATGATATTAACCGCTCCAACTTTCAACGTAAGAAATCTATTGCAAAAAATCACTTTGCAAATAATATTATAGATTGTTGACGAAAAAAGTATACAATGTGTATAAAATAAAGTTAATATCGGTCCATGTAATCCACTATGAGTTCTAGTACAATAGTGAAAAAAAATGAAGAACATTTTCAGCTGGTGTACTTTCATTTCAACCAATCAAGATAATAAATTAACCAAAATAGTCAATTTGAATATCAAAAATTGCTCCAATTTATTTATTTCTATCGTTATAATTATATAAGTATATCTTATGCTTAATATTAAAATAAAGGAAACAAAGCTTTTATCATCTTCATTTTGTGAATTCGTTGTTTGAATTTTTTTATAAATATGTTATAAACACGTTAGAAAGGTCTTTCAAAAATTATATTTTAAATTTTTTGAACTCATACTTCATAATAACTAAAACAACTTAATCAAACAGATAAAAAAAGAATCAAACGCTATCATAGTAAAGAAAACTAACAAAAAGGTTTCATCTTAAAAAAAATCTTCAAGATTTCTCCATAAACTAAATTAGGGTAAAAGAACATAAAATTATAAATTTTACCATTTTTTTTTATAAATTTTCTTGAAAGATCATGTATAGTATGAGGAACATAAGTTTTGATGCAATTAATTGTATTTAGATAGATTTCATAAAGCAGAAATTTTCCAAATGATTAATCTTAAAATATTTCAGAAAATATATCTATTTTTATTATAAATCAGTAACATTAATTTTATAAATTATATTTAAAACATTACAACTTCATTTTATAAATTTATATTTAATAAAAACATGATAGAAAAGTCTTTTCACATAAAAGAAAATGTAGTTTTAAATAATAAAATATATTTTTTTTAATTTACAATCACAAATAGGGCATTTTCAAATTATCCCATTTTATGTGGACTGGTTTATTTTATTATTTATTTGGAGAAAGATAAAAAACGATGGAAGGACCAAACTCTACAAAAATAAATTAGCAAAAAAACATAAATCCAAGGATGCACAAAATGTGATAGAACAATCATTCAAGGAAGTAGTGAGAGGTGAGAGGTTTTTTCTCTCTAAAGCGACCCCTTGTGGGCTCAAGTTATTACCCAAAAGTTAGGTTCAAAAGTGTCTTGGAAAGTGCAATTAAGCGGTTAAAACACGTTTTTATTTCAAAAGTCAAAAGTTTATTGGTAAAGTAGCAATAAGTGCTTGCTTTATCTATAATCTTATCTGTTTGTTCTTACTGTTCTTCAAGCTTTAACGAAGAAAGTGGGTGGAAGTTGAGAGTTAATTCAGTTTCAAATACCAAAAGCTATTTAAAGGTTGTCGGTCGCAATGGATAGAGCCATGATGGCTCTTTCGTTGGAAGAAGAAGAGGAAGATGTGCCCTTTTCTATGCCTTTGGAACCAGAATACAGCTCTACAGAGGTGAACAAGCTAAGCCTCATGGGAAGAACGCTCAACCCGGAGTGCCAAATCATGTCTCAGCTGATATATAAGATGCCAAGAAAGTGGCAGAAGGAAGGTAGAGTAAGAGGTGTGGCTCTGTCTAACGAGCTTTTTCAATTTATATTCGATAACGAACACGACCTGCTCGACGTTTTGGCTAAAGGTGTTCAGACGTGTAACGAGTGGGTGATTGTCTTGGAGAGGTGGATGGAGAACCCACCAGAGGATTACTTACAATATATTCCGTTGTGGGTTCAAATTAGTAAGATCCCGGTTAACTTCTACAACAAGAAAGCTTTAAAGGAACTTGGTGATATTGTTGGTGAAGTAATGACGGTTGCTTTCGACCCCTCTAAGCCGATAACTCAACCTTTCATAAGAGTTCAAGTAAAGTTCAACGTAGCCAAACCACTCAGAACGGCGAAAGTCATTGACTTGGGCAAAGGGAAATCAACAACAATTCATTTCCACTACGAGAATATTCAGAAGAGGTGCTTCACCTGCTTCCGTCTCAATCATGAGAAATTCATCTGTCCTTTGGAAGTCAGAAAGCGACAGGAGGCAGCGACTGCTAGAAGGACAAGAATCCAAAAAGAAATCTCTCTAAGAGATAATGTCCTACAGCAGTCGGACCCTCTGTTCGGTGTTCTCAAAGAATCTCAGGTGGGTATCAACCCGATGAATGGTAGACCCCGTATCGATGAGGAGGTTCTTGAGGAGATGAGAAGATACTTGCGTACAGACACTGGTGAAGATCAAGCCCTGAAGATTGACATGGTCATCCGTTCAGTGAAAGAGGTTGAAAAAGATCATGTCGCTCAGAAACTTGTTCTACGTTTGGAAGCCCCTCCGGTTTTCACCTCTGACATTAACAAAGACAAAGGCAAAGTTTTTGACTATGGGAAGAAGATAGTAGAGAGCGAGATGCAGCTCACCACTTTCAAACCTGACAAACTAATGGCCTCGGCATTCAAAGCTAGGGGAGCTTCTTCGTGGCAAGAAGAATATGGGGAGTGTGGCTCTAATAACAGTGCGTATAGTGGTGAAGGGTACGTCTCTGAGTATTCTTCGGTTTTCAAGTCTGGCCTGTTCAATGCTGGATCATCCGGAATACCAAAGAGACCACCCAAACCTCGACGCAGACCCTCTAAATCTGTAAGAAAAGCAAGGAAGCAAGTTTTGTCACCGGAGGAACTCAATAAGTTGGAGATCCAGAGAGAAGGAAAGCAAGTGGCGGGCTCAAAAAAGAAGAAGTGTGAAGAGAAGGAGGAAGGTAGAGTTCCTACAAACAAGGCGTCATGCCTAGAGGTAGTCCCAAATGAGGGATTGCCCAAAGCTTAATGAGCATTTGGAGCTGGAATTGTCAAGGCTTGGGGTGGCCTCAAGGCTTGACAATTCAACGTCTACGGGAAATGCGTCAATACCATTTTCCGGACATTTTATTTTTAATGGAAACAAAAAATTGAAGGAATGTTTTGGTTGATCTGAAGGTGTGGTTGGGTTATGATCATGTGTTTACAGTTAACCCCATTGGTCTGAGTGGTGGGTTAGCTCTTTTATGGAAAAAGAATGTAAAATTGGATGTATTATCAGCAAGCAAAAACTTGATTGATTGTCTTGTTCAGTTCGGAGAGTTCACGTTTTTTCTTTCCTGCATTTATGGTGAACCGTCTTCAGACGGTAAAAGTGTGGTGTGGGAGAGACTTGAACGTCTTGGAGTATCTAGAAAGGAACCATGGGCTCTGGTTGGTGATTTCAATGAAATCCTCAACAATGGTGAAAAATCAGGAGGTCCAACAAGACCGGAGAATTCTTTCAAACCCTTTGCTACCATGCTCAAAACCTGTGGCATGGAAGAGTTGAGCAGCAGAGGAAACAGATTTACATGGGGAGGGAAGAGATGGAAGAAATGGGTCCGCTGTTGCCTAGATAGATGTTTTGCCAACGAACCCTGGCTCAAGCTATTCCCAAGCTCTAATCAAAGATTTCTAGACAAAAGGGGCTCTGATCACCGCCCTGTTTTTGTCAGCCTCAGCGCTTCGGGTGAGTCCTTCAAAGGACGTTTCTGCTTCGACAAGAGAATATTGCTACACACTGACATCAAGAAGGAGGTAAAACTAGCGTGGGTAAAAAGCAACCGATTCAACTCTGTCTCGGAAAAATTAGAAGTTGCAGGAGAGTAATCTCCCAATGGAAGAAGAAAAGGGTCTTCAATGCAAAAGACAAAATCCACTTGCTCCATGAACGGCTAAATTGGTTTCAGTCGAAGCCCTACTCTTGCCTCTTTGTTATTAATAACATCAAGAGGGAGTTGTTGCAAGCATACAAGGAGGAAGAAATGCACTGGAAACAAAAAAGCAGAGACAAAAAAGCATAGTTTTTGACTATGGGAAGAAGATAGTAGAGAGCGAGATGCAGCTCACCACTTTCAAACTTGACAAACTAATGGCCTCGGCATTCAAAGCTAGGGGAGCTTCTTCGTGGCAAGAAGAATATGGGGAGTGTGGCTCTAATAACAGTGCATATAGTGGTGAAGGGTACGTCTCTGAGTATTCTTCGGTTTTCAAGTCTGGCCTGTTCAATGCTGGATCATCCGGAATACCAAAGAGACCACCCAAACCTCGACGCAGACCCTCTAAATCTGTAAGAAAAGCAAGGAAGCAAGTTTTGTCACCGGAGGAACTCAATAAGTTGGAGATCCAGAGAGAAGGAAAGCAAGTGGCGGGCTCAAAAAAGAGGAAGTGTGAAGAGAAGGAGGAAGGTAGAGTTCCTACAAACAAGGCGTCATGCCTAGAGGTAGTCCCAAATGAGGGATTGCCCAAAGCTTAATGAGCATTTGGAGCTGGAATTGCCAAGGCTTGGGGTGGCCTCAAGGCTTGACAATTCAACGTCTACGGGAAATGCGTCAATACCATTTTCCGGACATTTTATTTTTAATGGAAACAAAAAATTGTAGGAATGTTTTGGTTGATCTGAAGGTGTGGTTGGGTTATGATCATGTGTTTACAGTTAACCCCATTGGTCTGAGTGGTGGGTTAGCTCTTTTATGGAAAAAGAATGTAAAATTGGATGTATTATCAGCAAGCAAAAACTTGATTGATTGTCTTGTTCAGTTCGGAGAGTTCACGTTTTTTCTTTCCTGCATTTATGGTGAACCGTCTTCAGACGGTAAAAGTGTGGTGTGGGAGAGACTTGAACGTCTTGGAGTATCTAGAAAGGAACCATGGGCTCTGGTTGGTGATTTCAATGAAATCCTCAACAATGGTGAAAAATCAGGAGGTCCAACAAGACCGGAGAATTCTTTCAAACCCTTTGCTATCATGCTCAAAACCTGTGGCATGGAAGAGTTGAGCAGCAGAGGAAACAGATTTACATGGGGAGGGAAGAGATGGAAGAAATGGGTCCGCTGTTGCCTAGATAGATGTTTTGCCAACGAACCCTGGCTCAAGCTATTCCCAAGCTCTAATCAAAGATTTCTAGACAAAAGGGGCTCTGATCACCGCCCTGTTTTTGTCAGCCTCAGCGCTTCGGGTGAATCCTTCAAAGGACGTTTCTGCTTCGACAAGAGAATATTGCTACACACTGACATCAAGAAGGAGGTAAAACTAGCGTGGGTAAAAAGCAACCGATTCAACTCTGTCTCGGAAAAATTAGAAGTTGCAGGAGAGTAATCTCCCAATGGAAGAAGAAAAGGGTCTTCAATGCAAAAGACAAAATCCACTTGCTCCATGAACGGCTAGAATGGTTTCAGTCGAAGCCCTACTCTTGCCTCTTTGTTATTAATAACATCAAGAGGGAGTTGTTGCAAGCATACAAGGAGGAAGAAATGCACTGGAAACAAAAAAGCAGAGACAAATGGCTTGTCTTTGGAGACAGGAATTCGAAATTCTTCCACTCTTCCGTTAAGACAGAGAGATCTCGCAAGCAAATTCTAAAGTTGAGGGATGAAACTGATAAATTCCAGTGGTCAGAAGCAGCTAAAGCAGAAGTTGCTTCCTCCTACTTCTCCAACCTCTTCAAATCTTCAAACCCTCGGTCATATACCCCTGTTTTTCAGAGTATGGCGCCGAAGGTAACCCAAAGAATGAATGAAAGCTTGACGAGTGAAGTGACTTCAGATGAAGTAAAAGAAGCAATTTTCTCGATTAAACAAGAAAGTGCACCGGGTCCTGACGGTATGACTGCGGCTTTCTTCCAAAAGTATTGGGATTTTGTGGGAGAGGATATCACAAAGGAAATTCAACAGGTTTTCTCTTCTAACTGCCTCGCACCTGATTGGAATTACACTTACATTTGCTTGTTGCCCAAGGTCCCCGATCCCGAAGTTATGTCGGACCTGAGACCAATTAGTTTATGTTCAGTGCTCTATAAGGCGGTATCCAAGATCCTCGTGCATAGACTTCAACCCTTCCTGCAGGATCTCATTGGGATTAATGAGTCGGCCTTTTTTAGTGAGAGACTCATCCAAGATAATATTATCATTGCACATGAGGCGGTTCACGCGCTTAAAGTGCATCCAGTGGTCTCTGCCGACTATTTGGCGCTCAAAACAGACATGTCCAAGGCGTATGATCGTGTGGAATGGAGCTATCTTCGAGCTCTGTTGTCTGCGATGGGTTTTCATGAGAGATGGGTAAATTGGATTATGATGTGCGTAACGACAGTCACCTTCTCTGTTCTCATTAATGATCAACCCTTTGGTTTGATTAACCCACAAAGAGGAATAAGACAAGGAGATCCTTTATCTCCGTTTCTCTTCGTGCTATGTACAGAAGGGCTATCTCACTTGTTAGATGTTGCAGAGAGAAACAATTTGTTTGAAGGGTTGCGTTTTGATGACTATGGGCCTTCGATTCATCATCTTTTCTTCGCTGATGATAGCCTCTTTATGATCAAAGCAACGACAGAGCAGTGTCTAAACCTTAACCGAATCCTTAAATATTATGGTGAAGCGACTGGTCAGGTTATCAATTATCAAAAGTCCTCCATAACCTTCGGTGAGCAGGTCGGGGAAGAACAGAGAAGAGATATTAAAGATATCTTCCAGATTTACAATGAAGGTGGCACAAGTAAATACCTAGGTCTGCCCGAATGTTTTTCAGGTTCCAAGGTTGAGCTTCTGTCCTATTTAAAAGAAAGAACTCAAGGAAGATTGGATGGTTGGTATTTCAGAAAACTCTCTCAAGCTGGTAAGGAAATATTGCTTAAGTCGAAAGCTGCTTCTCTCCCTGTCTATGTGATGTCTTGCTTCCGCATACCAAAGACGTTGCTAGGAAAGATCTCCAGTATTATGGCTGGGTTTTGGTGGGGCTCGGATGCTGGTCTGAGAAAAACCCATTGGGTCGCATGGGATCGAATGTGCCTACCTAAAGAGCTCGGAGGAATGGGTTTTAAGGATCTTGAATGCTTTAATCAATCTCTTCTGGCTAAGCAAGGATGGAGAATGATAAATCAACCGGAGAGCCTTCTTGCTAGATTCTTAAAGAGTAGATACTTTCCTCAAGGAGAGTTCCTCTCTGCGTCGTTGGGAACCAGGCCTTCATTTGCGTGGAGAAGCTTGCTGTATGGAAGAGAGTTATTAACTCAAGGTCTGAGAAAAGAAATAGGCAATGGAAGGAACACAAGAGTATGGTCGGATATGTGGGTTGATGATCCGATCGAAGGTTTGAGAGCACCGTGGAGGAAAAACTATAGTTTCGATGTTAACCTTCGTGCTTCATCGCTCATAGACCCCGTGTCGAGACGGTGGAATATGCCAGCCCTCAAGGAAATTTTTGTTCCTGGAGACGTCGAGCTAATCAGCAAAAGACAACCGGTGGTGAGCAAAGAGGATTTTATGTCTTGGAAATTTAACAGGAATGGTATGGTGACGGTTAAATCGGCGTACTGGTTGGCTTGTGACCTGAAGACGAGACAAAAGCAACCACAATGCCTGGCTCTTCCATCGTTAAACCCACTAAAAGAACACTCTTGGAAGATCAAGTCCACACCAAAGATTAAAATTTTTGTCTGGAAAGCCTTGAATGATGCTCTACCTGTTGCTGTCTTAATCAACCAAAGAGGAATGAAGGTAGATGATAGATGTCAACTATGTGGCTTCCAAGGAGAGGACATAAACCACGTTCTATTCACTTGTACGGTGGCTCGTCAGGTCTGGGCCTTATCCAACATTCCTTCACCGCGTTTAGGCTTTCACTCCTCTTCGCTTTTTGAAAATGTGAACTACCTCTTTGACGTTACAAAACGTCGGCCCGGGGAAATGGAGTTTAAAAGAGCATGGCCTTGGGTGCTGTGGAATATTTGGAAGAGCAGGAACGCCCTGATATTCGAAGGAAAAATATGGTTACCGTTAGAGATTGCTACCAAAGCTTTTGAGGAAGCTCAAGAGTGGTTCATGGCTCAGAGTGTGGAGAAGGAAAAAGAGAATAAAATCTTGAACCCCAAGGAGGTATAAAAAAGGAGATGGTCTCCCCCCCCCCCCCCGCATCAATGGTTGACTTGCAATGTTGCTTTCGATTGGAACAAGAAGTCAAAATCATTGGGAGCAGCTTGGGTACTAAGAAATCATAGAGGAGTGGTCTTGTATCACAGCAGACGAGCCTTTGCGGGCCTAACCTCTAAAAATGACGCAAAATTGGTAACTATCTTGTGGGCTGCAGAGAGTATGTCAAGTCTCAAACTCAATAAGATAATCTTAGCTGGAGAGTTTGAGGAAATGTTTGGAGCTGTTCTAGAACCGCATCGTTGGCCAGCGTTCGGTTTCCAACGTCAGGAAATTGTGGCTGCGATGGTGAGTATCAGAGAGTGGAAGGTGAAAGTGATAAGTAGGGAAACAAACAGAGGAGCGGGTTTCATCGCCGAAAGTGTCAACAAATTCAACTTCGACCAATCGTACATGGCGAGAGGTCATCCGGAGTGGTTGTTTGAATTCTTTGTGAATGAAAGTCGGTTCCTCTAATTTGTTTTTCCCTTCATTTAGACAAGAAGTTTGGGTGCTGGTTGGGTTTTCTTTATTGCAGGGGTCTGTTCTGTTGTTGTTTTCATGTTGTGGGTTTCGAAATGGTGAGAGTGATCGGGATGATTACTTGCATTTCATTTTCTCTCTGTAACGTGGTGATTTATATAAGTATTCTTAGTTGGAAAAAAAAAGGATGCACAAAATGTAAAAAAATTATTTGGATGAACAAAAAATTACATTCACTTTAAATAGTGTGACCGACCAGATTAGGATGTGCGTTCGGGTACCCCTTTGAGATTTGGTTTAGATCTATTCAGGTTTTAGATTTTCGGGTTCAAAGATTAAAGCTTGATTCAGATATTTTTAAATTTTGGCTTGGATCTTTAGGGTTCGGTTCAAATTTGAATAACTCCTTTAAATTATTTTAAATTTTTAAAATTTATTATATACTATAAATTTCTCAAAATGTATAAAAAGATAATATATTACATATAAATTTGAATTTCATATGTCAAAATACATAAAATCTATACTATTACTTATGAAATGATTTGACTTATGTGTCAGCTTTTCCATATTTTTAGGTTTTTTTGCTTATTTGTCATATTTTCCATGATTTTAGGCTTAATCAGTGAGTTCCATAAATATTATTCATATATTTTAATAATATTTGAAAAAATGGTAACTACAATTTTTCATTACACCAATATTTAATATTATCTTATTTATTCATTGAAGTTTTGATATATTTAGTGAATAATTCTTTATTTAACTGATTACAGATTAATATTATAAAATTACCTTGAAAAAATAATAAAAGGTGTTTGAAAAAAGAAAAGATAATCTCATATATTTATCTTGCGTTTATCTAAAATTATTTTTTAATTTTATATATGCATATAATAATTAGATTTATTATTATATTAAAATATTTCAAATAGTTTTGCAAAATACAAAATAAATTTATTTATATTTTTGTAAACGTATATATCAAGCCAAGTATTTTTATAAACATATATTAATATTATTAACGAGGTTTATAAGCTATAACAATAAATTTGATATATATTGTTTTTTGTTACTGGGACTTTTTGTAGTGTTTTTAATTATTGTTACAGTTGGAAAATAACATTAATTTTTTATGTTGAAAATTAATATTTATTTATTTTATTTTAATTTCTTTATGACAATCATATATAAAAATATTTTTAAAATATCACTCCAAAAGAGAATATTTTCAAAATATTATTTTTTATTTACAACATGTACCTTATATTATAAAATTAATTATGTTTACTATTAATTTCATTCAAGAGTTTCACAGAGTTATGACATTTTTAATTAGAATTTCTTTAGAAGACTATTATATAAAGAAAAGCGTGATTCTACATTTTTTAATAAACTATTTACAAAATAATTTGTTTTAATTATATTTAATAAATCTTGAAAGTTAAAGATCATTACTTGAAGATAAACAAAAGTTATTATTTAACAATAAGGCAATACCATTTTATAAAAGTAGCAATTTATATTTAATAATAAAAAATATAGATTGATTATAATTTATTTTTTTCTATTATAGCATTTAGATATTAAAATAACAATAGATATGAAATGTTTTTTATCTTATACATTATATATTAATGTTTTGTTTGTCAGTATGGTCTGTTTGCGTGTTTATTCAGCTATTATGAGAGGTATTTTTAAATATAATTATAATCAATATTTTAATTAACAATGATTCATATAATATGTAAAGTTAGATCGGTTTAACATTATTGTGTTTTTTTTGCTTTATTTTGAGATTTTGATAACTTCAGAATTTTAGCTTGTAAAAAAAATGTTATTAACAATTATGTATTTTTTTATTTAATTAGATAAAGGTTTTTAAATTAATATAGTAAAACTGATTAAAGATGACAATATATTTTAAAATAAATATTTTTTTGATATTTAACTAATAGTACATCTACTAATAAATATCTATACAAGAATTATGCCTGCAAATGCATATGATTATTTAAATATCTATTAAATTTTATTAGATTATTATGATGATGATATGTTTTACATGTGTAATAACAAAAATTATGTCTTCTGATTAATTTAATATCTGAAACTAATTAAATAATTCAGATTGATTTTTTTTCTAAAAAAAATTGTTAAAATTTGAATTAGTTAGATATATATTAGTCTGCACAAGTGTGCGGGCCACCATCTAGTTAATATATAAATTGGTTTAGTTTGAATATTTTCATCGAGAATCAATAGATCTTTTGAATATTTTTGGTGTTTTAAGAATTTTTAGCTATTTTAGATTTGTAATTTTGGTTATCTGTATATATTTTCAAGTAATTTGGATAACTTAAAAATATCTTATATATTTTGAGTGTTTAATATACATTAAATCTATAAATAATTAATATATAGGTATATAAATCTGTTTCAGATATATTCAGGTAGCCAAAATATTTCGGTTCGAGCTGGATTCAGTTCTGGTTCTTTAAATATCAAAATTTCGAACTCATTCAAATATTTAATCAGTTTTGATTCGGCTTTGATTCTTTTTTTTCGTGGGTTCGATTCGATTTTTCGGATCCAATTTTTTTGTCCAGCCCTAGACTAGACATAATAAGACAAGCTATATCCCTACGGCCAAGGAACCGGAAAACCAGGTCTGGATGCTGGGCTGAAATCGGGAGCACGGCCTATTCAGGCAAGCTATGGGACACCCCTTGTGGATAGATTTAAGAGTACTAGTATTTTTTTTTATATAAAATGTAGCATAAAGTAGACCATATGGTCATCAATAACGCAATACTACGCTGCCTACAAAACAATAACAAATCTGGGGCCGGGGCACTTGGAAAAGAGAAAAGTTCTTACCGGACAGACACATGAACAGACCGCCACATGCAATGCTGAGTATTCTTACTAATTTACGTCCACAGATACAAGCTGATAATGCATTTTAATTATTTTATACATTCATGTATATACAAAGCCACTGCGTAAATCATTATACACATGACAATGCAGTACGCCACAGGATTATAGATAGACATGAATTTAGGACACTTATTTTTCTCCCAAAATCCAGCAACGCCGCTAAGATTCGTAAGAATGATTTAGTCACAGCTCATTGATGTTTTAAATAAAACATATAAACACACAGCTCATCCTTGCTAGTATTTGTTCACATTTTTTTTGCTTAAAATATTTGTTCACATTTATTACTTTATTATAACCACATGATGCATAATTTCTTTTTACTTGATTTATATTGTGTTGTACAACCCCCTGCCACAGTTAATTACATTGTGAGCAAATTCTATCTATATGTGTACGTCTCTCATGTTACATGCTCTTGAGTTCTCATAAACAGTTTTCATTTATTTATTTATTTTTCTTCAGCTTTGTAAAATAATTATAAAGAAAAATATTATTTCTTCCAAAAAAGTATATAGATATAGTTTATTGATTGATTTGTCATCACTTAGTTATTTAATGACAGGTTAATGGGTTCCGGGCGACCTTGCGATGTGGTAACTGGTAAGTGCATTTGTCGGTCTAAAGATTATATTGGAAATAATCTGAAGCTTATGATTACGTGACAACCTCAAATTGAAATATAAAATTAATCCGCAATACAAACATTGCATAATAATGAAATAACTACTATGTCTAAGGATAAATACTATTTAGGCTTAAGATAATGATGTAACAAGTCCTTCTCCTTATCACTTTAGGACTTTCTACGTTGTATAAATACAGGCTATTGCCTAACGAGATCAATAACAAATTCTATTCTTTCTACATTACAAGTTATTTCATGGTATCAGAGCAAAACGATCTGATTCTTTTCTCTTAAAAACGTGTTTCTTGACTCACAAGAAACATGGTTGATCCTAATGCTACTGCGTCGAATCCGGCGGCAATTACTCTACCTGCTATTACTAATGCTTCTCCTTACTACCTACACCCATCAGACAACCCAGGAGCACTAATTACATCAGTACTACTCAAAGGCGACAACTATAATGAATGGGCAACCGAACTCTCTAATTCCATCCAAGCAAAACAGAAACTAGGGTTTCTTAATGGAAGTCTAGCAAAACCAGCTACCGAACCTGACCTATCTCGATGGCTAGCTACTAACTCAATGCTAGTAGGGTGGATCCGTACGTCTATAGACCCCAAGATACGATCCACGGTGTCGTTTGTTCCTGAAGCCCATAAACTTTGGGAAAATCTCAAGCGACAGTTTTCGGTTTCAAACGGAGTTCAAACGCATCAAATTCGTGATGCTATTAACAACTGTAAGCAGAATGGTCAAACCGTTCTTGACTACTATGGGCGTCTCACTAAGCTATGGGAGGAGCTAGACAATCTCAACACAACTCGGGCGTGTGTATGTGAGGCTGCGTCGGACATTGAGAAAGAAAGAGAAGAAATTCGAGTGCATAAATTTCTTTTTGGTCTTGATGAGTCTCGCTTTCGTACTATCGGATCACAGATTATTGATGAAGTTCCATTACCTGACATCAACAATGTGTATTCACGTATCATTCGAGAGGAGCAACATAATAACTCTGCACGTTCAACAGAACTCAAAACAGAGGCTATAGGATTCTCAGTTCAAACAACTACAAACTCCACGGATCCTCATCATCTGCAACAACCTCAACAGTCTCAGTCATCATCACCCTCTGTTACCCGATTCCGTGATCCAAACCGTACGTGTACACACTGCTCTCGCAAAGGACACGACAATACTGAGTGCTTTCTCTTTCATGGGTATCCAGAATGGTGGTATGAATTACAAAAGACAAATACAGGAGGATCAGGTCAACGTGGTGGCCGTGGTGGTCGTTCTTCAAACTCCTCTAACAGAGGACGGGGTCGCTCTAATTCCGCCAGAGTGGTCTCAAATAATACAGCGGCTACAACGTCACAACCATCTCTCAACAACGATCAGATAGCACAGCTACTTCAGCTTCTTCAAACATCTCAGTCAACCAATATTGCTACTGAAAGATTGTCGGGTAAAACAAAGTTTCATGATATCATTATCGATACCGGAGCTTCTCACCATATGACAGGAAACTTATCTCTGTTAAGCAACGTTACTGATATTATACCATCTTCAGTAAAATTTCCGGATGGACGAGCATCGAGTGCTACTAAAAAGGGCACTATTGTGCTCAGTCGGGACTATTTCTTGCGAGATGTTCTATATGTTCCTGATTTTAATTGCACCTTGATCTCTGTTTCTCGCCTGTTAAAGCAGACAAGTTGTATAGCCATATTTACTGATACTCTTTGTGTCTTGCAGGACCGTTTTACGAAGACCCTGATTGGAACGGGTGAAGAACGTGAGGAAGTTTATTACTTTACGGGAGTCACAGCTGCACGTGTTCATCGGACTGAGTATAAGAATGCTTCTACATCAGAACTGTGGCATAGGAGGCTAGGACACCCATCTTTTCGTGTGTTATCTGCTTTACCTATTTTAGATAAAATGTGTTTTGATTTTGAGCAAGCGACGTCCTGTGAGATTTGTTTTAGGGCTAAGCAAACTCGTTCTAGTTTTCCTGACAGTTTTAATAAAGCTTCGGCACCTTTCGTTTTAATCCATTGTGATGTTTGGGGTCCATATCGAAACCCTTCCTCATGTGGAGCCAGATACTTTTTAACCATTGTTGATGATTA
Source organism: Hirschfeldia incana (assembly GCA_026261945.1). Lineage (NCBI taxonomy): Eukaryota > Viridiplantae > Streptophyta > Magnoliopsida > Brassicales > Brassicaceae > Hirschfeldia > Hirschfeldia incana. The sequence goes on along the minus strand of JABCMI010000013.1, from coordinate 4,926,288 downwards.
CTCTCGCGCTGTCTGGACATATTTAATGCTAGAGAAATCAGAAGTAGCAGGATTACTTAAGAACTTCTTTGCACTCTGCGAGAAACAGTTTGGACGATCAGTACAGCAGATTCGAACAGACAATGGGTCTGAATTCATGGTCTTATCTCATTACTTTAAACAGAATGGTATCATACACCAAACATCCTGCGTTGATACACCACAACAGAATGGCAGGGTGGAAAGGAAACATCGCCATCTTCTATATGTAGCTCGAGCATGTCTGTTTCAAGCTCGATTACCCTCTACCTTTTGGGGTGAAAGCATACTTACTGCAGCACATCTAATCAACTACACCCCATCTCGAGTTCTTAAAGGCAAGACACCGTATGAGCTTTTGTTTGGAAAGAAGCCAGACTTTGATCAATTACGTGTATTCGGTTGCTCGTGTTACGCTCACCGTAAAGCACGAGACAAAGATAAATTTGGAGACAGGAGTCGCCGGTGCATATTTGTCGGCTATCCCTATGGTAAGAAGGTCTGGTCTCTGTATGATCTAGAGACAAAGGAATTCTTTACAAGTCGGGATGTTGCCTTCTCTGAATCGAAATTTCCAGGAGTTGATAGTGATGATTATGTTACTCCACCTCTCAATCACGATGACGTTTTTGCTGATGACTGGTTGCAACCACATTTAGAATTCAGGGGGAGTTCAGAACCTCCACAGATACCCACATCAACTTCAAATACAAACACTACTACTCCAATGCCTACTACAGACCCGAGCCCTGCTACAACTACATCTCTACCCACAGAAGTACCACCAGTTACTACTCCCTCTGATACACCCTCTGCTCCACCTCTACCAGCATCTCCTACCAACACCGTCTCTGTTCCTACTTCACCATATGCAGCCCCTGCGTCTCCAGGAATACCAGAAGTCCTTGGCAGAGGACATCGACAGAAAACTCCATCCATACTGCTTAAAGATTATGTTCTACACTCGGCTCAGGCTGTGACTAGTAATAAACTCTCTCATGATCTCTCCTTGCCTGATCTGGGTCCTCGTCGAACGTCCTCAGGTATCACTCCTTATCCCATATCTAGCTATGTCTCTGATGAAATATTTACAGAAAAACATCGTGTCTTTATGGCTAACATTATTGCTGATGATCCACCTCGATCATTCAAAGAAGCTGTTAAATTGAAAATATGGCGTGATGCAATGGGAAAAGAAATTAATGCGTTTGAAGCTACTAATACGTGGGATCTTGCCAAGTTACCTCCAGGAAAGAAGGTACTTAGCAATCAGTGGCTTTACACCAATAAATATAACGCCGATGGGACTCTAGAGCGACCTAAAGCTCGTCTGGTTGTTTTGGGAAATCATCAAACAGAGGGAGAAGACTACAATGAAACCTTTGCTCCTGTAGCCAAGCTCGCCTCAGTACGTTTCATTCTCAAACTCGCAGCATCATTAAACTGGTATGTCCATCAAATGGATGTCCATAATGCGTTCTTACATGGCGACCTTGAAGAAGAAATATATATGAAACTCCCTCAAGGGTTTACTTCCTCAGATCCTAACGTCGTCTGCCGCCTCAAGAAATCACTATATGGCCTGCGCCAAGCTCCGCGTTGTTGGTATGCGAAACTCACTTCCGCTCTTACTAAGTTTGGGTTCTCCCACGACTACGCAGATCACTCTCTCTTCTCCAAAGTTCGTGGTTCTGTGTGTATACACATATTGATATATGTTGATGACTTTATCATCGCCTGCAATGATACTAAGGCTCTCCAAGAATTCAAAGACTATCTCAATCATTGCTTCCGAATGAAAGATCTTGGTACGTTAAAATACTTTCTTGGGTTTGAAGTTGCAAGGAATGCTTCGGGAATATATATGTCTCAGAGGAAATATGCTCTTGATATAATAGCAGAAACAGGACTTCTTGGTGCTAAACCATCTCCTGTACCAGTTGAACTTAATCATCAACTAGCTAAGGCGGTTGGTCCTCTTGCCAATGCGCATCAGTACAGACGGTTGGTTGGTCGTCTGATCTACCTGACTAATACGAGACCAGAACTTGGATACATTGTTCATATACTTGCTCAGTTCATGCATAAGCCTCTATTACCACACTGGGATGCTGCTATACGTGTGGTGCGGTATCTCAAAGGCTGTCCTGGTCAAGGCATATTTTTGAAAGCAAATGATCCTCTTCAGATACGAGCCTACTGTGATTCAGACTGGAGTTCTTGTCCTCTCTCCCGCCGGTCTTTAAGTGCTTATATCATCTTTCTTGGTGATTCTCCCGTCATCTGGCGAACTAAGAAACAAGATTGTGTGTCGCTCTCATCTGCTGAAGCCGAATACCGAGCCATGTCAGAAACTGTTAAGGAACTCAAATGGGTGAAGGGTCTCCTGGAATCCTTCGGTGTTCCTCATCCAGCTCCTATGGAACTATACTGTGATAGTAAGTCTGCTATCTACATAGCTACTAACCCAGTTTTTCATGCTCGCACCAAACATATCGAACGTGATTGTCATCATGTTCGTGATGCTCTTAAGTCCAAGCTCATTTCGACAACACATGTCTCCTCCAAGAATCAACTTGCAGATATTCTCACGAAGACGTTGCCGCGACCTTTATTTGAAGATCTCTTGTCCAAGTTAGGTATTCGAAATCTCACACTTCCAACTTGAGGGGGAGTAATGAGATAATTACTATGTCTAAGGATAAATACTATTTAGGCTTAAGATAATGATGTAACAAGTTCTTCTCCTTATCACTTTAGGACTTTCTACGTTGTATAAATACAGACTATTGCCTAACGAGATCAATAACAAATTATATTCTTTCTACATTACAAGTTATTTCACATAACAAACTACAAATTTGAAATTACTTTCTCATAATTTGTGATTTATTTCGTTTGAACGAATATCATATATTTTCTTAGATGCATAGAACAACAAATATCGAATATTTGGATAGAAGCAAAACTGATAATAGATCGAATCAACACTTTCTATATAGCCCCAAGGTTCGTAGATTCGTGGTCCTCAGCCACCCCACCAATAGGTTGGACCTGATTAAGTATGCACACAGAATTAAAATCAACTATTGGCGCCTTACATTGTATTCCAAATTTGTTAATTACCGACCAAACACAAAATTATGCTATCTCCATTATTACACCCACCCGGCGCTATAATTTATCTCAATCAGTTTACTTTGCTTTTAATTATACTAGGGTTGGCCCGCCCTACGGGCGGTAAGTTATAATGAAAATTAGTTATATGTATTTATATTAATTTTATGAAACATTTTTAAAATATCATATACTAAAAATGATATTATAAATAAATAAGAAATAAATAAAATTCTGAGATAATATTTTTATTTTAAATAATCATGTTTGTTAGAATTAAAATGAATGTAATCTTCATTATCCTCTATTTTTCAGAAAACAAAAAAATAGCAAAAAAGATAGCCTCTTTTTATGTTTTAACATAATAAACATATATAAATTACACAATTAAATAGAACAATCAAAGAATATCTTAGCTTTATATTACCAACCCAAAAAGGGCACACTACAAAGAAAAATTTATAGAATAATCTTTGCACTCCCAATTATCGATCTCCTCTTTGCAATTTCATCTTGATAATTTCATGAACAACATAGTAATCATTTACTACTATTTTTCTTTGACATATGAACACACGATTTTCAATTAAAATGACATAACTTGACCATGACCAGTATATGAGGGAAACAATTATTCACACTAAAACTCACAGAGCCTACGTTTGAAGCTTACAATGATATTCTAAAAATTTGAAGAGAAACAGTTTTGAAGATCGAAAAAGCCCGACTCGAGATTCATAACAGTTCCAAAAGAATTAGATTAACAATTCTCATTGAATTTCACAATGACGACTACAAATGTTATTTTCTTCAAACTCAACTACTCATGATCTTTCCTTGGGAAATTATCACAGTAATTATCACCATAGCAAACGTAAAGTTATGTGTTTTAGGTTAGAGTAGAGTCAAAACCTTTGAATATTGTCCATTTTGTCTTGTATGACTGTGTAGATTTATGTGCCTGTAAAATAACAGATGCAATGTTCCAAATTTCCTTTATAGATCTCACTTTCAATGTCACTACTCTTAACACCACACCAAATACACAAACACTAACTTTGATCTCATCAATAAATACCAATCTGAACTAATCCGTGAGTATGTTCTTACATTTACTTCACCAAAATAAAAACTTTACCAGTATGAATCTGATGATCACATTGCCATCTGCCAAGAATGATTAAGCTGTCTAACATAAAATCAACTCATTTGTGTTTCTTTAAAATCAAATGATTTGATTTTCTTCATCAAAATCAAAACTGGATCAAAACCTATACAAAACTGGGTTTTGAAGTCACTAAACATGTGACTATACCACCAGCAGTGAGTGTCATGGTATCCGGACGTACAGAACATCGATGGCGGAGCTGAGAACATAGGCCAAATGCTCTCTCTTAGCTCCAATCACTTTAGCTGCCTGCATAGACCGAGGATCCGCAAGCGCCGCAGCAACCGCCACATCGGCTTTAGCCATTTGCTCATCCTTCCAGAAATTGAAGACGCGGCAGTGGCTCCTGCAGTAGCAACAACAGCTGAAGAAATAGGTAATGGTGTGAGTTTTAATCAAACTCATCTCTCTTATAAATAATCAAAATTTCAATAAGCACTGAAATTTGAGCAACCAAAACTTATTTACTCGTATAAGAGAGTCACGATATTCAAAACCCTTCAGTGATTGTCAACAGCATAATACTAAAGAAAATGAGAAATTTGAACACATTTTAAAAATGGAGAAAGCATACATGAGACGTCATAAATGGTAACAGCTATCGCCATGGACATGATGCAATTTGATGGCTCATCGGGAGATAGTTTGCTACATAATTTAAATTGTAAGTCAGAGTAAATTTTCTACTAAAAAACTTCGCCACATCTACAAATTAGTAAAGCTTTCTTAATGTTTATTCTCAAACAATGATTTCTATTCATTACTATAAGGTATATATTGATTAAGGTATACAGATAAGCTAATCCATAGTCTAAAATTGTAGATGTCCATTCAGAATCCAATTACGTCATATGGTTCACATAAAGCTTGATCCTCTGAAACATGATTTTCCTTATTCTTCATAAACACCCGAACAATTTATACTTACTTACCGAAACGTAATTTCAGAGGAGAAAGATCACTGCGCCTGACATTCCTGGCCTCCCATAATCGCAGCAATATGACATGAACAGTGGACGAACGTCTGCCAGACTTCAAATCAGAGAGAAAAAAAATTGGAGTTAGCCATTTCTCGGCGAATAAGCTTTAGAACATGATCTTTCAGAAGAGGAAAACTAACCTTTTTATACTCACAGATACACGCTTTGTAGAAGTAAAATTAAATGAATCTGTAACTATAATTGGGAGCATTTCGATCGATGAAGAAGAACCCAAACGATGCAATCAAAACCCTACGAACGGATTAATATACGTCGACTTAACCAATACCATCGCTCAAATGGCGGAGAATATATCGTTAGCAGAACCCAAACGATCCAACTCGCATTGAAGACACAATCGTAGTTGATAAATTAAAGAAGGTGTTCGTCGTGATGGATCCGTGGCTGAGTGCGTTTCTGTTGATTAAGAGAAGAGCAAACGACGTAACGAAAACCCTATGATGAGGTTCTCCACGCAGGCCTCACAATTGCGATCTCTGGAATGGGGGAGACCACAGGAAAAAACCCTAAATTCGGGTGCGGCGCAAATTGCAAAGCAGAGGATAAATTATCTTACGGCTTGGGTTTTTGAGCAAAACATAAAGCCCACATACGAAACGGAGCCCAAATCATTTGTACGCTTGCGTTAATGAAGCGCTGCGTTTCACTCGTCTGGGACAGGTGTTGAACGCACAGAAGCCGACTTTATGACGTGGCGGCTGATGTGGACCCCCTGAGAGTGATAGAAACTCAACTTTATATAATTAGATTCGTATATCAAAAACGGAATATTGTTATTTAATTATTAAAGCTTATAAATTATCTAAATACAGAATACAGTCCATACAGTTTTAGATTATTGGAAATAGACAGTAAAACGCGTATTTTCAGTTTTTCCATTTCGAGGGAACAACTACCATATAATATACAAACAAAAAATATTAGAAAAAAGTAGAGAGTAACGGAACGGGACGGAACAGAATGAAAATGGGTTACGTTTATAATAGAAATGATCTGTTGAAAAGCTTTTGACACCTCACTCTGCGCTTGCTTCCATTCATCATCTCTCTCTCTCTCCAAAACTCCTCACGAAACCCTACCTTCTTCCTCCCTCCTCCTCTCTACGCGCCGCGCGTGTATCTCTCCCCCATGGAGGCTCCCACGCCTCACCTCCTCCTCTTCCTCCTCTCCACCCTCTCCCTCCTCACCTCAACCACCGCAGACGACGGAGCAGCAATGCTCGCAATAGCCAAATCCTTCACTCCCCCTCCGTCTGACTGGTCAACCACCTCCTCCGCCGGCTACTGCGACTGGTCCGGCGTCCGATGCAGCTCCGACCGCGTCAACTCCATCAACCTCGAGGATAAATCCCTCTCCGGAGGCCTCTCCCCGGAGATCTCAACTCTCTCCGAGCTCAAATCCATCACACTTCAACGCAACAAGCTCACCGGCAAGATCCCTTCCTTCGCCAAACTCGCCTCTCTCCAATCCATCTACATCGACGGCAACCTCTTCGACTCCGTCGAGCCGGGAGCTTTCGCCGGACTCACCAGCCTCCAGATCTTGAGCATGAGCGACAACCCTAACCTCTCCCCTTGGAGCTTCCCTTCCGAGCTCTCCGATTCGACCTCCCTCACCACCGTCTACCTCGACAACACCACCATCTCCGGCTCCCTCCCTGACATCTTCGAATCCTTCGCTTCTCTCCAGAGCCTCCGCCTCTCCTACAACAACATCACCGGGCCGTTACCTCCCTCCCTCGCTAAATCCACCATTCAGAATCTCTGGATCAATAACCAGCTCACCGGTTTAACCGGTCCGATTCAAGTTCTCTCCGGTATGACGTCTTTATCCCAAGCCTGGCTTCACAAGAATCAATTCACCGGTCCGATCCCAGATCTGTCCAAGAGCGAGAACCTATTCGATCTCCAGCTCAGAGATAACCAGCTAACCGGAACCGTATCTCCCCAGCTCTTACCCCTCGGAAGCCTCAAGAACATTTCGTTAGACAACAACAAGTTCCAAGGCCCTCTCCCTTCGTTCCCTCCCGCGGTCGAGAAAGTAACCGCCGATCACAACTACTTCTGCACTACCAAAAAGGGAGTGGAGTGTGAGCCTCAGGTGACGGCGCTTTTAGCCGTGGCTGGAGGTTTGGGGTATCCCTCGATGCTTGCTGAGTCTTGGCAAGGGAACGATGCTTGTGACCGATGGGCTTACGTCACGTGCGATTCGGGGAAAGTCAGCACTCTGACTCTCGCGAAACATGGGTTCCAAGGGTTTATATCGCCGGCGATCGCGAATCTCACCTCTCTCAAGAATCTTTACCTTAATGACAATAACTTAACCGGTGTTGTACCGAAGGTTTTAACGACTATGCCGAATTTGAAGATAGTTGATGTCTCGAACAATAATTTAACCGGTGAGATATTGAAGTTTCCGGATCCGGTTAAGTTTACTTATAAACCGGGGAATGTTTTGTTGGGGACTAGTGCTGGAGGTTCTTCTGGTTCTGGGAATGGTTCTAAAGGTGATGCTGGTAGTGGTGGGTCTTCTGGTGGGGGTGGTAGTGATGGTGGTGGTGGTAAGGCTGGTGTGATCGTTGGTGTGATTGTTGCGGTTCTTGTTTTTCTTGCTATTTTGGGATTTGTGGTTTATAAATTTGTGATGAAGAGGAAGTATGGGAAGTTCAGAAGGGCGACGGATCCTGAGAAGGCGGGGAAGGTTTTGGTTAGTGACGCTGGGTCTAATGGGAATGGACATGGAGGAGGAGGGGGTAATAACTTCAATGCGTTGAACAGTCCTAGTAGTGGTGACAATAGCGAGCGTTTCCTTTTGGAAGGTGGGAGTGTTACCATTCCGATGGAGGTTCTTCGTCAGGTTACTAATAACTTCAGCGAGGCTAACATCTTGGGGAGAGGAGGTTTTGGTGTTGTGTACGCTGGGGAGTTGCACGATGGGACCAAGACTGCGGTCAAGAGGATGGAGTGTTCAGCGATGGGTAATAAAGGGATGAACGAGTTTCAAGCCGAGATCGCTGTGCTTACTAAGGTCAGGCATAGGCATTTGGTTGCTCTGTTGGGTTACTGTGTGAACGGGAACGAGAGGTTGCTTGTGTACGAGTACATGCCGCAGGGGAATCTTGGACAGCATTTGTTTGAGTACGGTGAGCTCGGTTACGCTCCTCTGACGTGGAAACAGAGAGTCAGTATAGCTCTAGATGTGGCACGAGGTGTTGAATACCTCCATAGCTTGGCTCAGCAGAGCTTCATTCACAGAGATTTGAAGCCCTCTAATATCCTTCTTGGTGATGACATGAGGGCAAAGGTTGCTGATTTTGGATTGGTTAAGAACGCACCTGATGGGAAGTACTCTGTTGAGACGAGATTAGCAGGCACATTCGGTTATCTAGCACCTGAATACGCTGGTAAGTTGTTTTTGCCTGAATCTAACTCCTGTTAATATTTCACTATGTATCTAGTTTGTTATGTTTCTATACGTTTATCTGAGATGTGTGTTATAATATGGTTGCAGCTACTGGAAGAGTAACAACGAAAGTTGATGTGTATGCATTTGGAGTGGTTCTTATGGAAATGATAACAGGAAGAAAAGCATTAGATGATTCATTGCCGGACGAGAGATCTCACTTAGTCACATGGTTCAGAAGAATCCTAATCAATAAAGAGAACATCCCAAAGGCGATCGACCAAACCTTAGAAGCAGACGAGGAAACGTTGGAGAGCATTCACAGGGTGGCTGAGCTAGCAGGACACTGCACAGCACGTGAGCCTCAACAGAGACCAGACATGGGCCACGCGGTTAACGTGCTAGGGCCACTGGTAGAGAAGTGGAAACCGTCGTGCCAAGAAGAAGAAGAGAGTTTCGGGATCGATGTGAACAACATGAGTTTACCTCAAGCTCTACAGAGATGGCAGCAAAACGAAGGAACATCGACGTCAATGTTCCACGGAGATTTCTCTTACTCTCAGACACAGTCTAGTATTCCTCCAAAGCCTTCTGGTTTCCCTAACACGTTTGATTCGGCTGATGGTCGGTGACACTGACACCAAACTCTGTGTGTGTATCAAATCGATGTTACTTAAGTTCTTCCTTGTGGGATTTTTGTCTTTTAATGAAATGATGATTATATTTATATATTGTAAGCATATATGTTGTATTTGCGACTGACCACTTGGGCTTTTGCGTTTGTTCATTCTTTTTAAGGGAAATTGTATTACGTAGCTTGGTTTTCTGGAAATTTTTGGAAAATAGTAGTATTACTAGCAGACTAGTAGTAATACATTTAACTCCGAACTGTTGCATTAGTTATGACTTGGAATCTTCGCATCGATGTTGAAAGAATTCTTGTTGTTTTGAAAGAAAACAAGTTATGCCGCGTTAAACGGATATGACTTAAAAAGGTAAACGTCTCAATCATTTGTTAACAGGCTGTGTTTCATTGTAAAGCTATAGAAGCCAAAGACTTATTGCCATTTGCCACCTATCATGGCTCAAATTTTGGATAATAATAGCGCGGTAGTTTTATTGATAAACTCCAATCATACATTTTTTCGTTTTATAATTATTTTTCCTTTTGGTTTTGATATACACAATTGATATATGGGGAGAATGTCTATTTCAAGTGAAAAATTACTAGCAAACAGTTAAGAAATTCGCCAACAAAATGTAAATGGAATTAATGACATTAATTAAGGTTAATATAATAAGCACTTGCTATAAAGCTTATAATTTAATAAAGATGGTATAAAACGAGTTGGATCTTGTAGGGAATATTTATGGTTGGGAAAGTAATATAAAAATATATGATGGAGAACGGAGGGCATAGATTGGGGTGGAAATTGATATGGAAACAACAGCTACAAGTCTAAAACTTTAGGTGAATCATATGCATATGGGTGATGCTAAAAAATGTCAAAAGTCAGGCAGGTCCAACTTAAAAAACGAGTAAAGAACTAAAGAAGCATGTTACTATGTTCCCATTTTTTTCATCTTTTTAAAAGGCACAAAGGTGGATTATATTTTTTTATTGTATAAAATGCGAGGAATAGAGTTTTATGTTATTTATAAAATCTAGGGTTCACGACGTGTTAAGAAGTTCTTCTTTTTTTTATGTCATCTGTTAGATTAATATAAGGTTGAGCATCAAGCTAACGTTCAAACAAACATGACCCCAAAGGCCATCCCTTTTACCAAAAAATAAAGCCATACCCAGGATCACAACCAAACAATCAGTGATCACCACCCAAAAAATAATACCCAAGTCGAACCGTTAACAAATGCGACGACTATAGAGAGGGGTCAATTTCCTCAGCAGCAAAAAAAGCATCCATCCATCGAGGAGATTTTGCAGCTACATATGACTGCAGATAGCCATACTTGAGGACACTTTGGGCAATGAGGAAAGCCCCTCTATTAGTCTCACGATCTTCCTTCACCAGTCTCCACCACTCTATTCTACTCAATTGCTCCATGATTGAAACCTGCTGACATTTGAAATTTGGCCAGGCCTTGGATCTCAGAATAACTTTAGTGAGAGTATCATCATCCAAAGCAAAGATCACTCTGTTAAGATGATGATCATGCATACTCGTAATAGCCCAAAGCAAAACAATAAGATTGGCCTCTTCTTTCGATGGGATATTGATGAAAGCACGACGGCTGTGTAACAGAACTCCACCTGTGTTATTTCGCAGTACCCATGCTGCACCACAACTCTTCGCAGACTTGTTCCAAAACACCCCGATATTGCATTTTAACCATCCACATTGAGGAGCAGACCATGACTTCTTAACAACCGTCACTGCCTCCTGCTCTTCCCGACATCTCTTCTCTTCATTCTTCTGTGCCATTAGCCAAAAATCTGCTTCCTCTCTAATTTTGACAACTAAGTCAGCAGTGCTTCCTTGATTCCCTTCAAAGATAATTCCATTCCTGTATTTCCAAAGGTACCAAACAGCCCATGGGATAGAGTTCTTCACCTCTTCAGGGATATTAGGATTCTTCATGAGTCCAAACATGGAATGAAAGTTTGAGAAGTGAGACCTCTCATCAAAACCTCCTTCCGGGTAAGGTACATCCGCTAAGGCCCATACCTGTCTAGCTATGGAGCATCTAAAGAGGATATGGTTGATTGATTCTCCTTGAAAACCACATGCTTGACAAACTGGATCCATTTTGATCCCTCTTCTCACCAACAGTTCCCCGACAGGAATAGCATTGCTTATCGCTCTCCAAATAAAATTTCTAATTTTTGGAGCCGTAGGGATCTTTCAGACTTCTTCTTTAAGCGCATTGAGAGAGGGTCTAGCTTCTGCTTCTTGAATCTCTGGAGCTCTCCTCACCCGGTTGATGAACCAGTACCCTGATTTGACTGAATAGCTTCCATTCCTATTATGGAGCCATACCCAGTAATCTTCCTGCTCAAAAGCAGTCCTCATAGCCATAAGAAGTTCTTCATAATTGACTTTTACTTCTTTCATTCATATATAAAAAATGCTTTTCCTGTAAAACTGTTAAACCGAACGAGCTGCCAATATCTGAATTTTTTTTTTAAGGATTTGGTCTATTCTTCGCTGACGTAGCAAAAAGTTAGGAAAATTACCTTCCATGACCACTAGACTAGAATAACCATTTTTAAATTTTCATGCGCCTTTATATACACATAGCAGTAAACTTTTCTCGTTATAGCTTGTGGCAGTTAACATTCTATGCAACGTAAAATGCAAAAAAAAAATGAAAAACATTTTATACTATTTGTTTGCCATATGCTTATTTGGATTGAGAAGGCTGTGATTTAGGAAAAAATGAATTGCAAGACAGCTAAAAGATTGAGATGTTTAAATGTCTAAAGCAAAACTTGTAAGAAATAGACATCTAATTATTTTCTTTAACACCGGACAAAAAGCTCCAAAGGCTACAAATCTTTCTGGTCTGTCTAAATATTTTTAGAAAGCACTTAACATGTGCTTTGGTCTTTCGGTCTCTTTTTAACCGATAATAAACGTGAAGCGGAAATTAAAGACTAAACTAGCCTTTGTGATGTCCACATAATAGCCAGGGTTGGGTATAATCCGAAATCCGAATCAAACTCAAACCGGAAACACTTTCCTGATCTGTTATTCAATCAAAAATATAAGGATACACAAATAAATTTGTAAAATGGTGCAAAACATATCCAAACATGAAGTATTATTAACAGAACCCAAACAAATAATTTGAAAAGTTTGAAATTAATAGTCAATATAAATATTTAAAACATATATATATATATATATATATATATATATATATATATATATATATATATATATATATATAAGTGTGTCAAATATTGATATAATATACAAAATGAGTATTAAATTTAAATAAATACTTTAAATAACCATTTACTTATAAATAAATACTTCATAATTAACTTGTTGAAATAACAAGTATATTTTATCTATAATGTAATGCATATTGTTTACAAAGGATATTTATTTCATGCTTGATTTAATACTTTATTGTTATTTTATCAATTTGATGTGTGCTGGATTATTTTATATTCAGTTTAAGTTTTTTTTTATGTTTTGCTTTAAATTTTGTTTTTATTTCGTATATATATATATATATATATATATATATATATATATATATATATAAACTGAACTGATATAACCCAAATCCAAATGATGTATAATTATTTCATGGATTTTAAGATGAAATACAAATTTTAAAAAACCCAAAGTTTTATTATTAATTTTGGTCCATACTAATAAAATATAAGAATGAAACCTAAGAGTGTAAATCTAAAAATTCTGAATATTTATTTTTTCGAACAGAAATCTGAACGTCCAGTTTTAGTCTTATAGTGTTCTCGTGCTAAATATAGTTGGGAATTCCGAATTTAATTACCAATGGCTACTTCATGCCATCACATAATAAATTCTTTTGTCTTTTTAAATGAAAAAAAGGAGAATGAAGAATGATCACTATGGCTCCTTCATGCTGGCACTTGATAAATAATTATCTTCCTTTTAATATATTCTTTAATTTCTTCATGTCAATATAAATTTCACTGGCTGACAAAAAAAAATATTAAGATCACTGTGGTTATAGCCAAAACTTCACTGAATTTGTTCAAGCGTGGTTTGAGGTTTGGAGATTGAATAACGATCACTATGGTAGATTGGAGAGAGAAAAATCTCAAAGCTAAAGAGGTTTAAAACGGGACCGAAAACAGAAAAGAATCAATGGAAGTGTGACAATACGAAGAAGGGCAATGGCAAGTGCATAAAGCACCCATAAATAAGACAGGAAGTAAACTAGCTAGGAAAAATTAAATATGGTTGCGTATCAAGAGGTAGTGTGAGGGGATTGTATGACTTAAGAGCATCTCCAGCCCGTAACTCCATTTTGGTGTGAAAACTTCACTATTCTAGTGTAATTCTAAAACTTTTTCCTTCTCCAACTACAACACCAAAATTTACACCAAAACTATATTTTTTATTTTTATATTATTAAACTAAACGAATTATTATTAATTAATATATATAATAAATTAAATTTGTTATGTATTTATGTTGACCAAAAATATATTACACATAATTATTTAAAATATATATATTTACAATTTTAACATATAACAATATTTAAATAGTAAATTAAAATAAACTATTTCACTAAATGTAATATACTGATTTATATACTTATTTTACTATTTTATATGTATTTATTTTGTCATTAATAATTATAAAACTAATATTTTACTAATAAAAGTAAGAGAATGATGTTTAATGTAATGAATAGTATTGCGTGAACAGTGTTTGGCGTTGTGAACAGTAACACACCAAATTTGGTGCGGTACTGTAGCTCTACACCAAAATGGTATGATTTTTACAGTTGGGTTGGAGAGGTTTTAGCGTAAAAAAATACACTAAAATGGTGTTTTGCAGTTGGGTTGAAGATAACTTCAAAGATATTGAGTAAACGAATCAGGGACTCAAGTTTACCGGCTGTGGATCGAATGGTGACACTAGAGGCTGTAGAAAAGGCTTCTTGATACTTCTAGGCTTAGATCGGATATGACAAACCTCACTAAAGTCCTTGGACGTTGGATATTACACACCAACAGACTGGATATTACACACCAACAGACTGGATATTACACACCAACAGACTGGATATTACACACAAGACACTCTCTAACTCATGAACAAGCAAGCAAGGGAGAAGAAAACACAAAGGTTTTGTTTGAAAGAAATATTGATTTCTTATTAGGGTTGCCGACCATACATATATATAGTGAAAGCTGGAACATTCTCCAGACAATTCAAACTAAAGGAACAGGCTCCTCTAGTTAATGTGGGAATAAAAATAAAACTTAGAATAAAAGATAACCTAAGGTTTCGATAATATCATCTAGGTGATGTGTTAGCAAGACCAAGACCTCGACCTCATTAAAAACTTATCTTTGAAAAATCTAGTAGGACAAAAACAAAAATAGGAAAAAAGCACACATATCTTGCTAGCCTAGACAACACTCAGCTTGATGGTGAGATTGGTTGAATGGTAATAAGTGTATCTTGAAGTATCAAGCTTCCTTCAAGACATTTTTCATGTTCCAAAAACTTCTTGATCAGTCCTCCAATAGCTTCCTTGAGTTTCTTGGTTCTGGCTCGAGTCATGGGACCTTTGGAATGGCTAAGGCATCATCTTCTTTGGCTGGATCATCTTTAGGCTTCCCATCTCTTTCAGCTAGCTTGAACTCTACATCTTTATCAACAAGCTGGTCCATAATCATATCAAGTTGTACTACCAAGGGGCACTTTGCCCACCATAAACTTTTTATATTAGTGTAAATTTGTCAAAGATTATAGAAATGCCCCGGTTAAAATTTCAAAATTGTAAAGACATTTACTAGTGTTATATATTTGCCCCAGATAATAATAGTTTTCAGCTACGCCCCTGGGTCCTTTCATAAGAATCTATACTACACTAGTTGTGCTGTTCTAGTGTGATATCCTAAACCACTACAAATAAACTTGAGTAATAGAATAGCCATTTAATTGAAAAAAAAACTGAAAAAGTACAGGTTAAGCCAAGCAAAATGAACACCAAACTTGGTTTACCCCAATGGAATGATAGCTTAGACGAATTCTAGGGTTGGGCAAAAAACCCGGATCTGAAGAACCGAACCGAACCTAGTCTGAAAAAAATAGTATCGAATCTAAACTGAAATTGATTATATATCCGAACAGATTCAGAATTTTGGTATTTATAGAACCGAAACCGAACCCAATACCAACCAAAAAATTTCTGATACCCGAATATATCTGAAATAGTTTTATAGTACATATATATATTAATTATTTTTAGATTTTATGTATATTAAAACATTCAAAATATATTAAATATTTTAAAGCTTTCCAAAAAACTTGAAAATATATACAAATAGTCAAAAGTACATGTTAAAAATAGCTAAAGTATATTTAAAACACCATTTTTTTAAAAAAAATATCTATTCATTCTCAATCCAAATATTCAATTCAAACCAATTTATATGTTAATTTTAGACATTCTGACATATGCAATTCAATTTTATATGTAATATATTATTTTATGATTTTGAGAAATTTAAAATTTATAATTAATTATTTAAATGGCTATCTGAATCCGTAAATGTCCAAACTGAATGCGAACCAAAATTTAGAGATATCTGAATGGGGCTGAAATCTTTGAACCTGAAAATCTGACCCTAAATTCAAACCAAAGCCCGAATGGGTATCTGGACGTCCACCCCTAACGAGTTCCATGCATGAGTTTTTTCATCTTGGTATTTGAGTTGGAGACTAAAACTTCCACGCTTCTTTTCGTCTTAAGTTATATTAGACTTTGGTGGTTTTGAACGTATCAACTAGTGTGAATGGTACTAGGGGTTGGAATGGACTGGATAGTACCATATTTTTTAGTATTTGTGATTTGCTTCGGAGTTCACAGATATATGATTTTCGATTTATTTTAGTTCGAGAAAATACAGATATCCGGCTTTCCGAATATCCGAAAATTTTATAAGTAATTCCGAATATTTACGGATATTTACGGATACTTTATCTATTTTTTTCATTACAAGTAAATATAGAAAACATTATACAAATTTATTTTTACTTAAAAAATATTTTACATAATAGAAAAGATAAACTAAAAATTAATGACACTATGTTTTTCAAGAATTTTTCAAATTAATAAATTTTAGAAAAGTGTAGTTTTCTATATATATATATATATAGATTTTATATTTTTATTAGTTTTATATTTTATAAGTAATTCAATAAAAAAATTAATAAAATTATATGTTAAAATAATAATTATATAAGATTGTACATTTAAACTCTATATCATATGTATATAAGTTGGAGCGGGTCAGATACCCGTATTTGTGATTTGTTTTGCTTTTAAACGGGTATTGATTTTTAATATTTGTTTTGCTTCGGAGACTTTTGAATATTCTGATTTTTCGGATCGAAGAAACGAATAATGAATCAAATCAAATTTAACGGATAAAATGCTAACCTTAGATGGTACAAATAGAAAGGGCTTTTTTCTTTAGTAGAAGGGCCTTCTTTTAAAAAGAAGTAGAAGGGCCTTTTGTCAGAAGTTTCGACGAAATCAAGATGACAAAAGAACTCACTTGTGGGAGGGCCTCATAGTTGCAGTTAAATCTGGTAAGAAATGCCTAATGGTCTGGAACCTTCTCATTTAAAGTAGCTGCAAAACTGCAAAAGACAACATAAATTCCATAAAGAATCAGCGTTCGATGGATGCCTAGGAAACACACACACAACTACATATGCCAAACGAATTCACAAACCAATGGGTCAAGTAAAACAACCAAATCTCTGGAAAAGGCGAACCTCACAGAAGAATTTTGACAACCAACTCCATCTATATTATTAAATTAGAAGTACAAAATCGGAATGTTTGATTACTTGAATAAGCTAATTTAAAAAACTTAAAGTGTTTGAAAACATGGATTATAGTCTTTTAAAAAATTAATTTTGTTTGGAATCAAAGATAGTAATATTAATCAAAAAAGTAATGGACTTAGGTTATTAAACCCATTATAAAACTTATTGTCAATATATATAAGAAAAATACAATACAAAGCCCAATTTAAATTACCAACTCAAATTATGGTTTTTATATTTCATATTAAGTTTTTAAAATATAATATATGTAATTATTTATATGATGATACGTATAAAATACTATTAATTATATGATTACTTATATGATGATACATATAAAATATGATATATAATAATGACTAAGGATGAGTTTTCGGACATCCATACGGGTTTGGATCTGATCGGTTTGCATTTCGGGTTTTCGAGGTCAAAGATTTCAGTCCTATTAGGATGTTTCTAAATATTTGTTTGGGTTTGATTCTGATCTTTGCGGGTTTAGATAAATTATTTAAATTATTTTTAAAGTTTTAAACCACTATATATTTTAAATTTCTCAAAATATATAAATAAAGTAATATACTACCTATAAATTTAAATAACATATTTCAGAATATCTAAGCTTAACATATCAATTGGTTTGATTTAAAATTTTGGATACGGAATCAATAATTATTTTAAGTATTATTGGTGATTTGAGTATATTTTAACTATTTCATATATTTATTTTTGACTATCTATATATATTTTCAAGTATTTTAAAACAATTTAACAGTATCATTCTTGATGTTTTATATACGTTAAATATAAAAATAATTAATATATATATAAGTATACAAATCTATTTTTAGATAAAATCAGGTACACGAATACTTCGGTTCGGATCCGATTCGGTTCTCTAACTAACAAAATTTTGAATAGTTCGAATAATTAATCAATTTATTTTCAGGTTGGGTACTATATTTTCGATTGGTATCGGTTCTATTCCTTGGATTCATTTTGCCAAACCCTAATAATTACACTCATAACAAATATCACCATAGTTTTCAAAATATACATTTGCGCAGGTGCGGAAATCAAAATATATAGTGATTTATTTTAACAACAAGCCAAATAAATATGTTGATTGGAGACCGAATAAAACAAAGTCAGAAAAATACATAGTTTTCCAAAGATGCTATATGTGTCGAATTTATTATAAAGAAAATTTTATTAAGATAAATAAATTCAATAATTACAGACAAATAATATATTTCATAAAAATGATAAATAATATCAGCGCTTTTGAACTACGGATAAAAATCTAGTAACCTATGAAATCTAATAAATCGACCAACTAATACTCAAGTAATTCACATATCACAAATTTAAACGAGACAATAACCCAAAAAGCTATAAAACTCAAAATACACCACCATACACACAATATGACACCAGATAGCTTAGTGTTGTTGTCCTCTTCCTCTTCCCCTAATTCCCCAAATACTGGTTTCACAATGAAACACAAGGATTTCTGGGATAAGTTTAATAATCTTATGATTGTAATAAATATTTTTTCTTTTGAACAAAGGCTGAATGTAATAAATATTTTCTACTAGAAATGAGTCAAATGACTAGTACTTTTATATTTAGAGACTCAGCATGTATTAAGAAGTAAGAACCCTTGAAGATGGATAACATATTCAAAAAAAATATTGATTAAATAATTAACTTTGCTTTCTGACTCTTTAAGTCTGTTTGTAATTTATATGTATGAAAAATAAAACTAATGATGTGATGTTGTTAGATATGTGATTTAGTGTATTTGAATTCAGATCAGTTCAATTATTATTTTTTGTATATTTACATCAATTCTTTCATATTTAACCACAATTATTTTTTTGGTTCTAATTATTTTAAGCTGGATTAATTTTGATAATTATGTTAGTTTGGTTCTTCTTTTTATTTTTATAAATATAATCTATATATATAAAGTAGACTTTTTTCTCTTCTCATGACAAGTGGCAGGGGACTTTTGCGACATGTGTCCCATTTGTTTTTGAATTTTACATTTTAAATCATTCTTTTTTTTATTATTACAATTTGGTACAACTTTCTAATTGCATTTTCTTTTTGGATTGGTCATAATTTTTTTAATCGTCATCCTAACCATTCATACATACAAGTGATTCTTAAATACAACTTAGATCACTAAAATGATAAAAAATATTCGGGACGTCACACACAACCTTTCATCTTTCTCCATCTCTACATTCGAAACTAAAGTAATTCCATATATATAGACATTCACAATTTTTTCTTAAGGAAAAACGACTAAAAATATATAAATATATAGTTGCATCTCTATTTTTATCAGATTAATGTCTTTAAATTGAATTTTTCATCATTGAATCCCCTATAAATAAATCCCGCAAATCTATATGTAGAGAAAAAATATTTGAAGACGAAACATATTTTGGTGAAGAAGACGAAGAACGAAGACTAACTCACCTCACCTTACAATAGAGTGTTTTAACCAGAACGAACAGATGTCAGAAAATGATAGAAATATAAAATATGAGACAAAAAAAGAAACACGATCAAGCACCAACACAAATAATCAAGAAAACATATCAATGAAAAAATAATCATCGGAAGTCCAAAATCACCTCGAAGCAAAAAGACACATGCCTAAAGCACCATAAACACAAAACGCATGCAAGAAGCCCATGCCGGTGAAGAACCACAAAGCTTTAGATAGAAGGCACCAAATTTTTAAGAGGCTAACTTTGCACACATATACCAAATGAAGCAATGGGACGAAAAGAAACAACCTAAAGGAGGGAGGATGAAAGTCGATCACCGAGAAATAAGAGCTTAATTTTGAAACCTGAAACAACATTCAAAGCGCACAAAGCATACACAAAGGAAACACTATCCAAACAAGGAGTGGCAAACATGGCGAAAGAGGGAGCCACAAGAGACGCGAGCAGCGATGAAAATTGTAACAACGATAAAAGTTGTAACAATATGAGAGAACGGAGAGGGAAGAGGAGATAAAATGACATCAATAAACCTTGGAACTGTCATCGAGCTATGAAAGCGAGTAAAGAAGTTAAATCACCGAAAACCAAATCTTGAAAAACCAAGGCAAACATGAACTATCGATGGCAAGCAATGACAGGAAGACAACATCAAAGAAGACTACTTTGATCCAACCCAAGGAAAGACAGTCCCTAACATCAGCCAAAATCTAAGGAAGAAAAGGAACAACCAATATTTACCGGAAAGAGCCTAGAACACAGTGAGAAACAACCACACAACTGAAAACTCTTAAACTTGATCAATAACGAATATCAGATAATCTCACAAGAAAAGAATGTAAGAAATAATGTGCAAGAATACCAAAAAGATAAACGAAATACGAATATAGTAACGATTCAAGGTCAAAATACATGAAGAGGGCGAAAATATCTTAAAAGAATAATGTTAAAAAATTAAGAAAAAATAAAAGTAATTTTTATGGTGAAACCATTAATCTTAGAACTAACTAATGCTTAAAAGCAAAGTTATTGAAATTCAACGTGCTTTACATCAGAGGTTCACTTCACCACTAATAAATACTACTATACACATAAGAACACATTACTAAAAAAATGTAATATATTAATTTATATCACCTACTACTACATAACGCAATAAAACACCAAATAATATTCTTAACAAATAAAGACGACTACATAATTACATCATCGAAAAAATTATACTTAAAAACAAATTGAAATACTCCCCGCGAAGCGCGGACACACCTCTAGTTACTTATAAATTTGTATTTTTATATACATTCTTTTTAGAAAAAGAAAAGTAAACTTAAGTTTTTTGGAGTTGTATAAACAAACATAACCGGTAATTTTTTGAAAGCTGATGCATGTTTATGTATGTAAACATATTTAAAATAACATAATAAATTGTTACTACTTCGCTTTTATTTTAGAATTTTAAATGTTTTATAGTTCATATGTATGAAAGGTAAATATAAGATTATTTTTAATAATTGTAAGCTACTATTTTAGTTAGATATATGATTATTGATATAAGAAATTCATGTCAGTTTTGGTTAATCTTTTTTGGATATATTGGGTTGCAGTAGTGTATATGAACTGAACCACAATTGTGTTTGTTCTAATTGGGCTAAAATTGGATTTAATTTTATTAATTGAACTTACTTTGATATTCGTTTAGCTTTATAAAATTAGAAAAGTAAGCCGAATTGTTTATCAGTTCAGAGTTGCCTAAGCAAACAAAACGAACACATTTTTGGAAGTTCATCGATATATTTAGGGTTTTGGAATATAATGATAACCAAAAACTAAAAAAGTTTGATTCTGTTAATTTGGTTATGGTTCAAATCAAATGACAACCATCCTTTTAGTTTTCAATCTCACATTGTTTACATTTTCTTCTTTGATTTTAGATATAACATAAAAAAATGTTTTTAGAAAATATACATGATATAAGATTACTAGGTTATATAATTGGGAAAATGCACACGAATGCATTGTTATATAAAAAAAACTCTTGCTTCATTTTCATGTAAATAACACTTCTATAAAGTAACATTTTAATTTGTGAGCAATGACTAAGATTCAATAAAAAGGAACAATTAGCATTACATCTATAATTTTTGATTGGATAATTTGGCAAAGCGGTTCTTGGTCTCCTTTGAACAAGCCAACCAACCAGTCTTCTTTAGTCTCTCATATTAAGCCACAAATTATAAACAAAAGAAGAATAGAAACACCAAAGAACTGTGAAAGTTCAAGAAACAATTAAGAGTTTGATCAGAAGCTTTTCTTGCATGATTAGCTATATTTTAATCCTTAAAACACAATCCCCTAGTCTCCTCTTAAATACCCCTTCAACAAGTCTCATCTCCTTCATCCCAAAATCAACTCACCACTCTCCTACCAACAACATTTTGTCTCCAATGGCTTCTTTTGCTCTGTTTATTTTCACTCTCGTTGCCCTTTCAAGTAAGTCTCCTTGCATTTATACATCATGATTCGATGACCAAACACACTTTCACTTACCATACTCTTATCTTCTTCTTATAGGTTCATGTAGCTACGCAATAGGTCCACAGAACAACAAAACATTGTTATCACTTGCAAGCAGGATTGGTATCAACTACGGAAGACTAGGCAACAATCTCCCATCTCCTTACCAATCTATCAACCACATCAAATCCATTAAAGCAGGTCACGTTAAGCTTTACGACGCCGATCCCGAAACCCTAACGCTCCTCTCTCAAACCAGTCTCTACGTCACAATCATGGTCCCTAACAACCACATCACCGCACTAGGCGCTGATCAAGCCGCCGCAGACAACTGGATCAACACCAACGTCCTTCCTCACTACCCACAAACAAGAATCCGGTTCATCCTTGTCGGAAACGAGATTCTCAGCTACAACTCCGACCAAGACAAGCAAATATGGGCGAATCTTGTCCCGGCCATGCGCAAGATCGTGAACTCTCTTAGAGCAAGAGGCATTCACAACATCAAAGTCGGAACACCACTCGCCATGGATGTTCTCCGGTTGAGTTTTCCTCCGTCCAGTGGTGCATTCCGGGATGAAGTCGCCGCTCCGGTGATGCTACCGTTGCTGAAATTTCTCAACGGAACAAACTCTTTCTTCTTCCTCGATGTTTACCCTTACTTCCCTTGGTCCGCTGATCCGGTTAACAACCTTTTGGATTTCGCTCTGTTCGAGTCGAATTCAACTTATACCGACCCCCAAACCGGCTTGGTTTACACCAATCTGTTAGACCAGATGCTCGATTCGGTTATCTTCGCGATGAACAAGCTCGGTTACCCCGACGTCCGTCTTGCAATCTCTGAAACCGGGTGGCCTAATTCGGGTGATATCGACGAAACCGGAGCTAACATTTTCAATGCAGCAACGTATAACCGGAATTTGATTAGGAAGATGACTGCTAACCCGCCACTCGGTACACCAGCTAGACGCGGTTCACCAATACCAACGTTTCTATTCTCATTGTTCAATGAAAACCAGAAACCCGGTTCAGGAACAGAGAGGCATTGGGGAATATTGCATCCTAACGGTACACAGATCTACGATATTGATTTAAGTGGAACAAGACCGGTTTCTAGTTTTGGTTTGTTGCCTAAACCAAGTAACAATGTTCCGTTCAAGGGCAACGTGTGGTGTGTGGCGGTAGAAGGAGCTAGCGAGGCGGAGTTAGGGCAGGCGCTTGACTTTGCTTGTGGAAGAAGCAATGCCACATGTGCAGCTTTGGCGCCCGGAAAAGAGTGTTACGAGCCGGTCTCGGTTACTTGGCACGCAAGCTATGCATTTAGCTCGTACTGGGCTCAGTTCCGGAACCAAAGCTCTCAGTGCTACTTCAACGGCTTGGCGCGTGAGACCACGACCAACCCAGGTGAGCTTTTACAAACTTATAACTCTTGTCTAATAGGAAAATAAATAATCAGTTCTTAATAATTTAAATTCTTATATGATTGTAATGACTATTTTCTACAGGAAATGAACAATGCAAGTTCCCTAGCGTTACCCTGTAAGACTTCTTCAAGAGTCAAAATTAAAGCGCATGGAGAGGGATCAAAAGCTAGATTATTCGTATTAAGTCAATCTTGTTCGTAGTAGTTATTAATTTCCTTACTATCCCAAGTTTGTACTCCTTGTTTCTTATTGTTGAGAAAAGTTGAATAAACAGTGAAAAATATTGTCACTAGCTAATATCTTCTTCCTTTTTTTTTGAAAATTTAGATTAAAAAAATATCTTAAAGTGAAGCTTGCATCATTTCTCATGTTTCGATCTAGTAATATATTAATGCGTTCGAAGGAAACAGGGAGGAAATGATATGACACTTTATGTCAAAAGAACCAATTGAACCAAATCACATATAAGTTTCCTACAGTTAAACATCACTAATTCATTTTCTCCATTTCAAAATATTTTTGTACATCACAAAAGAACCAATTATACATCACTCTTCATTTTCTCCATTTCAAAACATCTCTGATTTTTTTATCTTCTTAAAAATCAGGGTTTAATTTCTTACATCTATGTGGATGTCTTACTTCTCGTTGGATTGTGAAATTTTATGTTCAACTATTTATCATCTGATTAGTATGATATTATCTATTTTGGGCTTAAGAGATTAGGTCGCATATATTTATTTTTGGTTTCTTTTTCAAAAAGTCTCGTATCAATTAAAGTTAGATATCTCTTTTATATTAGACACTCATTGTCTAATTCTCCAATGTGAGACTTAATTTGATATCTCACACTTCTTCTTATCACACACTTTCATACTCTGTTGAGATTTCCTTTCTATTTATTCCATAAGTTAATTCACACTTGTTATACTCTTCGACTTGGTCTTGTGCTCTTCATTGCATGTTGTTCTTTGATCTTTTCTCTGAAGAGTCATACTAATTGTATCAACTTATTCAACATACTAGATCATTTGTCCGCGCTCTGTGCGGATAATGTCTAAAACAAATCCAATAATTTTATTTGAATATATTTTTTTAACTAAACTGATAGTTAAAAACAAAAGAAATAGAATATTAGATTAAATAGGAAAATAGTGATTGACAAAATCATTTAAAAGTGGTCGTTTAATAAGTAGTATTTAATAATGCACAAACGTTTTTACAGAATATTTTTTTAAAAAGTTTTCAACCAAAATACTCATTTTATTTTGGTATAAATAATTACATAATAATTAGTGTCATTTTTCAGTTGCTGTTATATATTTTCCATTTAAAATGTTGGTAGGAAATATTCACTATCATAACCTGAATAACATTTAGGGTATATCTAACTTTAAAAATCAAGTATATACACATGAATTTAATTTTATGTAAATTTAAAATATTAGTACAAATCTAAGATTGTATATACTTTGTTGTTATGACTAAAGTTTTATTTATTTTATTTATTTATAAAGTGGACGATATTAATTTTATCCTCGCCGCCAATGTTTTGGAAACTAAATCAGACATTAATTCAGTGTTGTAGTTGGATCAATGATCACTAGATCGGTACAACCGGATTATAAATTTTAATATATTTTAAAATTTAATATATATATATATATATATATATATATATATATAATTATAAAATTATTTTTACAAAACTTTGTATTATTGTTAGAATAGTTGCTCAAAACAATATTATTGTTAGAATCTAAAAATGATATGAAAATAAAATGAAAAGTTCAATATAATATAAAATATACTGAAAATAATATATATATATATATATATATATATAGAAATTAAAAAAATACATATTTTTATGAAATATTGTTTCAAAATGTAAAAATGTTTCACATGAATTTTTTTTTTTAAAAACTGAATTTTAATATTGAACTGGGTAACTGGTTAGTGAATTTAACCGGGGTTTAATAACGAATTTGCTGC
Source organism: Hirschfeldia incana (assembly GCA_026261945.1). Lineage (NCBI taxonomy): Eukaryota > Viridiplantae > Streptophyta > Magnoliopsida > Brassicales > Brassicaceae > Hirschfeldia > Hirschfeldia incana. Next base: position 4,900,590 of record JABCMI010000013.1, on the reverse strand, counting down.
TTTAGCACAATCTATATCCGGTTAGAAGGGAAATCACATTGCAACCGCTCGGTAGGATTTTGGTTTCCGAAACAATGCTCGCCGACAATTGCTTTTAACAACCAAACTACATGATCATTTAAGAAGTAAACATTCATTATGAACCTATGTCAAAAACCATATACATATTTAACTCAAGTTGTGTTATTTATTGTTTTTAATCATTTTTAAAAATTTCGCGTACCATCCAAGTTTATTTTCTTTCTAAGTTTCCAAAGCCTCTCCACCAAATTGTACGTATGGAATAGATCAAAGTATAACTGTATAATAAAAGACATATATATCGTTTGACAAAGAAAATATATATATAGATATCAGTATGTCCATCACAATTAGAACTTACAAAAACTAATATTTTTTTGGTTCACGGGTTGAGCTTGTTGATTCAACTTGCATAATAAACCACTATCATCTTTGTTGGCTCACAACCAAAGCATCTGAAGACTCTATAAGATTTTAGAAAGGTTTGAACTTTACTGAACTTTTCTCATATAATTTCTAGTTAAGTTACAATGAAAGAGGAGAGGTCTTTATATACAAAACGGCTACCGCCTTTCTAGATCTTTCTACTCAACCTTATCTAGTTGACAGGCTGTCTATGACTTAACCATGACCAGTCTCGATAACGTCTCAAATCTGTTCTTGATCTCCGGCTCTCCTCCTCCGTACACCAAGCCGTTGTTCTGTTTTGTCGCTTCTCAATAGAAGATGAAGGCTTTGTGTTCAGATGGGCCTCCAGAGAAAGACCCATTGCCTTGTTTCCCATATTCCCTCGCAAACTTGGCGTGGTGATGAAAGCAACACCATGTTTGTTTCTCAACTCTTCAAATGGATGACGAGGCAGCAGTTTAGTAAATATATCAGCCAACTGATCTCTAGCATAAATGTGTTGCGTCTCGATATGGCCCAGCGCAACTTGCTCTCTTATGTAGTGCTAATCATTCTCAAAGTGCTTGGAGCGTTTGTGAAGCACATGATTTGCACTGAGATATACTGGCAACAGGTTATCACACTGAAGCAATGTTGGATTCAGTTGATGAATCCCAAGGTCTCGAAGAAGGAACGATAACCATGAAATCTCTCTAGATGCTGCAGTGAGAGCACGGTATTCTGCTTCAGTTGAGGATCCAGAAATAGTGTCTTGACGTTTCGCCGACCATGAAATCAAGTTCGACCCAAGTTGAGTGCAGAATCCAGTCGTAGACCTTCTTGTTTCTCTACGTCCTGCCCAGTCGCTATCACAGAACCCTGAGAGAATCAGATCAAACTGTTTCCGAATGTGCATTCCTATAGCACTAGTTCCTTTAACATATCTCATAATACGCTTCAATAAACCAAAGTATCCTATTGTCGGCTCATGTATTCTTTGGCAAACAAAGTTGATTGCATATTGAATGTCAGGTCTCGTTATAGTGAGATATTGAAATTTTCTAGCAATACTTCTGAAGTAAGTGGGTTCAGGAAACACTTCATCGTGTAAATTATCAAGTGTCGTAGGTAGAGGAGTGGGCATGGGGTTACACGTAGACATACTAGCTTGATGAAACACATCTTCAGCATACACAGTCTGATGAATGAACATTCCCTCTGACGTCTTTTCAATTTCAATCCCTAAGAAATACTTAGGAAAACCAAGATCTTTCATGAGAAATCTTGTGTTTAGGGTATGAAGCAGAGTATCCATTAACATCTGATCATCAGCTGCTAACAAAATGTCGTCCACGTATAGCTGATGGATAGGACTTGTTGCAGACAAATCTTTTCTGAATCAGAAACCCACTAAACGTATCAAACCAAGCTCGTGGAGCTTGCTTGAGTTCATACAACGCCTTCATCAGTTTGCAGACATAATCTGGCTTCTCTTTATCAACAAACCCTTGGGGTTGAATCATGTGTACTGGTTCTTTAACGTCTCCATGTAGAAAAGCATTTGACACATCAAGTTGCTTCAAACACTATTCTTTAGACACAGTAACACTTAGTACAATGTGTATGGTTGCAGTCCTCACAACTGGACTAAATGTTTTTAAATAGTCCAGTCCTTCCTTCTGATGATTACCCTTTCTTAAAAATCTCACTTTCAGCTTCTCAGTCTCTGTTAGGCTTTAGCTTTGTAGTATAAAGCCATTGTGATCCGATGACATTCATATCTGGAGTCCGTGGGACCAATGTCCAAGTATGTAGCATATGTGCTCTTCCTATCTCCCCCATTACTGCATTTCTCCATCCAGGATGAGCCATAACTTCATAAATTGACTTTGGTTCTGAAGTAGATAACTTTGACGTGAGCATCACATATTTAGTGTTTGGTTTGTGGATTCCAGCCTTTGATCTTGTTGTCATCTGATGGGTATTAGCACCTGGAGCTGCAACGGGAACCTGAGGAGCTGTTTCTTGTGGAGGGGAAGGTGCTGCAAGGGCGACAGGAGGAGGGATTATCTGAACTGGAGGTGGTGTATATGAGACAGCAGGAAGAAGTTGTGATATTTGTGTAGCAAGATGTCTCTCAGTAGAAAGAATATACTGCCACACTTGCATAAGTGGGGTTTTGTATGCAGGAATCAAATGTATGTATTGGTTTTTATAATGATACACCGTCTCATCAAAGATCACATGACGGCTTATATAGACTTTACCACTAGGAGGGTGGAGACATCGATACCCTTTATACTGAGAGTGATACCCAATAAATACACACTGAAGGCTTCGAGGATCAAACTTGTTAGATGTGTGAGCTCGTAGGCAGGGATAGCACGCTGTACCAAATAACCTTAAAGCAGAGTAGTCCGGTTTCTTTTGTTGCAAGACTTCAAGAGGAGATTTGCCTTCAAGAGCAGAACTTGGAAGTCTGTTACAAAGATATGTAGACGTGAAAAATGCTTCAACCCAGAACTTCAGAGGGACTTGACTATGAAATAACATAGTAAGACCAAGTTCAACCAAATGCCGATGCTTTCTCTCTGCTGTTGCGTTTTGTTGTGGAGTGTGAGGACATGAGATACGGTGATTGTTGGACCCGAATATGACCCTCAGGTGAGGTACCGGTAAAACGTGAGCTACCAAGTGGGCCACATAAAGCCCATCACGTTAATGAGAGCTGGAAGCTGAACTAAAGGCTGAACCTGGAAGTCGTCATAATAGAGGTCACGATATAAAGGGAGCTGATACTTCGAGAAGACTCGGTCAAGAGGAACCTGGAGCAAGTACGTAACTGAAGCCGTATATCTCGGAGATCAGTTAAGGAGCTATCGACGAGACCTAGACTATATAAAGACGGAGAAGATCAAAAACAAGGGGACCTTCTCCAGATACCAACTTTTAGACTAGATAAAAAAGCTACACTTATTCTTTTGTAATCATCTCAGAATATATTCTTTTGTATTCATCATCTTTTCAACTCATCAATAAAATCATATTCATTCCTCAAGCTTATTTACGGGATTCAGCCCACGATTCTCATTACATCCCTTGACCTAACCTAAAATCTAAGAAGTGAAATCTTGTCTCTCACAATTGGCGCCGTCTGTGGGGATTTTTAATCGAATCCCTTTCTAAAAAGCTTAAGGATGAATCCACTCGATGGAACTAATCCATCTAACCCCGATCAATCGAGCCTGAGCAATAGCTCACCAAATCGCACTGCTCCGGGGGCAAATAACCCGTCGCATCAATCCGCTCCGAACCAAACGGAAGCTCAGCTTTCTGAGATCCAGCGGATGATGCTCCAGTTAGTGGACAAAGCTCAAGAAACCGAGCGAACGGTGCAACAGCTAGCCGAACGGCAGCAACAGTTCGAAGAGATAACCAGATCTCAATCCGCAACAACCCAACCGTCCGTCCACCAGGGAAGAGGGGTCACATTCCATGAACGATTAGCTGACCCTTCCTTCCCTCGAGAGCGACTGAATTTCTCCCCCGATAGCCCTGGAGCAGACGGTCAGGAACCTGCTTTCCAAACGCCTCGCGCTAGGACAGCTCCTACGTTTACCCCACCTATCACCAGCACCATGGGGAGCAATGTAGCTACAACTAGCTCCATACCTAATCGAAACATTGGTGGGAGCACCCGTTTGCCTCCGCCGCCACCTCCTTCCGAGTCTGGAGCAGGAACCAACATACCGTCCGGGGGCAGAACATCAGCTTCGGTGCTTCAAGCTAGGGTTTCAACCCCAAATACCGACGAATATCAAAGGACGGATGCTGATCCTGCAGTCTTCCGCACTAACCTCGCTCGGAACCTAAGAACCAATGAGCGACCTGTTTCGCCAGCTAACTGGGAAAACGATCGAACCAGGTTCCGCCAGGAACCTGTTCCCCGAGTATCTGATAATGACCAAAATGTCCTTCTCTTCGAGGGACCTGACGCAATTCATAGATACATGGAGCGAACCCACGCCGCTCTCCAGAAATTGGGAGCTCAAGTTCACAAAGCGACGAGCTCAGCTCCCGAAATCGAGAGCCTAATTGAGGAGACTCGTGGAACTCCGTTCACCGATAGAATTGCCAACTCTTACATAAGAGACACTCGAAAAATTAAGATTCCCGAATACGATGGGAACGCAAACCCGAAAGCTTATCTAAGAGCCTTCCGATTAGCCATCGTCAAAGCTCATTTCACAAAAGAAGAATGTGACGCAGGATATTGCAGAACATTTGCTGAAAACTTGATCCGAACAGCTCTCGAATGGTTCTCCGGCCTCGAGCCGAACTCTATAGACAGCTTTGATCAGTTGGCTAACGCCTTCATGAAACAATATTCAACCCACATCCTGAAACAAGCATCCGAGGCTGATCTCTGGAAGATCAGACAAGGATTGGGAGACTCACTGCGAGTCTACATCGAGAAATTCAGGGCAGTAAGAACCAAACTCTCGAACCCTAACGATCAAGTAGCCATCGAGGCCCTTAGAAGAGGTCTCTGGTACAAATCAGGCTTCTTCTAAGAGCTAACGCTAAATCCTCCCCCAACTATCGATGAGGCCCTTCATAAGGCCTCTAGATATATCACCTTGGAAGAGGAAACAGCAGCATTAGACAAGCTCCACCGAAAACCTCAGAATCATCCGAAAGGCGAAGCCTCCGACGGGAAGGGACCTCACAAAAGAGGGAGCTCCCGAAATAATCAGACTCAGGGAGAGCATTCCTACGTAATCGAGGACGACAAAGACGAAAAACTTGTTGCCCCGACAGCTAAAGCCCCCTGGTCCAAAGGCTACGATGAGAGCAAACACTGCTCTTACCACGATCGAAAGGGACACTCAACCGAAGAATGTTGGAACCTCCAACGTCAATTGGCTGCTAAGTTCGCAGCCGGAGAAATAAAAGACGTGGACCTCAAAAAGCCACAGCCTTACCAGAAAAGAAGTCCTCGGGATAACTCCCCAAAACGCGAGAGGTCACCCGAAAAAGAAACAGATTCACCACCTCCGGCTCCCAAGAAAAGAGTCGATATGGTCCTTGGAAAATTCCCCCAAGGAAAAAGCCTTCAAATCGAAGCCCTCCTGAGTAAAACACCTCCCCAGTCGAGCCCTGACTCAAGGGTCGATTACATCCTCGGAGGGTCCGACGTATGTCGAGACTCCGTTAACTCTATTAAAAGTCACGTACGGAAAGCTGTGTCCAATACTCAGTCCAAACCGACCAAACCCGAGTCTAACACTAAAATCTCTTTCTGGGAGAGTGAGACATCAAACCTCGACAGGCCCCACGACGATGCCCTCGTCGTAACATTGAATATAGCAGGCTACGAGGTACCTAAGCTCATGATCGACACCGGAAGCTCTGTCGATCTCATTTTCTATAACGCGTTAAAAGGAATGGAAATAGACGACTATGAAATCGTCGACCAGAAATCCAACCTCGTAGGTTTCTCAGGAGAAACAGCTACCTCCCTGGGAACCATCAAGCTCCCAGTTATAGCTGGCGGAGTCATGAAAATGACCAACTTCATAGTTGTCGATAAACTGTCTCCCTTCCATGCAATCCTCGGAAGGCCTTGGATTCACAAGATGAAAGCAGTAGCTTCAACTTATCACCAATGCATGAAGTTTCCAGCAATCGACGGGATAGTTACCGTACACGGTAGCCAAAAGATTTCAAGGATCTGTTACCTGGGTGGATTTGAGATCATAAAAGATTCCCCCAATAGCAATTACAGATCCAGGAGAGTCACGAGATGCAACAAAATATCTGAGGTCCTCCTAAGAACCTCACCGAAAAAGTTAGCATCGACGACTCAAATCCTGAAAAACAGGTAAGCATTGGATCTGAGCTGCCTCTCGAAACCAAAAAGGAGCTCATCGAATTCCTAAAACAGAATGTCAAAACCTTCGCATGGACCACCAGTGACATGAAAGGCATAGACGCCAACGTCACCACCCATAAGCTCAATGTAGATCCCACCTTCAAGCCAATCAAACAAAAGCGTCGTAAGCTAGGTCTCGAAAAAGCCCAAGTTGTAAACGACGAGGTCGATCGACTAACGAAAGCCGGGTCAATCCGAGAAGTTCAATACCCCGATTGGTTAGCTAACCCAGTGGTAGTAAAAAAGAAGAACGGGAAATTGAGAATCTGCGTAGACTTCACCGACTTAAACAAGGCCTGTCCTAAAGACAGCTTCCCGCTACCTCACATCGATCGTCTGGTCGAAGCAATGGCTGGTCACCAGCTCTTGTCCTTTATGGACGCCTTTTCAGGATATAACCAGATTATGATGGACCCTGAGGATCAAGAAAAAACCGCGTTCATAACCGAACGAGGAACCTATTGTTACAAGGTCATGCCATTTGGTTTGAAAAATGCGGGAGCTACCTACCAAAGGTTAGTAAACAAAATGTTCGCCGGACAACTCGGAAAAACCATGGAGGTCTACATCGACGACATGTTAGTCAAATCTTCAATGGGAGAGGACCATATCTCCCACCTAAGGGAATGCTTCGACATCCTCAACAAATACGACATGAAGCTAAACCCGACTAAATGTACCTTCAGAGTACCCTCCAGCGAATTCCTAGGTTACCTCGTAACCGAAAGAGGCATCGAAGCCAACCCGAAAAAGATAGCGACATTTCTAGAAATGCCGTCACCTAAAACGACCAGAGAGGTACAAAGATTGACCGGACGAATCGCAGCACTAAATCGATTCATATCCATGTCCACCGACAAGTGCCTTCCATTTTATAAACTCCTGAAAAACAATAAGAAGTTCCTGTGGGATGAAAAGTGCGAAGAAGCCTTTAAACAGCTGGAAGCCTACCTCTCGGAACCTCCGATACTGTCCAAACCTGTAGTAGGTGAACCACTGTACCTGTACCTCGCCGTATCGGCAGCTGCAGTCAGCGGGGTGCTAGTACGAGAGGAGCAAAACGAACAAAGACCTGTCTATTATACTAGTAAAAGCCTAATAGACGCCGAAACGAGGTACTCTACCATGGAAAAACTAGCCCTAGCAGTCGTGACAGCTGCTAGGAAGCTACGACCATATTTCCAATCACACTCAATCATCGTAATGACCTCACAGCCATTGCGAACGATTCTGCATAGTCCTAGCCAATCCGGACGATTAGCTAAATGGGCTATAGAGCTTAGCGAATACGATATCGAATACAGACCTCGAGCAGCAGCAAAAGCTCAGGTCCTTGCCGACTTCGTTATTGAGCTAACGTCCGAACATTTAGACCAAGAAATAGAGGTCCCAAAATGGAGCCTATACGTGGACGGAGCCTCGTCAAAGCAAGGCTCCGGCGTCGGTCTAAGATTAACCTCCTCAGCTGGAGAAACCATCGAACAATCCTACAGACTTGGATTTGACACTTCAAACAACGAAGCTGAATACGAAGCACTAATCGCCGACTTAAAACTAGCCCTAAGCCTCGGAATCCGAGAGCTGAGCGCCTACTGCGACTCACAGCTGGTAGCTAGCCAATTTCACGGAGAATACGAAACGAGAGACGAAAGAATGGGGGCATACCTCGAAGTAGTTCTAGGCCTGACAAAACAGTTCGATAAGTTCGAGCTAACGAGAATCCCACGAGGAGAGAACTCTTCAGCAGACGCGCTCGCCGCGCTAGCCTCCATATCCGACCCTCTCGTAAAACGAATTATACCCGTGGAAGGAATCGAGAAGCCGAGTATCGACATAGCCACCAAAGCTGAGCTAGATAACAAATCGAAAGCAAAAGTTGAGGATAACAGCCCTCCCACGGAAGCTACCCAAGTTTTCACGACATTCTGGTTCCCTAGAACTAGAGCACGCAGCTTCAGAAAGTACACCCCCGACAATACAACAAAAAACTCAGAGGGCAATAACCAAATTGAAGGTATTCACCGAAGTTCGGACTCCCCTGAGCCTAACTCAACGAATACCCCCGATGGCACCATCCAAACCTCGAAACCACTCGTCCTAAAAGTACAAACAAGAAGTCGCGCAGCTCTTAAAAAAGCAACACAAACCACTGGGGACAACGAGGAAATTGGAGATACTTCTCAGAATCTAGAACCGATTCCAACGAATATCCCGGGGGGCACCACGACATCAGGTCCCGAACGGGAACCTCCCTCCTCCCTTCACAACAAAATTGTAGGAAGAGAAGACTGGAGAATTCCGATCATGGATTACATCCTCGAGGGAAAAATCCCACCTAATAAGTGGGAGGCTCGAAAACTCAAAGCCTTAGCAGCAAGATATTGCATAATCGAGTCAGCCCTCCACAAACGAAGTGTCTCCGGACCTTACCTAAAATGCGTTCATGGTCTAGTAGCTATGAAACTCATGAAGGAAATGCACGACGGCTCCTACGGAAACCATTCCGGAGGTAGAGCTCTAGTCATCCGAATTAAAAGACAAGGCTACTTCTGGCCTACTATTATCGCAGATTGTGAGATTTCCTCATTGTGCGACAAATGCCAAAGGCATGCACCGATCATACACCAACCAGCGGAAAAGCTGTCCAACATATCAGCTCCCTACCCGTTCATGAGATGGTCCATGGATATTGTAGGTCCATTAGTACCTTCAGGAAAAGGAAAGAAATTACTAAACCTCTTCGTCCTAACCGATTACTTCACGAAATGGATCGAAGCTGAAGCTTTCCAACAAATAAACAGATTTAACGTCGAAGCATTTGTATAGAAAAACATCGTATGCAGGCATGGCGTCCCATACGAAATTGTAACCGACAATGGAGGACAGTTCATATCCCACGACTTCAAAAGTTTCTGTGATAAATGGAACATCCGCCTCACCTTTTCATCACCTCGGCGACCTCAAGGTAACGGCCAGGAGGAGGCTGCTAACAAGTCGATTTTAGCAAACCTCAAGAAACGCCTAGGAGCTCAGAAGGAGCTCTGGTCAGAAAAACTACCCGAAGTACTATGGGCTTGCAGAACCATCCCACGAAAAGCTACAGAAGAAACCCCTTTCTCCTTAACTTACGGGATGGAGGCTGTCGTCCCAGCAGAAACCACCGCAGGGAGCCTCCGGCGGGAGCTCTGTACCTCAAATCCCGCAGCTAACAACCAGCTCCTGATGGATAGCCTCGACTTAATCGAGGAAAGACGAGACCAAGCTTTGCTTCGCATTCAAAATTACCAGCAAGCAATGGCACGGCACTATAATTCCAAAGTAAGGCCCCAGCAGTTTGCTGTAGGAGACCTGGTACTTAGAAAGGTGTTCGAAGGAACTAAAGAACCGGGAGCTGGAAAATTAGGAACCAACTGGGAAGGAGCCTACCGAATTATCCACATAGTACGACCCGGAGTCTACAAACTCCAGAAGGTACGAACCGGGTTACCTGAAATCCGATCGTGGAACGCCACGAACCTCAAAAGATATTATCATTAGGTACCCAAATCCCCTGAACTACGTTTGGCTTGATCCCTTGGCTGGGTACGTATGCAACTCCGACATGAGTGCAGCCCCAACCTCTTTCCACCAACCTCCTCACCTGAGCAAGAGGAGCATATGTTAGCAAGAACACATAGCTTGAAAACAGTTATCGTGTGGAATCTAAATCATGTATTCTCTGACATCTGATATTAATAAAACAATTAATCCAGTTTCATAAGCATCAAAGGTCTTAAAACCCTCCAACAAAATTCAGGTCCCATTAAATTGTGACCTAAGCTTAACTATCTTGAACAAATTCAGGTCCCGGAAGATCTGAACCTAAGGTCTTAAAATCCTTAAGAAGCATCTGAGGTCTTAAAATCCTTAACATAAACTAAGGTCTTAAAATCCTTAACATAAACTAAGGTCTTAAAATCCTTAACAATCATCTAAGGTCTTAAAATCCTTAACAATCATCTAAGGTCTTAAAATCTTTAACAAACATCTAAGGTCTTAAAATCCTTAAACAATTAACAAGGTACTAAAATCCTTATCAAAACCAAAAGGTCTTAAAATCCTAAAAAAAAATCAGTTAAATCTCAAAATTCCTCAACTTCACCCGTTAAAGTCCAAAGGTTTCAAAATCCTTCGAACTAACTCAGGTCCCTAAGGATCTAAATTCAGGTTCCCGCGAACCTAGACGCTAGGTCCCAGAACCTATCAAGATCGGACTCAGGTCCCTGAATTCCTCGAGCTAAAATCAAAGGCTCCTCTTTAATACCCTTTTGACCGAATATGTACTAAGCTAAATGCTTATCACAAATTAAGATTAAAGATCCTAATCCGATCCAATGATCACTATGTCTGAACAAAACGAAGTTAAGTGCAAAAGTTCAAGACAAAAATAAAACCAGGACTTAACATACGTAAGGGTTTAAAAGCCTCCCCATGCCATTGAAATCCAACAAGTTGTAAGGTTTAAAGGCCTCCTCAGGCACTAAGTCATAAAGCACAACGAAACAAAGATAAAGCAGAAGTCTTGTAAAACATAAAACATGGGTTTAAAAGAGCTCCAGCTCTCAATTCTCCTGATCCTCCTGGACCGGTTCACCATCGCCGGCGGGAACCTCTCCTCCAGCCACGTTATCATCGCCTCCTTGAACTGCTTCGACCGAAGCTACGTTGGGAGCCATCAAACCCAAGTTAGAACTATATTCCCCAGAAAAGGATAGATTAAACGTGTTAATCTCGAAAGTACCTGAGCTGTCCGAGATCTGGGGAAGAGGAAGCTTGCTGACCGAAAAGTCAGACACTTGAGCCTTCTCGTATGCAGTTGTCGCACCTGGCAACAAAGCCACCAGCTGGCTGTACTCCTCTTCAACGCTCTGGATCTTGTTGTTCAACATATCCTTCAAGAGGTCGACGTTAGCTTGGAGCTCCTGAGCATAAACCAAAGCACTGACCTCTTCCTTCTTCTTAGCGAACTTCTCTTGAACACAGGCTAAGATCTTGCCATAAGCCTCTGCAACCTCTTTCTTCCCTTCCCTGACTGCCAGCTTAACTTCAGCCTCCTTGTTCTTCTGGCTGTCCTGGGATGAGGCAATGAGCTCACGAACTTGATGCTCAGCTATCCTTCGGGCAGAATCCAAGTCATTGATCCTCCTACTCTTCACCTGGATATCAAGCCCTTGACTTTCGATCTGTCCTTGCTGAGCATCAGCCTTCAAGCCTAGCCTCGTCACTTCAGCTTCGAGTTCAGAAATTCGAAGCCGGGCCTGATCGAGATCGGCCTTGGCTGCCTTAACCATCTCAGTCCCCTCAGTAAGCTCACCAGCATTGGGGGCATCATGCAAAGCATTCTCGAACTTGAGCTGGGCTCTGTTAACATCCCCAGCCAACTGCAACAACATCAAAAATATATGAATATTATTATCTCTAAAAGAAAAAGTATAAACAAAGAACAGGCGGAGATCACACACCTAACCCATACAATGGGCTATGTCGAGATACTCATCCCGGTTAGTTAGGTCTTTGAGCGCTGGAAGGGGACATCCTACCCTCTTCAGGTGCCTCAGTATCGCGCCTAAGCCCAAGGAATCATCCAGGATCGACCCAGGCTTCGAATGAGTGAAGCTCCACCCAACAGTTCCTCCTCTAGAAGACGAGGAAGATGATCGAGTGGGAGCTCCGCCTTGGTCGGTCCTAGGCCTCTTGTGTCTCGATGGCTCGACCTCGGAGGTACCCCGCGGAGCCTGGTGATCAGCCTCCGACATAGGGACCTCAAGAAGAAGAGTAACACCCTGAGCTGTGACCTCGGCAGGAGCGGATTCGACGACAGGTCTGGATCCCCCATCATCCAAGACATCCTTCACCGAATCGAGAAAGGATCCCCCTTGGCTCTTGTCTCCCCCACGGGAGGTGCTGGCAGCCTTCGAAGGGTTGCCCCTAGAACGAAATGATGGCCTGGAGTCATGTCACCTGACTTAGTCTTTTCGGTACCTGAAGCACTAGCACCGGTTGAGATCGAAACAACAGAGTCACCTGTCGAAACTAGAACAACGGAAGTTCTTATGAGAATTAAAAACTTCAAAATAGCAAAATCATTTAAAAAGATTCAAATTTGAGCTTACTTTCGAGGTCTTCAGCGGGAATGAGATCTTGAAAAGAGGCATTATAGATATCCGGGAACCTGGCTGCACCTATTCGAGAAGTAGTGTAAGCAGGCCAGGTACAAGGAGTCTGATGCAACTTGCGGTATAGGGCCCTGGTGAGCTTGGTAGAAAGCTTCGGAGGATCTTCAATTTTTGCGAAACAAATCCGAGCAAAAAAGTTAATCAACCATGAATTGATAAATTCCATAAAGCTTATCCTTAGAAATCCTAACCAGATGGGTTAGCCCAAGTAATCCTGAGATCCCGACCTACAGGGACCGTCGAAGGATCGACTTTAACATAAAAGTACTTCTTCCTCCAGTCATCATCACTACTAGAGAATCTAAAGATGACATGATTGGGACGACTAGGGAGGTAAAAGGTTCTGGTACCGCCTTGCTTAGAAGCACTCTCCTTCAAGGAGAAGAGGCTCATAAGCTCGGTAAGACCAACATCGACTCCTTCCTCCCTAGATCTAGTGATAAAACCGTTTATCACTCAGATGACTGAGGGACAAAGTTGGGAAAGAGCCAACTGGTAATGACCGAGGAGATCAAGCAGCAACGTCGGGAGAGGAAATCTCAGGTGACACTTGGAGATATACTTCTCGTGACAACAAAACCAACCCGCCGGAGCAGTTTCGGGGGTATCATCGGGACCGCAAGTTTGAGCAAGCTCCTTCCGGCCAAGTGCTTGAACCATGAGGTTAACCACATCCTGACTTGTCAATAACGAGGGTGAATGGGGACTACTTCCGCTGGAATCATCCTTCTTCTTCCGCTTAGAGACCCTGGTCGCAACCGTCTCTCTGGCTTTCTTCTTCCCCTTCATCTTGGCTCCGACTTCTTGTTTAACCTCCAATAGCTTAGCTCCGGAGGCAGAGGGAGGCATCCCGGACTCACCGGAACCTTCTTTCGGAGGATTCATGGTATGGGAAGGTCAAGGAGAAAATCGATTGCAAGGTTTGGGAGAATTTACAGAGAAAAATAACGAGGAAGATAAAAAAAAAAAAAATTAAATCGCAGTAAAATAAAGAGGGAGGAGAGAAGTTACCTTGAAAACTGAACAGAGGCGTGGAGAAAGTGGGAGGCGTAGCAGTTAATGCTCACAGCTTTATATCCCATCGCCTCTTGAGATTCGGAAAAGTCATTTCAAATCCTCTCCATCTGAACCGTAGATATCGCCAAATATAATAATGACCGTCAGATCAAGAAGATCGAATCTAAACGGGATAAGAACTAATCATTACTTTAACAAAAAGATAAGGTCGGTAGCTGGAATCTAGCTTCCGAGATAAAAGAATTTATTCGGAAGCTGGGGGCAACTGTTGGACCCGAATATGACCCTCAGGTGAGGTACCGGTAAAACGTGAGCTACCAAGTGGGCCACATAAAGCCCATCACGTTAATGAGAGCTGGAAGCTGAACTAAAGGCCGAACCTGGAAGTCGTCATAATAGAGGTCACGATATAAAGGGAGCTGATACTTCGAGAAGACTCGGTCAAGAGGAACCTGGAGCAAGTACGTAACTGAAGCCGTATATCTCGGAGATCGGTTAAGGAGCTATCGACGAGACCTATACTATATAAAGACGGAGAAGATCAAAAACAAGGGGACCTTCTCCAGATACCAACTTTTAGACTAGATAAAAAAGCTACACGTATTCTTTTGTAATCATCTCAGAATATATTCTTTTGTATTCATCATCTTTTCAACTCATCAATAAAATCATATTCATTCCTCAAGCTTATTTACGGGATTCAGCCCACGATTCTCATTACATCTCTTGACCTAACCTAAAATCTAAGAAGTGAAATCTTGTCTCTCACAGTGATGATTACCACATTCAGCAAAGTGCTGTTTCAGAGCATTACTCATGAATTCTCCTCCGCCATCACTTTGAAACACCTTGATTTTAGTATTAAGCTGATTCTCAGCTAGACGTTTGAAAGATTTAAAAGACCAAAAAGAAATCTGATTTAGCTTGAAGTGGATAGAACCATGTGTAACGAGAGAAGTCATCCACAAAAATAGCATAATATTTGAATCCATGATTACATACAACTGGTGCAGGGGCCCATAGATCACAATGAATCCGATCAAGGGGTTGCATAACACGAGAATCAGAAGAAAAAAAATGCAGTATAGACGATTTCCCTATCTAATCAAGGGGTTCTGCTCTTATTCACCATAATCTCCTTGTTGTGTTTGAGTTGTTGAAGAATCTGATAATTAGCGTGTACAAGCCTCTGGTGCCAGACCTCCTCATCCGCCGCACATTGTCGACTTGAATAGAGCGTTACTACCTCTTGATTCTTCAACACGTACAACCCATTACGACGAGGACCCCTTGACACTATCCTCTGAGTTTCCAAGTCAATCGCACACACTTTAGAAGCATCAAAATAGACACCATAGGGATAGTTATCACATAGTTTTGATACGGAAAGTAGAAATTTTTGTATCTCAGGGTACACAAGCACAACATTCAGACAGATTTTACCTGCGGTGTTAGAGAGAGTGAAAGAGCCCACGTGTGTGATTGGAAGGTAAGTGCCATCAGCTACCAATACTGTGTCGTTTCCAGTGTACGCTTCTGCAGTCTGAAGATTTGTTGTCGATGCAGTGTGATGAGCTGATGTACCAGAATCTGTTAACCATTCCTTTCCTTCAGGATCAGCTACCTGAAGGGACGAGAATGCTTGGTTGGTGGCAGCAGCACCGTTGTAGTTATTATAAAATATGTTGTAGTATTTGACTGCTGTGTGACCAACTCTACCACAGATTTGACAACCTCCACTTTGAGGTTGATGCTGCACAAACCCACGTCCTTTGCTTGAATATCCACCACGTCCTCTCTGCTGATTACTGCGACCACCACGACCTCTGTAGTTAGGGGTGTACTGAGGAGGATGCTGAGAGTAGTTAGTCTGCTGCACCTGAAAAGCTTGATGGGTAGAGATGGCTGCAGCTTCATCATACGATTTAAGCTTACTGTCGTAGGCCTGAACTTCTGATATGAAATCATTGAACGTTTGATATAAGACTCGGATGGAGCCTTTGGAAGGTGGTGGTGATGGATCCTTGAGCTGGCTTTAACGCACTCTCTCAAGAACAAGATATGGTTGATGGGGATGACACTTAACCGGATGGTGATCAAGTGGGATGGGATCGAACAAGCTGGCTTTGACGCTCTCTCTTGTTGGATCGGTTGATGAGATTGATGATGGAATGAAGAACACCACAAGGAGTATGAAAGATCCTTGATACAGTTCGAACTCTTGCTACTTGAATCACACAAGGAGGAAGAGAGAGATGGCGGCTTGCTTAGGGGGCAAACTGACTCATATATTGATCTAGGTAAATGTTGTGTGTTACAAAGCTGCATATGGGACTTTATTAATAGTCCGTCAGCTATGACCTAATGGTCGACTCAAGCAAAAAGAAAAGACTCCAAAACGACAGGACTTAAGGTTCAAAAGGAAACAAAACGAGAAACAAACTAACATGCCCCGGTTTAAGATCAAAAAAAGAAAAGTTGCATAAAATAATTAAAAAGAAGGCCTAAACTAGTGTCTTGGCCTCGAACCCTGGTTGTCTTGGGATGGGCGAGCTCTAGGAACCACTAGGCTGACCCATCTTACCTGCACATATGGTAAATAATGTAAACACTTCCCTTGGTTCGTGATTGGTCGACTTTGGTATGTTGATGAAGTTCTTGCCGCTTGGAATGGCCTTGGCTCGTCCTCCTTCTTTACTTGGGTCGTCTAGATCTTCAACCATCGTCTGGTTCACCACTTCTGGAAGGACTTCCGGATTCACCATTTCTGGAAAGGCTTCCTGAACTTCTGGAAGGGCTTCCGGATTCGACATTTCTGGAAGGGCTTCCTGAACCTCCTTAGTTCCTGCATAATCAACATCAAGAACATTTCTACCCTCATTAGCTTGCTTACCTTGAGTGATATTGAGTTGCGCAAAGGCATTGCTCAAGTCATCACATGTCTTGTGGATTGGTTCATCAAGGTCATCTAGGATAGCTTGGACAGCAAGTAAGAACCCTTCCTTAAGTCTTCTCTCCTTAGATCGTGTCATGGGACCTTCAGTAACCTTAGGGACAGTAATGGGAGCAATGTCGTGGGTGTCTTGGTCGATGACCTCATCATTCCCTCCCCCTTCAAGAGGTTTTGACCTCAAAACTGAATCATCTGTAAGATAAGGAGACAAATCAGCAACATTAAACGTATGGGAGATGTTAAACTCAGTAGGAAGCTCCAAACGATAGGCATTGTCATTGATCTTTTCTAGGATCCGGAAGGGACCATCTCCCCTAGGGGCTAGCTTGGAACTTCTCTTCTGTGGGAACCTCTCAGTCCTCATGTGTATCCAGACCCATTCTCCCGGCTCAAAGGTCATCTCCTTGCGCCTTTTATCAGCCCTCTTCTTGTATTCCTCGGTTTTCTTGATGATGTTGTCTCGGATCTGTTGATGTAGCTTTTGAACAGCTTCACCTTTCTTTAATCCATCCTGACTAACTTGCTCAATTTGTGGAATTGGCTTAAGATCCAAAGGGGTTAGTGGATTAAAACCATAAACAACTTCAAAAGGTGATTTCTTAGTGGCAGAATGAACAGCATGGTTATAAGCAAATTCAATCAATGGTATGCAATCTAGCCAAGTCTTAAGATTACGACCAAGTGTAACTCTAAGTAAAGTGGAGAGAGTTCGGTTTACCACTTCAGTCTGTCCATCTGTTTGTGGATGGCATGTTGTGGAGAAAAGTAGTTTGGTACCAAGCTTTTTCCATAAGGTCCTCCAGAAATGACTTAAGAACTTGGTGTCTCGGTCAGACACTATAGTCCTTGGTAGCCCATGTAAACGTACTACCTCTTTGAAGAATAGATCAGCAGTTTGGGTGGCATCATTAGACTTGTCACATGGTATGAAGTGAGCCATCTTTGAGAACCGGTCTACTACTACAAAGATTGAGTCCTTGTGCCTTATCTTGGGCAAACCTAAAACAAAATCCATAGAAATATCTTCCCAAGGAGCATTAGGAATAGGTAAAGGTAAGTATAAACCATAAGGATGTGACCTGGACTTGGCTTTGTGGCAAGGAACACATCTAGCACAATGCCTCTCTACGTCCCTCTTGAGGTGTGGCCAAAAGAAGTGTTCAGTTACAATAGCCAGTGTCTTGTCTACGCCAAAGTGACCCATAAGACCTCCACCGTGTGCCTCTTAAAGTATAAGGTCTCTCATTGAGCACTGAGGGACACAAAGCCGCTTATCCCGAAATCGAAACCCTTCATACAAATGGTAAGCTTGAAAGACTCCCTTTCCGCATGTTTGGAAGGCTTCCCTGAATTCTGGATCATCTTTGTAAAGCTCTTTGATGTGCTCAAATCCAAGTACCTTAGCGTCCATGGTAGTGATTAGGGCGTGTCTCCTTGATAAAGCATCAGCTACCACGTTCTCCTTCCCTTTTTTGTACTTGATTACATATGGGAATGTCTCAATGAACTCCAGCCACTTAGCATGTCTTCTTTTGAGGGATGTCTGACCTCTAAGATGCTTGAGAGTCTCGTGGTCAGTATGGATAATGAACTCCTTAGACATCAAGTAGTGTTGCCAAGTCTCTAAGGCCCTAACCAACGCATACAGCTCCTTGTCGTACGTAGGGTAGTTGAGAGTTGCACCACTTAGTTTCTCACTAAAGAAAGCCACTGGTTTCTTTCTTTGGTGTAGCACGGCTCCTATTCCCACTCCGGATGCATCACACTCTATCTCAAACATTTCCTCAAAGTCTGGAAGAGCTAGGACAGGCGCATGGGTTAGCTTGTGCTTCAAGGTATTGAATGCAAGCTCTTGTGGATCTCCCCATGAGAAAGGAACATTCTTCTTGATCACAGCAGTCAAGGGAGCAGCTATAGTACTGAAGTCCATAACGAAACGCCTATAAAAGCTGGCCAACCCGTGGAAACTTCTAACATGCGCAATACTGGTTGGAGTAGGCCACTCTTGTATAGCTTTGATCTTCTCTTCATCGACTCGTAGCCCCTGTTTACTCACTACAAAGCCTAAGAAAACAAGTTCATCAGTACAAAAGGTGCACTTCTTCAGGTTGGCATATAGACCTTCCTTCCGAAGCGTAAGCAAAACAAGTTCTAGATGCTTAAGGTGCTCTTCTAAGCTCTTGCTGTAGATAAGTATATCATCAAAATAGACAACAACAAATTTACTAATAAATGACCTAAGAACCTGGTTCATGAGTCTCATGAAAGTGCTTGGTGCATTGGTTAGTCCAAAGGGCATGACCAACCACTCATAGAGACCTTGCTTGGTCTTGAAGGCAGTCTTCCATTCATCTCCCTCACGCATCCTTACTTGATGGTATCCACTCTTCAAGTCGATTTTGGAAAAGATGGTGGCCCCACTTAGTTCATCAAGCATGTCATCAAGGCGTGGGATTGGATGTCTATATTTGATGGTGATGTTGTTGATGGTTCGGCAGTCTACACACATCCTCCATGATCCATCTTTCTTGGGGACTAAGAGAACTGGTACAGCACATGGGCTTAGACTCTCTCGGATGTATCCCTTATCCATTAGGTCTTGTACTTGCTTCTCTAGTTCCTTGGTCTCCTCCGGATTCATTCGGTATGCTGGTTTGTTTGGCAAGGCTGAGCCAGGCACAAGATCAATCTGATGTTCTATCCCTCTGATTGGAGGTAGTCCGGCTGGTATGTCCTCAGGAAACACATCTTGAAACTTGTCTAGCACGGCTCTAGCTTGTGGTGGAAGCTGTAAATCTGAGCTCCCTACACTTAGACATTCTTTCAAGATCATTAGTAGCACAGTGCCCTTGGCATTCAAAGTTTTAATAATTGAACCAGGAGATATCATAAGGTTGGTCTTACTTACCTGATCTTCCTTGTTCATTCTAGCTTGTAACTCATGTACCTCGGATGGGCTGAGAGGGGCAAGGTTGTACTTGCGGTCTTTGAACTTGAAAGAGTAGTAGTTGGTGCGTCCGTTGTGGAAAGTAGCTCTATCGAACTGCCATGGTCTTCCCAACAAGATGTGACCGGCTTGCATTGGAACTACATCGCACAACACCTCATCTTGATACTTACCAACACTGAATGGTACTTTCACTTGTTCAGTGACTTTCACTTCGGTCTTGTTGTCTAGCCATTGCAACTTATATGGCCGTGGATGCTTGGTTGTCTCAAGACCTAGCCTGTCCACCATATACTTGCTAGCCACATTAGTACAAGATCCTCCATCTATAACCAAGTTACATACCTTAGCTTTGATGGTGCAGCGAGTGTGGAAGAGGTTTTCTCTTTGGGCCTTTTCCTCAGGGTTGATCATCACACTTAGTACTCTTCTGGTTACCAACATCTCTCCAGTATCAGGAAGCTCCACTTCTTCTTCAGAATTCATGGCCTCCATGTCGGCTTCATCTTGGGACTCATAGTCTCCACTGGCAGTGATGGTCATGACTCTCTGGTTTGGGCATTCCCTGGCCATATGACCTCGTCCCTGACATCTAAAACAAGTAATATCTCGAGTTCTTTGGTTGTTAGTAGCCTTGTTTTGATCTTGTCTAGGACCCCGGTTTGATTCACTATTCTTACCCTTGAACCGAGAATCAATATCTACAGCCTTACCCTTATCATTTGGTTTGTTGACATTTGAAGTCCATGGTTGAGTGGCTCTAGACCGTCCAGTAGTAGCTGTCTTGCGCTTGATCTGTTGCTCAACCTGCACAGATAAATGCATTAGCTCATGTAAACCACTATACTGAGCTCTCTCGACCTTCCTAGAGATGCGGTCTTGAAGTCCATCAATGAACTGAGCCATCAATGCTTCCTCGGATTCTTCCAACTCTAGTGAGTTCATCAGCTTCTCAAATTCTTCAAAGTATTCCTCCACCGTCCTGTTACCTTGAGACAACTTTCGAAAACGTTTTTGTAAGTCTCAATGGTAATATTCAGGAACATATCTTAACCTTAGGAGATATTTCATGTCAGCCCAATTAGTGACTGCTCCAAAGCGGTTTCTCCTTCTCTCAGCTACACTCCTGTCCCACCATGCAAGAGCATTCTCGGTGAGTTGAGTTGCGGCTAAGGCTACCTTTTTATGTTCTCCATAGCCATAGCAGTCAAAGATATACTCTAGGCGCTTCTCCCAATCCATGTAAGCCTCCGGGTCGGATTTACCTGCAAAAGTAGGAGGAACAAGTTTGATTTCTTTATTTTGTCCTCTTTGAGGTCCATCTCTAGCTCGGTGGTGTCTTAGAGGGTCCTGTCTCCTATGATGGCGGTTCTGGAGTGGATCCTCATCTTCAAGACTTGGCATACTCTCATCATCGCCTTGGTCTCCATCTTCATCATCAGGATGTGGGTTTTGGTTGCGGACTGGTGCTCTCCTTTGGGGTTGTTCCAATCGGTCCAAACGAGTGTTGATTTCCTGACCAAACTCTCCTATGGCAGCTCTCATCTCCTCTCTCATAGCAGCCATGATTTGTGCTAAGGTCGGAGGAATAGGTCCATCAGCTCCAACGTCTCCCATGTTCCAGTTGGTGTAACCTAAAACTTAATCAAAAACAACAAAGAAATCAAAGTACCAACGGTAATAAAAATTCAGGAAGGCTTTCCAAACCTTTTTTGAAAATTCGGGAAGGCTTTCCAAACTAAAAAAAAAAAAAATATTATTTTTTTTTAAATGAGATTTTCGAAAATTCTAAAGAATTTGGCGACAAGCAAAGAATAAACTATAAAAGGAAACTCAATCAAGTAGTAAATAACGTGGGCAAAAGATGGAAACAACAAAATTCTTTTAGGGTTTTTGGTTTTTGAAAGATTTGAAACAACTTAAACAATAGCAAACTCGATTTTTCTTTTGGTTTTCAAGTTTTAAAATTAAGACAAAGGGATGCAAACAAAGAAGATCGATACTAGATGCAACAATAAAACTTTTTATATATATATTTTTTTTTTTTGGAATGAAACAAATCGATTTGATGAAAGCACAAAGGTAAAATATTTTTGGGTTTTCGATTTAGAAATTGAAATAACAAAGCAAATAAGAAGATCTAAGGATAGAGAGTAAGAAAACCAAAGATTGGACCTTTGGCTCTGATACCAAAATGATATAAGACTCGGATGGAGCCTTTGGAAGGTGGTGGTGATGGATCCTTGAGCTGGCTTTAACGCACTCTCTCAAGAACAAGATATGGTTGATGGGGATGACACTTAACCGGATGGTGATCAAGTGGGATGGGATCGAACAAGCTGGCTTTGACGCTCTCTCTTGTTGGATCGGTTGATGAGATTGATGATGGAATGAAGAACACCACAAGGAGTATGAAAGATCCTTGATACAGTTCGAACTCTTGCTACTTGAATCACACAAGGAGGAAGAGAGAGATGGCGGCTTGCTTAGGGGGCAAACTGACTCATATATTGATCTAGGTAAAAGTTGTGTGTTACAAAGCTGCATATGGGACTTTATTAATAGTCCGTCAGCTATGACCTAATGGTCGACTCAAGCAAAAAGAAAAGACACCAAAACGACAGGACTTAAGGTTCAAAAGGAAACAAAACGAGAAACAAACTAACATGTCCCGGTTTAAGATCAAAAAAAAAGGAAAGTTGCATAAAATAATTAAAAAGAAGGCCTAAACTAGTGTCTTGGCCTCGAACCCTGGTTGTCTTGGGATGGGCGAGCTCTAGGAACCACTAGGCTGACCCATCTTACCTGCACATATGGTAAATAATGTAAACACTTCCCTTGGTTCGTGATTGGTCGACTTTGGTATGTTGATGAAGTTCTTGCCGCTTGGAATGGCCTTGGCTCGTCCTCCTTCTTTACTTGGGTCGTCTAGATCTTCAACCATCGTCTGGTTCACCACTTCTGGAAGGACTTCCGGATTCACCATTTCTGGAAAGGCTTCCTGAACTTCTGGAAGGGCTTCCGGATTCGACATTTCTGGAAGGGCTTCCTGAACCTCCTTAGTTCCTGCATAATCAACATCAAGAACATTTCTACCCTCATTAGCTTGCTTACCTTGAGTGATATTGAGTTGCGCAAAGGCATTGCTCAAGTCATCACATGTCTTGTGGATTGGTTCATCAAGGTCATCTAGGATAGCTTGGACAGCAAGTAAGAACCCTTCCTTAAGTCTTCTCTCCTTAGATCGTGTCATGGGACCTTCAGTAACCTTAGGGACAGTAATGGGAGCAATGTTGTGGGTGTCTTGGTCGATGACCTCATCAACGTTGGTGGAAGGAGCTTGGAGAGAGTGTTTTGAATCACCGTTTTGACTGGATCATATTCACGACTCAGGCCATTGAGATAGCCAAAGATCTTCAGAGACTCATCAACGAGTTTACCAATAGAGCTGAGAGCATCACAAAGGGTTTGAACTCACGGCTGTACTCAGCCAAGGTGCGACCTTTCTTCGAGATAAGTTGCAGGCTTCGACAAAGAGAGAATTCATGAGACAATGAGCTCTTGTTGAAGTTTTATGCCAATGACACCCAAATCTCTCTTGACGTTGAGAGATTGTGAACAGATCTAAGGACTTCCTCAGGCAACGTACCAAACAACCACGACCTTACCAGCTGGTCAGAGCAAACCATGATTCATACACTGGATTTGGAACCGTCGTAACAACACCACCATTCTCGATCTCTTGAGTAGGTTTAGGTGGAACCACTCCACCATTAACAAAACCGATGAGCTTCTGGCTGTAGAGAAGAGACTCGAACTGCGTCTTCCACAGAAAGTAGTTGATGTCGTTGAGCTTCAACGTAATGGAACTGACGACATTGACTTTACTAGGAAACGGATATGGGGTTCTGCCATTGTTTCGCCTGTGTGAGCTTACAATGGCTCTGATACCATATAAGATTTTAGAAAGGTTTGAACTTTACTGAACTTTTCTCATATAATTTCAAGTTAAGTTACAATGAAAGAGGAGAGGTCTTTATATACAAAATGGCTACCGCCTCTCTAGACTTTCTACTCGACCTTATCTACTTGACAGGGTGTCCATGACTCAACCATGACCAGTCTCGATAATTTCTCAAATCTGTTCTTGACCTCCAGCTCTCCTCCTCCGTACACCAAGCTGTTGCTATATTTTGTCGCTTCTCCCCCTTGGAACTTCTCAACAGAAGATGAAGAATTTGTGTTCAGATAGGCCTCCAGAGACAGGCCCGTTGTCTTGTTTCCCATAGACTCCGTTTATTCTGTTGGTAAAATCATAAAACACAAAAATATATGAAGCACTTTTTTTTGTTGAACTGATCTGGGTTGGCCAACCACCATATGAACCCGTCAGTAGAACTTCTGAGGATGAGTTAGGCCATACTATGGATGCAGTTCAGAGTAACCATAAAGCTCTCCTAGCATGATCTGTTTTCTCTGTTTCTCCTGTATAATCCTTTGTGTCTCTAACAGAAAAAGATATTGACGAATATTGTGAGAAAAATAGCATAAGCTTCCTCTTTTTGGACATCAGCAATGAGCAAAACATACATTATAATTGTAGCCATCTTTCCCCCATGAAATCATAAACCAAAAAAATAAACCAAATGCATATTACTGTTAGAATCATTACTATTTTGACAGGATATTATGTAGGGATACAGAAAGGTTTCCAAGTCCCATCTGGTCGAGCAATTACATACGTTAAAATAAAAAATGAGTTACCTTACTTGCCGTAACTTCATCAGCATGAGACCTCATGGATTGAAGAACAGAAGAAAGTTCTGACAGATCTTGTGGAGCTGTTTCATTTCCTCAGCTCCTCAGACATACCGTCCGCCGATAAAGACTCTAGCATCTTCGGTGTCTTCGGAAGATTCAGTTGCGAACGGTCCAAAAGTCACCTGTGTAATTTCCCATTTAGTATAGTAAGATGACTTGTAAGAAGAAGGTTCTGATGAGGGAAGGGAGATGGTCATTCTGGATTCAATGACGAAGGCGTTTATTATTATTACTTTTTTGTCGACATGCGTTTATTATATAAGAGGAAAAATAAAGGGTGGTGAAAGAATCGGCAACGCTCAAAGAACATGGAGAAGTGGAAGATACAACATTTTTGTGTTGACTAAGTGACATGGTAAATTAGAAGCAATTGATTGGTTTGATTTTTTATGCTTACATGGCATAGCTGAGAGTGGAGTATATCTCTCTTTTAGTATAGTATAGATATGAAGTGGTACATAATGCTCACTAGATTTTGATCCGCGTTTTAAAAGCACGGAATATTATACATTGTAAAAATCTAATAAAAATTTATCAAGTGCTTTGTTAAGAATGATAAAATGGTAGACCGGTCTTATTTAAATTCATCTTATTTATGGCAAATACAAATTTGTCTCGATAGTTTGAACTAGTTTATCAATAATTTTATCCATTTAAATTCATATAATTGTATTGGTCATCTATTTAGACTGATTTCGGTTTAATTTGAGTGACTAAAATCATTTAATTTTTCTTAAAATAATGTCTAATTCATTTCTGAAAGTTGAAACAATGTTTAGATTTATTATTTTGAATAAAATAGAAAATTAAATCAATGTAATTCACGTATAAAAATCTTTGTATCTACGATTGTTATGCTTAGTGTTTTCAAAATAATGTAAATTTAGTTAAAAACCATAAAAGAAAATTAGTAAAAGAATTGATACACATGAAAATTTTCATTGTGGAAGTGAACCGCCCTCTACATATATCAAAAGAAATCAAATAATTATACACAGATTTGAGAATACTCAATAAATTTTAAATTAGATATGATTATATATATATATGCTATTTGAAAAACCGTTTTTATTATGTATTAAATACCTAAAAGATTGCAATGTTTTATATTAGCTAAATAATGGGCAGCTTAATGTAATGCCTACGATTTATAAGGATAGTCATAGTTAACATATTTTGTAAATTAATTTATTATATTCATTATATTTATGAGTGAAAAAATGGCATTAGATGTAATTAAAAAGTTATTTCAAGTTCTAATTTATATTGGTACTTCGGTTTTAATAATATAGATAGGAAACCATGATAGCTATTTTAGTATTTATGTTGTTAATATTTCTTGAGAATACCTAGGAGCATTCTGAATTGTATAAGGATTATTAAAATTAAAATATACTTAATATTTTTAATATTGTGTTTTTTTTAATGATGAGACAGATCAGTGACCATAATTTGGAAATTTTTTAAAATATATTTATATTTTTCAAAAAAAAATTATATGATAATGATTGTTGTCAAAATTAATAATTCTAAGATTTACCAAAATCTTAAAGAATAATCGACATGCCATATATATAGTTTTCCATATATTGTACTTTTATTTAGCAAGTTTTTAGATTTTTGTATTAAATGATATTGATTGGTTACCAAATTTGAAAATAAAAATGTATTGTCTTGTAAATATAATAAAATCCAAAGGCATAATCCTAAATTATTACGATAGGATTCTGCTTTGATAGTATAAATATTCAAAAGACCTGGAACGAATCGAGTAATATGATTATTTTGGTACACTATCCGGACCCATTTTAGACACATTGGTTATATAGATATTTAAGTTTCTATACATCAAAACCGAATTCATCCAGACCCGGAAGGACCCAACACCAAAACCCATACATAAATTTATAATATTCAAGCGGACCTAATTTATAAAAAATGCTTTAATGTATAGTTTTAATGTATATAAAAACCTCCAGAATATATATATGATACTTTAATTTGGTTTAAATACTTGAAAATATATACGAATAGTCAAATATAAATATCTAATAGTGGAAGTACACTCAAAGCACTAAAAATACTTGAAAGAAATATTGATTTTCAATCCAAAATTTAAACCAAACCAATTTATATGTTAAGTTTAGGTACTCTGACATTAATTATTCAAATTTATATACGATATGTTATTTTGGTTGTAGATTTTAAAAAATTTAAAATATATAATGAATTTTAAAAAATAATTTAAATGGTTTTCCAAACCCAAATTGAACCCGCAAAGATCTGAATAATTCGAACTGAAATTTAAAAATCTTTGAATGGGCCTAAAATCTTTGACCCCCGAAACCCAAACAGATCCGAAATGAACCCGAGTGGATACATGAACGTCCAGCCTTTGTCACTATTATGTATCATATAATTAATTGTATTGTTCCATCATATAAATAATCATATATTTAATATTAATTTATATGTACCATCTTATAAATAATCACAGATATTATATTCTTAAAATTTAATGTGAATATAACAACCATAATTTAAGTTGGTATATGAAATTGGTCTTTTTGTTATATTTTTCTTATATATACCAAAAACATTTTTTAATAATGGTTATTCCAAAATATTTTAGTAAAAATAAATTTTTGAATATATGCATATTTTAAATCAATGTTTTTGATATAAATCAATTTTAAATTATTATTTTGATTTGATATATGTATATAACATTTAAATTTTATTTTATGATTATTTTAGACAAAAAAATGGTTTTAGGTAATTAGATTAGTCCATTTTGTATATTTCAAAACTGATCCAAGTAGATAGTTTTTATAATATAATGGATTTCTAATTTTGATGAATGACATAAGCCATTACATTTTTCTTCTTGACATAATTTTATTCATGTTTCAAAATTTTAATTTTTTGCATTAGTTTTCTATGAATTAATATTAATTTTATGATATATATTTTTAAAATTGAACTCTTGAAATTTTTATAGTTGACTAAACTAAATAAGGTTATAAGAAATTTAAAATATTTTATATAATATATTATTTATTTTTCAGTTTGTGTTTTTATTTTCACCATAAAAATGTAAATAAAAAAACTGTAAATATAGTGACATAATTGTAAATAAAAAGAAATGTAGAAAGAAATTTGTTTAATTTATTTTAAAAACAATAGCTAAATATGTAAATAAAAATATGTATTAAATATGCTATTCATGTTTCTAAACAATTCTCATTTGTTATTAATTTATTAAAAATACAATGGCTAAATGTGTAAATAAAAGAAAGGACACATCTCTACTATTCATGTTTCCAAATATATCTCATATTCTACTACTCTTGTTTCCAAACAATCCAATTGTGTACTTCAACTTTAATAATATTGACTAGATTTTCACCCACCCTTAAAAAGGCCGGGTATATTTTTTGTTGAAAAAAATATTTTACGTAATAAAAATTTAAATTTTTGATAAATTATATATTTTAACTTTTTATTAAATTTATCTTAAATTTACTTATATGACTTAATTTTTTTTACTTTAAATATGACTAAATTTTTGAAGACACTAGATAATTATAATCCATAATATGATTTTATTTATTGAACCCGAAGTTAAACTTATTTTACACTGATTTTTTTTAATTTAAATAAAATATTTTATATTTCAACACTCTCTGTATTGAAAAATTTATTTATGCATTTCAAAACATTTTCTATAGTTTTATTAAATTTATTTTATGTAATTTAGTTTTTATTTTAAATGAAACTATTTTTAAGAAGTTGAGATAATTCATACATGTATTATGATTTTGTTGATTTAATCATTTGTTATTTCAACTTGATTTTATTTTGAGGTTTCATTTAATAAATACTTTCAAATAATTAATAACGTGAAAGATTTTTTGGAAATATATGGTGCAAATATTTAGGAAACAAAATGTTTAAAAAGGCTAAGAACTGAATTATTAAATACTTTTTAATGTAATGCAAAATAATGACTTTTTATTGGTTGCAAATACTGTTGACAAAAAGGTACATACAATATTTGTAATTAATTGAAAAAGTCAGGATCATATTCATTAGACGTATTATACTTTAATAATGTAAATGTTCATGTCTAACTGATTTTATAAACTGATAAAAGACTGTTTATTTAGTAAAATAATTATATTAAATGAAAAATTAAGTGACAATAAATGTAACACATTTTTATTTTTTTATTTAAGTTATTATTTTATTCATAAAAACATGGCTTTGAATAATTTTTTTTGGTTACATTATTTTCTATTGGTCGAAACTAAAATATTTTTTTTTACTAAATCGAACATTTAACCATATATAACTCTTAGTTATTTACATTTTTGATTTTATAATTGGCACAAAACTATATTGATTAACTAATAAATAAAAATATGTAATATTATTATTATGGTAATATAATTAATGATGTGTATTATCGTTAAGGTAATATAATTAATAAAATTATTAAGATAACTGAAATATAGAAATACAATTAATGTAATACTACTATTCATATTTCCAAACAACTTTCATTTAGAATATTATACTTGTTTCCAAACATTTTCAAAATTTACTTCGACGTTAATAATTTTAATGATTAGATAATCTTCTGATCGGAAAAATGCTTTTAAATATCTTAGTTAAGAACATTTGATTACTCTCTCACCTCTTTTTCAACATTTTGATTTAATTTTAATCATGAGAAAATCATTAACAATGTCCCTTTGGAGTTGCTCTTATAGGTTTATTTTCAAAATTTATGTTTGTTGTTGGTATGTTCAATACTCTACTGATATCAATAGATAATACATTGCCTAATTCAAGCTATGAAGCTGCATGTGTAGAGATGATATTTTCCTTTGACTCCCCCAAAGTCCTAGGAGATATCTTGAAGTTATAAAATCTAACTCGCACCACTTGTAGTATTTAACAAATGAGTAGTAGAAAAATTGCAAAGGTCAATTGGTTTGCGATGTCAAATTTAATGGCTTTCTGATTTAAATAAATGGACATATTGTTTATATGCTTTCTATGTCCAGAATTATTTTCATATAATCCTTAACGTGTTAATATGTTCGCTTGAGCGAATGGGTTAATGGCTCATGATCACAAACCAAATCCACAACCTGTCCATAACTTACACGATATTGTAAATGGGTCTATACAAGTGTACTACAAAAACAAATCCTAAAATCATGTTTAAACATTACGTTCATGATAAAATAGTGAATATGACACTAGTATAGTAAAATTTTGCTTTTGTTAGCAAGGGGAAACCAAAACATTTCTTCCGTCTCTGATTCCTGCGTACCCCAGCAAATGATTCAATGATATACTTTGTTTTTCTACACGATATTGTAAATGGATCTATACAAGTGTACTACAAAAACAAATCCTAAAGTTTTGTTTAAACATTACGTTCATGATAAAATAGTGAGTATGACACTAGTATAGTAAAAAAATGCTTTTGTTAGCAAGGGGAAACCAAACCATTTCTTCCGTCTCCGATTCCTGCGTATCCGAGCAAATGATTCTATGATTTACTTTGTTTTTCTTATTATATTACCGAAGATTCATTCACAAAAAAAATAAACCAATGAAAAGGCCCTGCTGAAAATGTGTCACTTTCAAAGGTGATGATACTACATTATTATATGATTTTTATCTTTTGTTTTAAGCAACGAAGTGAATCCAGTGATGCTTTGGTGTGAAGCGAAACATGGAGCCTGAGCATGTGGGTGTGGGTCAATGATAACAGCTCATCAAGATGTAGTTGGGGTTGTTGAACTTGTTTGGTGGCAATAACACCACGCCTTAATTATATCTTTACTTGAAGCCCCACACATTAATCATAATGAGTTAATAATCCCAAAGATTATTAGTATGTTATTTTCATACTCATACTAACTAAAAACAAATTGAGCTGTTGGGTTATTTTAATAGTCACTACATAAACATGTTGATTTCAAAATTGTTCTTTTAACAAAAGAAAGTTTAGGATATCAAACAAATATTGATATTATAGTCGGAAAGGAAAAAAAACAAATTAATCATGAATTCACAAACAGAACCAAGTGTTTGTTAGTGGACCACAATGACTAAGAAAATTGGAGAGAATTCCACTGAAATAATATTATATATATATATGTGTGTGTTTGTGTGTGTATTTGATTAATTATATACATGACGTTACAGTTCAGACTTAGATACTACCAATCTCTCAACCGACCAGTTTAACCACAAGAGTTAGCTACTTGGGAGTTGTAGCGCAGCGATCACCACATCTACCAAAACTTTCCCACACCGACATGTCGAGATCCTTAGCTCTCGTTTACTTATCCATACTTTTTCTTCAGACCCATCTCTCGATCTCCGTTGAGGTTACAGTTTCGTCGGTCGGTGGAGAAGTCAACGCAATGCTCGACCGGAACGGCGTAATCGAGGAAGAAGGAGAGGAGATGATGCCATCGGAGATCAGCCGGAGAGTAATGTTGATGCGGAAACAGTACATAAGCTACGGAACGCTAAAGAGAGACATGGTTCCTTGTCAGAAACCTGGTGCTTCCTACTACGCTTGTCGCTCGGGACAAGCAAATTCTTACAGTCGAGGTTGCAACGTCATCACAAGGTGTGCTAGAGACACAAGTGACATCAAGACCTGAAACAGTTTTTTTTTTGTAATGCGGTTCTTGATTATGATTTTGAAATGCTCTCTCTCTCTCTCTCTCTAAGGATGAGCAAGGCAAGTTCAATGCTAGTATCTCGTTGGTAATGTATTTGATTACAGTAGAAGGCTTATATAGTTTTTATGTAACCAATGGTTAAATAACTGACTGGAAATTTTGAATGGATTGATAGATGGAAGACTGATAAAGTTGAAGTTCTTAAAGCTTGTTTTTGGGGGTTCATGGACCGAAGTCAGAAATTTCTGGCAGGATTTGTGAATAATTGAAATGATTCTTATGGGAAAATAAATTTCTAGATTGAATTAAGACCTTTACTGAATGGAGAGAACAAGCAATTGAGATGAATACATATGCTGCAAAATAACTTCCTTTTTTCTCTCAATAAGTTAGAAAACTTGGTTTGGTCGTTGTTCTTGCAAGTTCAAGGACGTGACTAATGATTCACCATCGAACTAATAGAGTTTCAGCTGAGTCATGAGTTTGTAAGTATGGATAATCTTTCTAGGCCAATGTTTTAAGGTTTTCAATAGTTTTATGAACTTTTGATAATTTTTGAATATTTTTAAAAGGATTATTAATAGTTAGAAATAAGCCTAACAAAAATGTAAACAAAAATTAATTTATAGATATATAAAATTTAAAGGAAAAAAACAAAACAAAACATAAAACAGCCTCTCAAAACCAAAGAACAACAACCCCTTATTGATACCAATATTTGATCAACTTCTTAAGAAGACCAATATCTCATATTTCCCCAACCAAACCAGACCCAAACCAACTCAAACAATTGCCATTTGGATTATAACCAAATGGCCTAACCATAAAAACCATACGAAGAACCACAGCTTGATCCTTTTTTTCTTCTCAGTACCTGTAGCTAACAGGCTTGTAGGGACCTTCAACGGGTATGCTAACGTAGTCAGATTGGTCCTTGGTGAGCTTGGTGAGTCTAGCACCTAGCTTGCCCAAATGAAGTGCAGCAACCTTCTCATCCAAATGTTTAGGCAAAACATATACCTTCTTCTCATACTTCCCACTTGACTTCTCATTCCAGAGCTCAAGCTGTGCAATCACCTGGTTGGTGAACGAGCACGACATCACGAAACTCGGATGTCCAGTGGCACATCCCAAGTTCATCAGACGACCCTCGGCTAACACAATGATGCCGGACTTGGTGTCAGGGAACACCCACCTATCAGTCTGTGGCTTGATGGTGATGCGTTTCACACCAGGGAAAGTCTCAAGTCCTTGCATGTCGATCTCATTGTCAAAGTGACCAATGTTGCAGACAATGGCGTTGTTCTTCATCTTCCTCATGTGGTCGACCATGATGATGTCTTTGTTTCCAGTGGTGGTGCAAAAGATGTCAGCTTCAGAGACAACATCCTCAAGGGTTAGCACTTGAAGGCCTTCCATGAGAGCCTGAAGGGCACAGATTGGATCGATCTCAGTCACGATCACACGTGCACCAGCGGTCTTCATGGCAGCAGCACAACCCTTTCCGACATCACCATAACCGCAGATGACAGCGACCTTTCCGGCGATCATGACATCAGTGGCTCTCATGAGACCGTCAGGGAGAGAGTGGCGACATCCATACAAGTTGTCAAACTGCAAGCAAAGTCAAAAGTCAATCATCTTGCAGCTAAAAAGCAGAATCTTTCTGCAACCCAAGTCGACCAAAGCATATGAAACACAAAATGTTATGGACTAGAGACAATTTAATAAAAACTTTTTTTTACAAATATTGGAAACTAATATATAGAGAAATTTGGCTGCATAACCATAAAAAAAACTAAAATTAAAAAAAAAAACTATCATTCCCCTTCTCTCTCTTACTTTTTTTTTCCTATATCTCTCTAGTTTTTAGTTAGTTCCTTAATTTTAATTTATTTGGCCTGTTTTACCAATTTTTCATCTGACAAAATCAACTGCACTTTGGTAATGAGAACACATGCATTCTCAGACAGTATGTTACAAACATAAGATCTTGTCTTCTATAGCTGTAACGGGACTATAAGATCTAAATTTTGATCTCGAGAGAAAGAAAGCGATACCTTGCTCTTGGTGACGGAGTCATTGACATTAATGGCAGGGAACAAGAGAGCTCCAGTCTCCTGCATCTGGTAAAGCCTCTTAACACCAGTGGTGGTCTCCTCAGAGACACCAACCAATCTCTCCTTCATCTTGTGGTACTTCTTCGGATCAACCTGAAGCCCATCTTTGATGATCGACAGCACGATCTGGAACTCAGGGTTGTCGGTGGAAGTCGGGTCAGGGAGCTGACCGGTCTTGGCAAAGATCTCCTCAGCCTTCACACCTTCGTGGATAAGGAGCGTGGCGTCACCACCGTCGTCGACGATCAGATCAGGACCACCTCCAGGACCCCAGTCGAGAGCCCTCTCCGTGCACCACCAGTACTCCTGGAGAGTCTCCCCTTTCCAGGCGAAAACTGCGGCGGAGTCGCGAGCGATGGCGGCGGCGGCGTGGTCCTGGGTGGAGAAGATGTTGCAGGAGCACCATCTGACCTCTGCGCCGAGAGCGGTTAGCGTCTCGATGAGGACGGCGGTTTGGATGGTCATGTGGAGAGAGCCGGTGATTCTCGCTCCTTTGAGTGGCTGAGAAGGTCCGAACTCGGTGACGCAGGAGACGAGACCGGGCATCTCGACCTCGGCGAGCTCGATCTCGAGACGGCCGAAGTCAGCCTGGGACATGTCCTTGACCTTGTACTCACGGCCACTCGAGGTCTTCTCTACAAGCAACGCCATTGTTTTGAAAATCTTCTGTGGTCTGTGAGATAGTGTGAGAAGGGAACAGAGTGTGCGAGGAGAAAGGGAAGGGAGGGAGTGGTGTTAAATAGATAAAAGCGGGAGATTAGATGGACGGCTTAAGATTAGTCGTGGAGAGAGTTTGGTGGATCTGGTAAATAAAGGAATTTGACTTTTTATCTTTTTTAGATTTTCCGTAGAGAGTGCCAATTCTGTTTTCGATTTCACTTGTGAAACACAATTATTCAATTAATTAATGGAGAACATATATAGGTCCGTACGAATAGTAGTAAAACAGCAATACTAAAAATAGAACATCATGATTATTTGTTTTATCTCATCATCATTCTTATATATATTTTTTAAAACATATGTGGTTCTGTTTACGTTTTAAATTACTCACTTCTTAGTTTTCTCTCCATCAAATCGTTGTTATTTTGATAAATGTCCTACTAATGAAATCTATATATAGATGAAAGGATTACATGACAAATTACTCGAATTTATAAAGACATATATGAAAGAAAAAATTGTGAATTGGATTATTTTTTATTATTTATAAATTCTATATTGACAAAAAGTTGATATTGTTGAACTTTTTATTCATCGTCATTTAGCTCTTTAGTTTCTTTTAGTTTCATCTCATTTAGGATTATGTAGAAGTTTTACTATGCATTTAACGTCTTAGGAAACTTAACGTTTCTTTTAGTTTCATCTCATTTAGGATTAATGCCTTTCTTTCATTTTGTCTTGAATCTTTATAGGTTACTCGGTTTAAAAAAAATCTTTATAGGTTACTCTGGAGCATGGATGCACTTGGGAGCCTTACGGCAGGTTGGAAAAGAAAGAGATTCGAAGGACTGAATAGATGAATAAAAAAAAAAAAAAATCATCGATAGCGAGCACCAATCCGATCCAGAAACAAAGGCATGTTCCAAAGACCAATTTGTAGGTGATGTATGAACCCATAAAAGAATTTCCAATGTGAACTATATTTTTTTCTTTATATTAAGTAATTTCATAATGGAGTTGATTTACTCTAATCTTATTCTATTTTTAGAGTACCAAATGAAGTAGTAAATAAAAAATTTACTCTATTTATGGAGTAAATATATTTTTACTCTATTATGAAATTGAACTATAACATTTCTTAATTCAAATTTCATTTCGAAACAAAATATAAAGTATGAAAGCATGATTGGAGATGCTCCAACACTAATTTTTGGTTTAAATTGATGCATTCAACCTGGTTTTCTCCAGTTCAATCCGGTTCTTTTCTAGAAGTGTCTTTGGATCCAAATGTACTATTTATCACTTTGTTATTCATATGGATGCAAAATTACTACTTACTAGTTTGATTTCTAGAGTCTATACTTTTGTTTATATTAATGAAAAAAATCAAATTATAAACTAAAATTTTGACTCTTAGGTAAACAATTTTTAAAATTATTATTTTGTATGGTACAGAAATCATTTATATATTATATGGTAAAACTTGAGAACAGTGAATGATGTAAAATAACTCAGCCAGCATGGTATTATTGAATCAGGTCTCAAAAGATATTTTCTGTGATCTGAGGTCGTACTGCTCAACTTATCACTGGATTCATCACTGTAGTAAAAGTAAAAATTTGAGCAAATTAAGATCCTGAATACATTCCATCATACTGCTTATGTATCTTGTATTGGGATACATAATTGGATTCAGATGTTCTCAGTTAAAAGGTTATCTAAGTGTGTGAGACTTATATAAGGCAAGCTTGAGAAATAAGTGAGAAGATAACCTTGCGTTTTTTTATCAAAGATAACCTTGCTTTAGTAAGCCTCTTTGCACCAAAAAAAAACCTTGCGTAGAACTTAAAACACTAAATAATGACACATTTTAATTGATGAAGGAGAAAGAGTAATAAGGAAAAAAATGTCTTATTCCATACAAATTACAAAATGGGTTACGTCTAAAAAGAACCTAAACATTCAAATTTATAATCTTTAGTGAGATATTCTTCAAAAAAATAACCTTTTAGTTATAGTTCGCATTGCCAAGATTTTTTTAGCGTCGGTACCAAAATATCTTAAGCGTTTATTTGTGTGTGCACCGGTTCGTGGAAGAGCGTCGGTGGATCTGACTTTAAAACCCTCAAAAATAAGGTGAACTCATTAAATATTCGACTTTTGCTTGTATTTCCTATTTAAGCAGCAATAAGACTACAAGGGCCACTTTAACTTGACTACTACTTTTTTGTCTGGTTCATATCTAATGTCGTGGAAGTACCAACGGCCACGCATTATGAATCTCCAAAACTGGCATTCAAAATAATTTCGGCATTTTTTGTGTTTCCGTGAGAATAGTCATCAAATCTCAACTACCACGTTCACAAAAGTTTTTTATAAACATGATTATACTCCACATTTACCACCCATTCTTTGTTTAAATATTGTTTTTGTGGTTCAGCTTCTTCGCTTTTCTTGTTGAAATGTCAAATTTTTGCTGGTTAGTGTAGTATGTTTTAAGACTTTGAAACTAAGAAAACATATAGTTCTTTAAATACTGGATTCATAAGGTGGTAAAGAATAATTAATATACAACATCTGCCCCCAAAAAGCAAACTACACAACAATGTATGTATCTGGCTCTTTCAACACCAACAAAATCAATACACACTCAAATACAGAGGAAATCTACATAATAGCATTTACCCATTTGCTACGTTAGACTGTCTTTTTTTTCCTAATTTAACGGGAAGTAAATTGATCACACGATTAACTAAAAAATAAGTGGCACAACACAAGTTTTCGTTTCTTCAGATGTTAGATTTATAGATAAACCAAAAATAGAGTTACATACAGAAAAAATAAAAAATATTACAAACCCAAAATCTCCAAAGGAGAGTAAAAAGTTAAAACTTAAAGGAAAGAAACATGAAGCAGGGTACGACCAAAACCTTAAACTAAAATAGAGAATGTTCACATGGCGCACGATCAGCTGTAGCAGCCTTCAATAATGTTGCAAAGCTGGGTGCTTTTAACTGAAATAAGTTGTATAATTACATATTTCAAAAACACCAAATTATTTGAACTAATTCTGATGTAATATGATCCCTTTGCTTGTTATAAATTGTATCCACTCTAACATTGATTTATTTGACCAAAACCATTGTTAAATAACTATATTCTCCCGTAGATAAATGGATTAGTTCTTGTTAATTAGCATTAGTAAGCGATGGAATTTTAAAATGATCTGCCATATTGTAAATGGCTAGCTTGGCCTTCAAAAACCCCAAAAGAATCATGAACAAGTACAAAAACACTTTGGAGGATCAACAGTGTGACAAAAGTTTCCTCAGGTTTCATGAATCAAAAACACTTGCACAGCTTCAGAGACTGATAAATAGACTTCAAAGCTTACCTGCTCAGTATTCTTATTGAATCGTTTCTGGTTCATCTCAAGCTGTGACCAATTCATTTTTAAGAACAACACTTACTTTGCTCTAGGATGCTTGGTCACTTTCCTTGTAAAAGCAAACTCTCCAAACTTATGCCCAACTTTCCCCTCAGTGATCTTACAGCGCACGTGAGTTTTGCCATTGTAGATTCTCACCGAGGAATCAACATACTCTGGCAGAATCGTCGATCTCCTTGACCATATCTTCCTGTTCAGAGCTGCGTTTTTCTTCTTCATCAAGAACGCATCAACAAACGGATCTTTCCACACAGATCGGATCACCATCTTATTGCCTTTCTTCTCATCTTCTATAGCTCCCTGACCCAAAGACAATGGCAAGCTTGCCCATTCTTTTGCAACGTCCACATGGATGTTAAACCCATTCAACTCCTAATTGATTCGATCACCCAAATAACCAAGAAGCATTTTAATACGATATAGACATAGTTAGATTTGATGATTCTTTTTGTATTCTAACCTGTCCATCCATAGCTGAAATAGCAGACTTGGCAGAATCCTCAGTGGTGAAGTTAACAAATCCATAACCTCTAGACCTCCCAGTGACTTTGTTGGTCATGACTCTTGCTGCAAAAAACAAAGACACAAGACTGAAAATGATTAAATACATTGACTATACTCAGAAACATAGTTCAGTCCAACACATATACCATGTTGCAAATTTTCATCAAACATCAATTATTCATTGTATAACCATGAGTACTGACGACTCAAAATCCAATTCACACATACTTGAGAGACCTCTCAAACATAAAGCAAACACACACAGTCTATGATAGAAGAGTGAAAAGAAAGAGTAGGAAAGCACCCTCTGTAACTCCATTGAAGGTAGAGAAAGCATCCTTCAAGGAGTGGTCGTCAGTTCCGGGTGATAGGCCTAACAAAACATTATACGAAGACATCAAAAGCTAATACAGACAATAAATAACAAAAAGATTCAAAACGATCTGAATAGAATGTAAAGTCTTTACCACCAATGAAAATCTTTGTGGACATGTACCGAAGTGGGGCGAGCATTGGAACATTTCTGTTCTGTAAAAGACCGAGTTTGGTGCAGAAAGACATTTTGTTGTAGATGTCTGGAAAGGATAAATCCACCATTAGAACATCAACAAATTTCAACTAAAGACCTCGCAAGATCCAGATACTCATTATATGTATCATCAATCGAAAAGAAGAAGAAGAAGAAGGAATCATGGATCAAAGATTTGCGAACACGAATCTCCAGGCCATTTGATTCCGACACTCGAAATCTAAAGTTCTAATAAGACAAGGCATGAGGCTAATTGACCAGACAACGACGGTAATATAGAGAGACGGAGAAAGCAAGACCTGGAGAAAAGATGGCTGAGCAACTCCTTGTCGTCGATTTTCACAGTAAACGCAGAGAACATGAAGCAAACTTGTTAGGGTACTGCGATTTGATTATAACCGAACCGGTTCAACCACCAGATCTGTGTCCCCGTTTTTTAATTGGTTTTCCAGTTTAATTCTATAATAACGATCTATTTGACTCATCAAAACGACGTCGGGTTAATCAAATGCGCCTATTCTTCATCGCTTCGCCCTACTCTATTTGGGCTTTTGTTTAATTTTAAAGCCCAGATCGTTTATACTTGAAAAATTATCGATTGGGTATCAGAAATATAAGCCCAACGGCCGCAAACGCTCCTGCTGAGGCCCAAGCTAAACTTTCCTCCAGCAAGCCCACATCTTCATCTCTCAACGGTCACAAAGGATCGACTTCGATACGTCAAAAGGTGTCCTTGGTACGGGTTTCACAGCCAAGGATTTACAGCTATCTAACCGTTTTGATGCTTTAGGATTGTGTGCTGTCATAGACTGAGCTGTCCTCTATCTTGTATGTAGTGAAGCACACAATATCTCTATATATTGTTTCTGGTTGTAAGCGTAGAAGTAAGCAGAAAACATTCAATAAGAATGGTTATCTTCTTCATATTTTCTCCGTTTTTCACCAAGTTTACAAGAAATGAAATTTTTGTTTTTTAAAGTTCTAAAGGGCATCTCTTGTTTGGGTACTACTCATTATCAAACGTATCACATTGCAAATAGTGTATGTAGTTTCCTCCATAGTCAAACTATCTTTGACCAAAAAAATAAGTCAAATTATCTAATAATGACTTCGAAGACTTGAGGTTGCTATTACGATATGCCTAGTTGAATATGTCTTTAAAGAGCTAGTCCTAATGTTAACAACGTTGAGAACGCTCGCGATCTTGTTCAACTGATAATGCATGCATAGAGAGAAGTCTTACGACACAGGAGAATTATGAATATTGTTAGTTTCATTACTTTTATAAGTGAATACATGTTTTTTCTTTATTTTTTTTGGGGAACTCTTAGCCAAAGGTAACATTGTCAGAATTTAGGGAACTTAAGAGCAAATTTCATTTGATCAGCCTAGCATGCTTGGATTTGTGATGGTCCTTACAAAAAATGCTTTCGATGAAACAACTAGAAGAGAATTAAAAGGTGGGATAATTTTATATATGAGCTCACTGCTTACATATCGGTGTAAGGAAAAAAAAACACAAGATAAATAATATTATTGTATTGGATATAAAAGTAAAAATAAAAATAGTTACGATTACGATTTTGAGCTTTTAAAATGAGAATCAGTTTTTCTCCATTGACTTTGACAAAGAAGGATGATTTTCTGTAAAAGTAAAGTGGAATTTTAGTTGGAAGAATGTGATGCTTCATCGTAGTATTTTCGTAATTACTGAGGAGTCATTGTCTTGCCTTGGCACATCCATGGCAAGATCCATATCCCAAATTGCAAAAAAAAAAGTTATATATATATATATATATATATATATATATATATATATATATATATATATATATATATTCATGAACATGCCTATATTCATGAACATGCCTAGTCGAAATATCAATATTCATTTTCTCAAAAACAAGTCCTGAAATTCTTTGGAGATCGATTATAAGGCAATCAACTACACAATTTAATTTCACATATGAATTGAATCACGGTATCAGTACGTCTAGATTATTCCGGGCATGGACTAAATTTGTAATAATAGCATGCCGATCTGTATCATGCTGAACACATATTAATTGAATTAAGAAGTTCCAATGACCAATTCATGATATTATTGTATTATAATAAACAACAGAATGAATATAAAAGATATCAACACCCTTTAATACGTTATAAAAACAACTAGTTTATTTTTATAAATATTATATATATATATATATATTTAAAAAAAATTGCTTAAAAAAAACAATAGTATAGTTATCATGTGACAACGAAAACAAGTATTCGAATTGTCAATATGACATATTCTAATCATAATTTATTAGTCTGCCGACATATAACAAAAATCTATGATCCGTGTGAAGTATGCATATAAACAAGAACGACAATAAAACTAATTAAAACCCTAGTCTAAAAAGAAAAAAGTAAGAGATGTGAGCTTCTATGTGACAACTGACAAAATCATGTGACAACAACCGCCTGTTATAGTCATAGTAATTGGCTTTACATTTGCTCTGTAAGAATTAGATGTATTGCATCCATCATCTTCTCTAGTTGTAGTTGTTCATATATGAAACTGCAGTTAATTACTTGATGCTCTGAATTAATGTACATCTCCAACATTTCTACTTACATACAAAAGAGCTACAGAAGTTATCTAGCATTGCAAAGCTCTCACATTGTTCAATGTTCTAACCATTTATCATCTTATCTCCAGCATCTAAAATAAATAATTGCTAGAATGTGGAAGAAATCCAAATTTAAAAGTTGGATTGTTTTGACGGAATTGGAAGTTCTTTTCCTATTTTAATGATCTGCATATAGAATTTAGTTACATGGCATACGATTTGATCTTTGACATCGAGCAACACGATAATACCAATCATCATATGACACATTATGCATATATATGATTGAATAAAGATAGTTACAAACTTGTCCACAGAAAAGAGAAAAGAAGATAGTTACAAACATTTCCATGCAACAATAATTGTGGAGGTAGTTTCAAAACAATAATTGAGGAGATGGTGGGAGAAACAAAAAAAAAACTAAAATAAGATGAAAGTGTATATTCTCAACAAAGGAGAAAGAAACCTTTGCCGACAATATGAGAGGATGAGAGATTTGTGAAGTGGGGAAGGAAGTGGTGTAGTGTGAGTTGTAAATGGTCTTTTCAACATGCAAAAAGTCACGTACAAAGATAATTGGTCAATTAAACAACTGTCCCTTTCAGAGTTACTAAATTGGGAATTGTGCTTTTGGATAAGGTAAAACTCCCACCTTTTAGGCTACTTTCGAGTTATTTACTTAAGAGATTTGGTTATATTATTAGAGCATCCTCATTGCTATATACAAAATTTTGGTTCTTAGATTAGTTTAATAATAAATATAGCTTAAGAAATAATGTTAAGGAACTTGTGGAAAAGTAGAGATTATTGCTATAAACGTTTTTAGGTTCTTAGGTATATACAATGTATCGAAGCTAAGCTTTTACCTTAACAAGATGTTCTTCTCTACTAGCATGCTTCCTATCTCTGCTAGCTTTGTTCTTAGCCCTCTCAGCCTCAAACTGATCAGACAAGGTCTTCTCCCTAGCCTTCTCAGCCTTGGACTTGTGGATGCTCTCCATCAAGACACGCTTGTTCTTGAACACGTTACCTTTTACACGCATGTACATGTCGTGGTACATGTGCTTGTTCGAGCCAGACTTTGCCCTTCCCGCACTTCATCACCGATGCGGCGAGCCGCTTCTGGAGCTTCAGAGACACCATTTTTTTCTTTGGTTGATGCTCCCTTACCTGGAAAACTAAATGAAAACAGAACTCAAACTGCAACACCAGACATCACTCGTTTTAATTTGCCATACTAACATAATTTAAACTGAAACATCAGACAACACTCGTTTTAACATACAGATATTACATGTGTGATATAATTTCAGACACAAACTAGCTTTTTTCACAAACGTATGCTTCCGTTCTCGTGATCATAATAAGTTCTCATCCCCAAGATTACTAACCAGACACAAATGAGCAAGAGCCAACATAGAAT
The DNA here is from genome assembly GCA_026261945.1 of Hirschfeldia incana. NCBI lineage: Eukaryota > Viridiplantae > Streptophyta > Magnoliopsida > Brassicales > Brassicaceae > Hirschfeldia > Hirschfeldia incana. The sequence continues at coordinate 4,858,273 of JABCMI010000013.1, read as the reverse complement.
TAGTCAAGCTAGACTTCTTTCAATAACAATTCAAAGACATCCACAATCCAAGATAATGGTGGCCTTACCGCTGCTCCAGAGCTAGTGCTTGTTTAGGTACCTCTCCTCCTCCAACAGTCAGGACGTTGTCCTTCAAATCAATAGTGCACTACTACTCCAGGACGGTGGAATCATTTGGTCTTGTGTGGGCTCCTTGCTTGACACCAATCCTCAAACACAAAAAAAACTATAAGCAAGAATGAAACAGAGTAACCTATAAGCAAAAAAACAAAACAGCATGTTGGAAACTTATAGCAGACATCAAACCAAAGCAGTCAAACAATTAAAGTTTCCTTCTTATTAATCGTAAGTCATCATAATAGACAAACAGAGGCAAAAGCATCTCAAAACATCAACAATATCAGAGAAAATCAATCCAATTACAGGAAACATATATTTTTTTCAAACGAAGAAGACAGACACAATAAAATCCCTAAAAGATTCAATTGAATGAACCACCTACTTCCATATTGGAATCACAAAATTAAGGCAGGCCCAGAAAGTTTTGAACTTTGAATGGAGGAGAGTGTGCGAGGGAGGGCAGCGAAGGAATCTCGTCCAGATTAGAATCACGAAATCCCTGCTGACTGAAACTCTGATTTGATTTCTGATGCATCAAAAAGCAGATTTCAATTTCCTGTAGAATTAACGAAGAAGAAGAAGAAGGAGAGGCAAGAGAGAGAGAGAGAGACATGTGTCTTTAACAACGAGCATAAAATGTTTCTTAATTAGTAAACGTCGTCGTCGTTTATACGTAATATTGATTTATTTTTTGCATTTTAATAGCTAAGAAATGCGGTTAACAACCGCGATAATCATGCTCTTAACGTACATGAACCACTTGTTTTCCTAACTGATTTTCGTTACAGATAGGAACTCAGTCTATATATTCATCTCACTCAATATTTAACTATTTAACTCTTACCAAATTTAATTTCTTACGATTTAAAAAAAAAATATAAAGGTAATTTAGAAAACAGAACTTAAAATGTGTTTCATTTGAGGATTGTTTCAAACTATATACATTATTACAGTTTGATCCATCCCAATCATTATTGGCAAATGCCACGGTATATGATAAAAGTATGTCAAATAGTTTAGATTAGTTTAACTTGACATATTGTTATTTGAGAATATTGGATCAAGGTGTGAAAGGGAGTGTTTGTGCTTCATGTAGCTTAATGCGTGGTGACTATGTATCCATATTTTATATTGGCCTAAGACAAAAATATACGAACCCGTTCGAGTCAATGATAATGCCCATCATCCCATGCATGTCTATAAAATAAAAGGACATTCAAAGCGTGGTCAATTGTTTCCTCATACAACCCATATCATTCATGTAATTGGCATGATTAGTCCTTATAATATCTAGCATGGATTGAACGCCACTTTCTATGGCTACCAGCCAAACAAAATGTTTGAGCTCCGAATGTTTGTTATGAGTTTACAAACTTGTGCTTTCATTACCCTGGGACCCTGTGGCGCTCATCCTCAAATCGACGATTGTAGTAGATAGGACCGGGACGGATACAGATATCTGGAAAATATGGGGTATCCGGATCCGGATTTGGATTCGTCGGATCCGTGGATTTAGTATTCGGATCCGGATTCGAGGCTTTCGGATATTTGTCTATATATTATACTATTCGCGGATATCCGGATTCGGATCCGGATTCATAAAAATAATTAATAAAATAAAATAATATTTTTAAAAATATTAAAATTCTAAAATAATATATAAATTAAATATTTTATACAAGATTTATAAATATATATATATATATATATGAATATAATATTTGAAAATGAAAATATAGTATCATAAAACTAATCATATGAACAAATATTAATATATCAAGTATAATTATTAATAAAATTAAAATTTTAATATATTTTAAAAATATTGATCCAGATATCCGGACCTAAAAATTAAAATATCCGGATCTGAATTCGGTTTTGACGGATCCTTGATTTTACTATCCGGATCCGGATCCGGACGCCCTAGATATCCTATTTTCGGAGCAAACTTTTTTACTGTGTAGCTTGGTATCGCCGACAGTTTTCCTGTGACAAAGACTGTCTTCTCCGAGATAGAAGACGGGTGCTGCGCCGTCAAACACCTCGCCAGCCTTGTTTCTCTTCCGGCGTCATCTGGTGGTGAGTGAGTATGCGTGTGGTGTTGGGGTTCTGGTGTAGTCGACTTCTCTTTGCTTTCTTTGAGGATCCGTCTTCGTGTTCTCCGGTGGTGGAGGCACGTAGGGGTTCATCGGTGGTGATGCTCCGGCTTACTGTCTGTGTCTCCTAGTGGCTTCGCGTTGACAGCTACGGTATCTCTGGTTCGCTTTAGCTTTGGCTCCTGCTGCCGGTTGCTCATGTCCTCCCTCAAATCAAAGTGCTGACGGTGTTGTGGCCTGCTCCGTCGTCTGGTTCGTCTCTAATAATCGCAACATCATCATGTCTATGTTTGAAGGCCACTTATGGCTCTTGTGAGTTCTTGGTAAGATAGTTAGGCTACATGCATCGGATTTGGCTTTGGTTTTGTCTCCTCCGGAGGATTGTCCATTTTCCGATCCGTTTTCTCTATATGGGTTACGGTTGGGTGTACACAGTCCCGGTGGAATGTAATGGAGGCGGTAATCTCCGGCACAATCCACTGAACGACGACATCGTTGGATCTGGCTTCTCCTCGTACCGTCAGTGGTTTCTTCTTCCGTGCCAGGTTTTGAGGTTGGAGCTCGGATTCTATGATTTGGTTCGATATGAGGTGTCAGTTGGAAGCTGTAGGAACCGTTGCAATCAAAGTTTGAGGGTGCCCTTCTCTCGGTAGCTCGCGGAAACTGACGGGTTCTCTCAGCTAGTTTCAGAGTAGTTTGGTCTGCAGCTGTCTCGCTATCAAACCGCTTAATCGCTAGTGTTTTGTTGCTCTTTCTTTCGGTAGTTGTTGTTGTTTGTAGCTTGTTCGTTGTTGTGTTGTTTTTTCCGTTACCAGTTAACGTTTTTCAAAATCGAAAATTGATATAATATTTAATATTGATGTAGCGGAAGTTTCTAGGGTTTGTGAATACTCTTCACAGTGCTTAATTAAAAGCTCTTAAGGTTGAGAATAATCTTCTCAGTGGTTCATATGAACCTCTTTTGGGTTTGGAAATACTCTTTTCCGTGCTATAAAGCTCGTATCGAAATCTCTCTTTTATTAATTCATTATAAATTGAATACAACTTTAAGTTTGAATGCCTATTTATAATAAACCACTAATCTTAGAAATCCCTAATCTAATTTAATATAGGAAAACCTTAAAGAATAATAGTAAATATCCTATAAATAAATAATAATAATATTTAGAATATATCCAAATATTCTCTGCATCATTCTCTTCGGGTTGGAGAAGATTCGTCCTCGAATCTTGATCGTAGTCTTCGAATCCAGAACGTTTTCCAAGAAAAACCCTTCCTCGAATCTTCAATAGCATGTTTTGCACGAGTTTTGCACGGAACTGTTTGTAACTTGAATCTTCAAAAATCCGTTTTTGCACAATATTTGCACGCAACAGATTATTAAAATCCTGCACAAAATCTTCATGAATACGATTTCGTCCTATATTTGCACGAAAATCGTTCTGCACAGACTTTGCACATATCTCGTCCCGTCCGAATTTTGCACAAACTTCATCTTTATGGACAGAATCGACAACACATATATCTTCTTCGATAAAGCTCTTCTCGTCTTCATCATCATCCAATTGCACATCTTGAGCTCGTGCTGCTTTTCTTTTCCTTACTGCCTCATCGAACTTATTTAATGCCTTGCAGAAATCTTCTTCTAACTTCTTATGAATCTTTTTGGCATCTTGTTGAAACTTCTTAGGAATCTCGTTGACATATTGTTTAATTTTTTCCAAGATCTCAAGTAGTTGTTGTTGCATCATGACATCCAAAATCGTCTTCGATTGAGAAATCAAACGAACTAGGCTCTGATATCAACTGATGTAGCGGAAGCTTCTAGGATTTGTGAATACTCTTCACAGTGCTTAATTAAAAGCTCTTAGAGTTGAAATACTCTTCTCAGTGGTTCATTAATTCATTATAAACTGAATACAACTTTAAGTTTGAATGTCTATTTATAATAAACCACTAATCTTAGAAAATCTTAATCTAATTTAATATAAGAAAACTTTAAAGAATAATAGTAAATATCCTATAAATAAATAATAATAATATTTAGAATATATCCAAGTATTCTCTGCATCAAATATTTTACCAAAAAAAAGAAAAAAAATATAACTCACTAACATATACTACATATTTATGGGAAAATAAACTGGTGTTAAAATTGACGCTACCGTCATCAAACTCTTCAACCACTAACTCCTCCGTCATCCTCTACTCTATAGCTCCACCTTCAGTCAATTCACCTCATTCTTCACCTCAATCACCACAAACTGTAACATTGTTCTCACCAGCACCGATTTGTTTACCAACGCCGCAGTTGCCATTTGGCATCTTCCTCTGTCTTTAGTTCTCCATTTTTCGTGTTGGTTTTTTCTTCCCCTCTATCAATTCCAGCGGCAGCTTCACAAAATTTTATCTGCAACTCATATCCTTTGCTTGGCCTTTTGGTTTGTATCCATTAGGATATCTTCGACATATTGCTATTTTCACCTTTATATGCTATAATAAAGTTAAAAATGATCTATCTCACATTTATTTTCACCTCTAAAATAGAAATTGCTATTTTTACTCTATTGATAGAAGAAAAAAAATAGCATACCTGTATTATAGAGTCATACTTTTTTTATTTTCAAAATAGTTCTTTAACTTTCAAAATTTTATAGCTATAACCAAAATAATCATTTTTATAGAAAAATATATTTTTTGTAAGAATACAATTACATTTTTCATTTGTATAATAGTCTTTTAATAAAATTTCATTTTAAACAAATTCAGAATTTTATTAAAATCTTTTAAATTTGAAAGTAAATAGGTTGATTATCAAATTCTATAAATAAAAGGCATTTTGTGTAAAATTAAAATAGAATCTTTTGAGAATATTCTTTTATGGAGGCAAAAAACAGAGAAATACATTGGAGAAGAACTCATCTCTATTCATCTCTATTTTAGAGATAAAAATAAGAAAATATATTGGAAATGGTCTTAACACAGGAGATGATTGAACAATTCACATTAAAAAATTATATTTTGTTGTTTTGTTCTATTTTATTTAAGAAACATATAATAGAAATGTAGAATTACAGTAAATAAGCATGTGTTAATATGTTTATGTTTATATCCTTGAAAATCTTACTACCATGAAAATTCACAATTTAAAAGCTTTATAGTCGCCAAGATTAATACATCTGCGGTGAACAATATACGAATGCTTTGTATAGTATATTACAATATTCCTCTTTTATCCGTCTCATCTTCCCCATCTGCATCTTTCTTCTCCTATCACACCAATTCATCCTCCTCTTTCTCCTCTTACTTTTCATTTGCCTCCTTTTCCTCTCTTTTGCATCCTCTTTCATACGGTTGTTAATATGCTATTGATATAAATCAGTTATGTCATACTATTTGTATAGCAATTAGCAAATATAATATGTTAGTCGTCAGGATCTGTAACACACAGTGACGCACATTAGAAAAGGTTGTCGTTAAGTTTTACGACAAATTAACACATTAGTGAGAAAAGTCTTACATAATTATTTTCTTAATTGTTCCATTTATATTGTTTGTATAGTTAATTCACGAGATCTCTTAATTCACCCATTTGTGAATTGCCATAGCAACCCATTTTTGTTATTACAGTTGAAACTCTATAATCGATACCTAATAAACATAATAATTAATAAATTTTATCAGCTTTAGATGGAGCGAGTGTTAAATATGACACAAAAGAATAATAAGATAATATTTTTTTTAAAAAAATCTTATTTAAATATATAATCTAAGTGAAAATATTGTAATTAATATATATAGTTGATATAAAACTCTACTTAAAACGTAATTCCCAATTCTTAAAGCTAAATTGGTGGTAATGAACAACATATATCATGGCTGAAGGTAGAATCTGAGCACCTCATGTAAATTTGTCCGCCAATATAATTTGTACCTTTGATGTCTGTAAAGTAACCAAACGTGTTTGTATGAATGTTCTTGTTCTTAATAAAATTCTTGCTTTGTCTTATTAATTTTTCTTAACTTTCTTATGATCCTCTTACATTAGATCTCTTTATATAGGTAATAGAAAACCTAGCTTTATCCTATTACATCATGATCTAGGAAGTCTTAACTTATTCCTAAACCTATTAGTATTTGTTATCCAACTTACTTAAGGATAACTTGTTGTCTAAGTAATGAAGCTTATCCAACATTCACCCTCTTAAGCTTCATTGTCTTCTGAGCTAAATCCTGCACACCAATCCTTTCTCTCATCTCCTTGAAATGTGTCTTCGCCAAGGCCTTTGTAAGTACATCTGCAAGTTGCTCCGTTCCAGGGACGTGTTCTACATCAAGTTGATCATTCTCAATGCATTCCCGTATGAAGTGGAATCTCTTGTGGATGTGTTTACTTCTCCGATGAAACACCGGATTTTTGGTTAGTGCAATAGCTGACTTATTGTCGATCCTGATCATTGTCTTCTCATGCTTTCTTCCTGTGATCTCACACAACAATTTTTGAAGCCAAATAGCTTGTTTAGCAGCCTCTGTAGCTGCAACAAACTCGGACTCACACGAGGAGAGGGCGACTATCTCTTGCTTTTGTGAACACCAACTAATAGGTGTATCTCCAAAGCAAAATAAGTGACCAGTAGTACTCTTACCATCGTCTATGTCTGTGTTGTGGCTGCTGTCGCTATAGCCAACAAGTTTCTTTGTTCCTCCTTTCTTGTATACCAAGCCGTAGCTTAGAGTACCTCGCAAATATCTCAAGACTTGTTTGAGAGCGTTGCCATGTGATACTCGCGGAGAGTGCATGTATCTGCTTAGTAATCTCACTGAGAAGGCAAGGTCTGGTCTTGTATGGAGGAGATACCTGAGGCAGCCGATCCTTCTTCTATAGACTGTTGCATCAATCTCTGGTTCTTCTATTGCTTTGGATAGCTTGAGACCAAACTCCATGGGTATCAATGTCGGATTACAAGTATCTAGACCTGCTTCCTCCACTATACGTTTTGCATACGCTTCCTGCTTGATTTCAATTCCCTTCGGCACTTGTCTTACTTCAATGCCGAGATAGTAACTCAGTTTCCCAAGATCCGACATCTCAAATCTTTTGGCCATTGATGTTTTGAACTCCATGATCGATGTCTCTGAGTTTCCTGTGATGAAAAGATCATCAACGTATATGCCCACTATCATCAACGATTCTCTGTCTTGCTTGCGGTATACGGAGCTCTCCTTGGAGCACTTGACGAACCTCAAAGCTTTTAATGTCTGATCAAGCTTTGTATTCCAAGCTCTGGGAGCTTGTCTCAGACCGTATAATGCCTTCGATAATTTGAAAACTTTATATTCCTCTCCCTTCTTTTCATATCCTTCGGGTTGAGAAACATAAACGTCTTCGTTTAGTTCTCCGTATAGAAACGCTGTTTTGACGTCCAAGTGGTGGATCTCCCATTGGTTCGCAGCAGCTAGTCCGGTTAAGAGTCTTATAGTCTCGATCCGTGCTACTGGAGCGAAAGCTTCTTCGAAATCAATACCAAGTTCTTGAACATACCCTTTTGCAACAAGTCTAGCTTTAAACTTGTTGATAGTGTCGTCGGCGTTTCTCTTGATCTTAAATACCCATCTGAGTCCAATGACCTTCACTCCTGGTGGCTTCACGATCAATACCCATGTCTCATTCTTATTTATAGAATCGATCTCATCTGAGCACGCAACTCTCCACCTTTTATCTTTACTTGCTTCTTTGTAGCTGATCGGCTCATCATTGAGTGCGAGTAATAGCATCTCACACTCAATGTCTGCCAATAAGATGTAGTCTTTGAGATGTGTCGGAAGTCTGGTTTCACGAGTTGATCTTCTTGGTTCTTGAGTGTCAGAGTCAGACACTATTTCTTCTTCTGCTGGTAATGTTTCTCCTTCGACTGGTGCTGCTATTTCTTCAACAGGCTCTGTTTCTCCTACAGACTCTGTTTTCACGACAGGCTCTGTTTCATGAGTGTCTTCTTCCACAGGCTGAACGATACCTCCTGGTTGATTTTTAATCATGAAAGGACCAAAGCCTTCGTCATTTGTAGCTCCCCATGTTAACTTGAACATACCAGGATCACTTTCCTCAACATTATTTGCTCCCTTCCAGTTCCAGCGTTCTTCTTCTCTGAAAATCACATCTCTACTTACAATTATCCTTCTCGTGCTTGGATTGTAAAGCCTATAAGCTTTAGAACCTGGTTCAATGCCGAGATGGACAAGAGGTTGTGATCGATCATCAAGTTTCTTCAGATGAACAGAATCAATCTTTGCGTGTGCAACGCAACCGAACACTCTTATGTGACTAATACTCGGCTTTCTTCCTCTCAGACTCTCGTATGGAGTCTGATCTTTTAGAGCTCGTGTAGGCACCCTATTTATCAGATAAGTTGCGTGACGAACTGCCTCACCCCACATATAGTTGGGTACACCTTTAGCTTTCAACATACTGCGAGTCATCTCCATCAGCGTGCGGTTCCTTCTTTCGACGACTCCGTTTTGTTGCGGTGTGTAGGGAGCTGTCAGATGACGCCTAATTCCATTGCTGTTACAGAACTCTTGGAACTCTTTTGAAGTGAATTCACCTCCTCTATCAGTTTTCAGAGTTCTTATCTTCTTGTTAACATCTCTTTCAACAAACATCTTGAAAGCTTTGAACCTTTCAAACGCTTCTCCTTTATCTTTTAATAATATAGACCACATGTATCTTGTGCAGTCGTCTATTATTACGAATATGTACCTATTCCTTGATAGTGTAGCTGGTGATATTGATCCACATAAATCAGCATGAAGTAGTCCAAGAGCTTCTGATGATCTGAAAGTCGTTGCTTGAGGGAATGATAATCTTGTTTGCTTTCCAACTAGACAAGATTCGCAGAGTTGATTGTCTCCTTTGATCTCTAGTAAGCCAACTACCATCTCCTTTGTAGACATAGCTTTCATAGCCTGAAAGCTAATGTGACCTAGTCTCGCATGCCATCTCCATGGTACTTCTTCAATCTTTGCGTGTAGATAGGTAGGCTTACCGATCTTGAGATTAATCTTGTACAGACGGTTAGGTCCTCTCTGTACTCTTGCAAGTAACCTTCCCTTATTATCCTTCAGAGTAAGGTAATCATCCTTCATTCTCACGTCACACCCCTGCTCTGTAGCTTGACCTAGGCTTATTATGTTGCTCTTAAGCTTAGGGAGATAGTAGATGTCCGTAAGGAGTTTTTGTTCTCCTGTCTTTGCTTCGAACAAGATTGAACCTTTACCATCGATGTTAATTCATGAACCATCTCCGAACCTGACTTTCCCTTTTATCTTCTCATTGAGCTCTGAAAAGAAAGATCTTTCACCAGTCATGTGATTACTGGCACCATTGTCTAGGTACCAAACTCCTTCTTTCTTGCTACTTTCGTATGTTTTTGGTGTAATCTTTTCTTCATTGAGAAAAACGATCTCGTGCATTAACAAAGCATCATCAGCTTTCACTGTTTCTGCAGCATTCAATTCTTGATCATCTTGTTTCTTTTCTGGACAAACAGATGCAAAGTGCCCCTTTTTCTTGCAGCTGAAGCACACAATCTGAGAGTAGTCTTTCTTCTCTTTGTTCTTCTCCTGTGAGTTGCCTCTGCCACGACCTCTACCTCTGTTACCACGTCCACGGCTCTGATTCTGTCCTCTTCCTCTTCCTCCCGTATCATGTTGATTATATGAGTTAGAGCTAGAGTACATAAGTTTCTCTTGATGATCTTGAGATTCTTGTGCTTCCTTACGTATCATACGTTCCTCAAAAGCTTTAAGTCTACCGATGATGTCTTCATATGAGACCGTATTCAAGTCAAGCAACTGCTCAAGTGAGGCTGTCATGTAAGTAAACTTCAACGGCAAGCTATCAAGGAACTTCTTTACGACTTTGGACTCCTCAATGCTCTGTCCTAACGAAGCCGACTTGGAAGTAATCTCTTTAATCTTGTTAGAGAATGAATCAATAGTATCTGTTTCAACCATTCTTAGTCGATCAAAGTCCGCCATTAGAGTCTGTAGACGAGCTGTTCTTACACGTTTAAGCTCCAAGGTTTCTGGTTCTTATAGCTTCCCATATGTCTTTGGGTGAGTCGTCATCTCCTATTTGTAGAACCAAGTTCTCGGGTAATGATTGAAACAACAGAGCTATTGCAAAATCATTCATCTCGTCGTCTTTCGTTCCAGGATCAATTGATTCCCATACTTTGTGGACTCTCAAAAGAACCTTCATCTTCTTCGCCCAAACGGTGTAGTTCGTTGAGTTCAACATTGGACAAATAATAGAGTTTAGAGCTCCTTCTTTTCTTCCTGCTCCCTTCGCATCTATTATTGCCTTTGAATCAGCCATAGCTCCCTCGTATAAATCTTGCAATCACACGATGAAAACCTCGGCTCTGATACCAAATAAAGTAACCAAACGTGTTTGTATGAATGTTCTTGTTCTTAATAAAACTCTTGCTTTGTCTTATTAATCTTTCTTAACTTTCTTATGATCCTCTTACATTAGATCTCTTTATATAGGTAATAGAAAACCTAGCTTTATCCTATTACATCATGATCTAGGAAGTCTTAACTTATTCCTAAACCTATTAGTATTTGTTATCCAACTTACTTAAGGATAACTTGTTGTCTAAGTAATGAAGCTTATCCAACAGTCTGTTGGATTTTGAAGTTCTTTCATGTGGATAATGAGAACTGATCAGATTTCGGTATAAACACCACTTCCATCAGTTGGAACCAGTCTCTTGCAAACACTACTTCATAAATCTATAGGAGCACTAGATGGTCCATATCAGCATTTGACATGTAGCGATGACAGGTTTTGCCAGATATCCATATATAAGCCCCATAATATGATCTTATGCGTCTCTATTGCTGCACACCCATCCCTAAGCTATAAATATATCTTGTTCTCTTCAGGCTCCATTGATGGAACACCATCAATGTCTCTTGAAGGTTGTATAAATTGAATAGAAAAGTTCTCCTCTAGATTAACCTCTTTAATAGTTTGTGCTTCTGCCCAAATTTTACCTTCAATTTATAGATGTAATTGTTGGGAGATTTAATGTGAACATCTTCCGCATTTATAATTTTTTTGAATTATTGGATGCAAATTATGTATGTCATTGGATTTATTAAATAAATGAACTTTAGTGAGTGGGATCCAATGAAAAATCTCAGCCGAAATCCATGAAAAATTCTGTAGTCAAATATTATATCCAATCTCAGTCGAATACTTGTTGTTCAGTAGAATTCAGACCAAAAACGTACTCTTTCCATCCAAACGGTGGAGAATGGAGTTTTGTTACTTGTAAAGATAGAACATATCTATACAACTTAGCTAGCTTATATGTTGTAGGTGGACTTCACACTCCCATCAATGCCTAAACCAAATTGAGATAAGGTGGAGCCTATAATTTTATTACTTGTAAAGAAAGAACATATCTACTTGTTTCTCGTATCTATGCGGCTAATACACCTGGAAAATTCCACTAAAATTAAATAATCAACGAGCATAAAAGTCATATGAGCATATTTTACCTAATTGGTTAATTAACTTTTTGGCTTTTGTCCGCAACTGGTAAAAAGAGATATGCTATCTTCTTATAGCAATCGAATTATTGGATACTTTTCAATTTAATAACTTATTGAATTGAAATATGAATGGAATTCCAAAACACTTTCAGCTTTTCTTCCTGACAAAGCAACGTCACTCTATCTCAGCTTTATCTGAAATTAGACCCCGGGAAGGCTGCACCTCCTATCCCCTTAGTGAGCCGGATTCGTTCGTGATGATCAATTGTAAAACCAACTAGTTAAAGACCTCCTAATGCGAGGTAAGACTAGAACCTCCAGTGACAAAAAAAAAAGACTAGAACCTCACATCGCCAAGTCCAAATGTATCCGTTAGCTTTTATTTGAAAATACGACACTTGCAAATTTGTTTTTAGGTTCTTATCAATTTCAGAATTAGTTTGATCCAATTCAGACGCAATTCGTTGAAGAGTAGTTAACGACAACTGGGATTTTATAAAACATTTAATATACATTATAGTTTTGTTGAATAAAATTATATGGAAAACGAACTATCCAAATCAATCACACGGTATAACCGTACCGACAAAGAGTTCCGTTTTCAACTGAAAAGCCTTCGAAGGGACAAAGATAGGCGACTCCACTGCTTTCTCAAATCGCTTTCTGATTAGTTGTAATTAATTTCAATTTTATTTCTTGAAATGTGGCTGAGACCACCGACACTTTTTTATAACCATTTTATAAGCTAAATCGTTAAACCCAACTACTCATTCTGTTTATTTAAAGACCAATGTTTTAGAATTTTCACACTTTTGAATAAAATATATTAAAATTTAGCTATAAATGTATTGTTTTCTGTAATTTTATATTTTTTATACTTTTAAACCAATAAGATTTTACAAATTACAATTAATGTTTTTGAACTTCACAATTTTTCATTATTAGTTGACAAAAAATATATTGAAAATATAAAACAACAATATTTTTAAAACAATTTTTTTCTCTAGAACATCTATCTTTTAGGAACGGAAGAAATATCATATTTCCTTTCGTTCAACAACTATCAAGTTCAAACACATGTAATTTATAAAATCGCTAACCCAACTATCATATTTCCCAGTAAAGTGATTTTCTTTTTCACTGGAAATATGTTGATTCCAAAGAAGTACATCACAATTGGATATCAGATTTCAAACTATGAGAAAAACAAGGATTTTGTCGTCAAACGTATAAATTGTAAAAAACTTCGTAATATTCTAAAAATATAACCAAAATAGATTTTTTTTTGAACAAACCAAGCTTTAATTAATTAAGGATTCAAGTTATGGAACATACAAAACTGATTTAGCTAGAGAATCAGCTTCTTGATTTTGAAGTCTATGAACATAATTAAAAGAGATATATTCCACAGATCCAGTAAGAACATAAATGTCATGTAGGATTCTTTGGATGTCGATTATTCTGTCTTTTGAAGACAGAGCAGCGACGAGCGACTTCGAATCTGACCAGAAGGTGATCGAGGTGATGCCCAGAGATACTGCATCACTTAGAGCAGTTTTAACCGCAAGAGCTTCTGCAGCAAGAGCAGAGCCGACATAACTGCGGTTTGACGACATGGAGCGAGACAATCCTGTGTTAGGATCCTTAAAGATCCATCCAAAACCTCCCATATTTGTTGCCGAGATCCACGCTGCATCAACATAACATTGTATCTGTGTGAGCAGAGGGGGGGACAAGGACAACTTACGGACAGGTGGGGGGGGGGGGGGGGGTTGCTGCTGGTTCCTTTGTTGCGCTAGTTGCCAGGTTTTGGCTTCCTTGAGCGCCAAGTTGATTAGTTGCGTCTCCGAGAGGAGTGTGTCTTCAAAGGTGAGTTTATTCCTTGTATGCAACATGTACCAGATGATCCACGGGAACAGAGCAGCTTCATATATACCCGTGGGAGGAAGAGCAGTCATCTTAGTTCCAGCTTGAAGGAGCTCACTAATGGACTCTATAGCGCTAGGATTGGGCACGTTAATTGCAGGGACTAGCTGCCAAACTTTAGTGGCGAACGGGCATTGCACAAAGAGGTGGACATTAGATTCTGGTTGACTGCAACGCTTACACTCGAAACTTCCAGACATCCCTCGAGCCTCAAGATTCCTTCCCACAGGGATGGCCCTGCTCTTAATTTTCCAGAGTAGATGTTTTAATTTGGGTGATGTCTTGGTATTCCAGATGGTTGTTTTCCAGTTGAAGCTAGGATCTGGTGGTTTTGTGTTGATCTTGACTAGAGCATACCCAGATTTCGAAGTATATTCTCCCGATTTCGAAGCTAGCCAAACCATCTCATCTGGCATATTGAGGGAGCTAGGAGTAATCCGGCGGATAATGTTCTCATACTGAGGTATATGGCAACAAATAGTTTCGATGTTCTATTCATGGGAGTCTTGATGAATCAAGTCCGAGACCCGAAGGTGCAGGTTATCTCTCGTGGGTGGACCTATAGGACGCATAGGGGTGCTCACCGATAACCAGGGATCATCCCAGACCCTGATATTCCTCCCTGTGCCCACTATCCAGCCTAGTCGGAGCCGGAGAACCTGTCTTCCAGTCAGCAAACCTCGCCAGCCATGAGAGATTGAGTTTGCAGGCTCGACAGTCAAGAAATCATCAGAGTGACAATATTTCCCGAGCAGGATTCTAGCTAGGAGGGACTGTGGAGCTTTGAGGATGCGCCAGGCCGCTTTGGCGAGCAACGCATCATTGAACATTTCAATCTCTCGAAAACCCAACCCACCAGCAGACTTGGGTCTAGTAAGGATGTCCCAAGATACCCATGCCATCTTCCGAACATTAGGCTTCACGTCCCACCAAAACCGAGTAAGGATAGACTGAATCTGTTTGCATAATGAGACTGGCAGTTTAAAGCACGTCATGGCGTAGGCGGGAAGGGCCGCGAGAACCACCTTTAGGAGCACTTGTTTTCCAGCGCCGTTGAGGAACCGAGTAGAACAGCTGTGTGATTTTTGACGCACTCTATCCACCTGACTCGAAAATATATCCCTCTTCCGGCGGGTGAAGTGCTCGGGCAGTCCGAGATACTTACCAAAGGCTTCTTCGCTACCAATTTGCAGGGTGTTTTTGACCCTAACTCTAATACTCGTCGGCATTTTAGCGGAGAAGGTGAGAGCAGATTTTTGCTTGTTAATACACTGGCCCGAGGCGTTTTCGTAGCGTTGAAGGATGGTGAGTAAGGTAGCGCAGCTGGTCGGATCATTTTTACAGAAGAACATCGTATCGTCAGCGAAAAGTAAGTGATTCAAAGCAGGGGAGTTCCTTGAGACTTTGATCCCTGGTAATGTGCCATTCTCCTGGGCTTGGAGGCAGAGCCCATACAAGACCTCCGAGCATAAGATAAATAGATAGGGAGACAAGGGATCGATTTGGCACAGCCCACGAGCATGGAGAACGTGTCAAAATAGATTTTAAACTTCCAAAATAGATTTAAAACTTCCAAAATGACATTTGTCTTCTCTACATCTTTTTCATCAATACTATTAAAAGGAGATTGTTTCCATTTTATATCTTTAATGAAAATTACAATTTTTCCAAAAATACTCTTATTTTGTAAAAGATTAATAAAATTCATTAATTGCATTTGAGTCTTTTGCTTTTGGGCCTTCAACTTATATATTTAAATGGATCAATAAAAAATGGGCTTGATTTTATTTAGTATAAATATTTTAAATTTAATATTACACATATATATTATGAAACTAAGTTAATCAGCAAACATTATGACATCATTATATTATTCTCATAAATCTATGTATCATAAATTAAATTTTAAATCTTAAAAAATACAAAACTTATAATAGGTTATTAAAAACAAAAATAAACTAATATTGTCATATCAATAAGATTTTTATATTGTCATTTTTATTTGGATGACATGATAAAAATATCATCAAAGTTTAAATATCACAAGTTTATGTAATATTAAAAAATATATGAAATTATTAAAAATCTTAAAATGTTATAAGATTATTTTAACGGATCAATCACACTTAATAATGTGTTTTGGGGTCAATAAATAAAAAAAACACTGCACTTTTTAGCATTATTGTCTTTCGGTTTTTCCAAAATGTCTTTAATGATATGACTAACTAAAAATTTTTATTAATGACATGCTTATTTCAACATTTAGGTGGACTTGCTTTCGTATACGAATTTACTAAAATGGCGATGTCAAATTTATGTTTTGATAATGGGTCTTTCGGGTTTTTTTTGGCCGAATAGTTTTGATATCATGTTAAATGAGTTATGTTTTTATATAATCACTAACATATCCCATAAACTTTTTAATATCAATAACACAAATTAAAGTTTGCAATAATTTTTAACAATTGATATTAGAGATTGAAAATTTTTAACTACACGAAGATAAAACTTAATCAAAAATATTATTGGCCAATTTCTATGTTTAGAAATATTTTATATAATTTATAATTCTTTAAAATTATATAATAGCCAAAGTACGAATTTTGGATAAAATCATTTTTTAACTTATTTGGAAACATAAAACGATTGTGTGATGCATTTTAAATTTCGTCATACTGTACACACTATAATAAACCTGCATATAATTGAAACTTGATCATGTCACAGTTTATATAATTAAAACAAAGAATTGTCAATTTTTATATTGAAAAACAATAAAAAAATTACCCGCCCTTTTAAGAACGGATCAGAATCTAGTAACTCATTAAAACAAGACAACAATAAAATGAGAAAAAAAATGAGAAAAGGTAACTAAAATATAATGAATGATTTTTTTTGTATTTTCTGTTATATATTATATAGCAAAAGAAAACCTCCAACCTAAAATAAAATTTATACTACTTTATATATTTAGGTATATTAATTAATACCATCTAGTTGCCGTTTGACATGAGAAATCTCATATCGACTCAGAATTAAGGTTAGAATTTTGATTTTATGTATTGAATAGAAAACGAACAAATCAATTAGGATAGCATCCATATCGACGACTGGTGCTGGCGGTAGAGCGGTTATGGGCGTTCCATCCACACTGAACTGTTTACCTAAGGTATGTGTTGTGGAACCACGAGATCTACAGCTCTTCGAAACGATGAGTTGATATTTCTTTGTCTCACTTCAAATATTCAAAGGATTATTTTATTACGGTCCCCTATTTTTGACGCAAAATAATAAATCTCAAATCCATTCGGAATTTAAGATTAGGGTTTTGATCTTACGTATCGAACAAAAAAAACGAACAATTCCATTTTTCTATGATTCAAAGGTGTATAAGGTTATTGAATATAACTGATAATACAATGAAATTGAGTGAATTTGTGTATTTGTATACAACAAGACGCAAACTTTAGCTAGAGTGGCAAAATGAAACCCAATATTCTTTGTCTAGCTATCTACCTTTTCTTCCTTTTATAGTCAGCTCATCATGAATCGTAGTGGAAATATGATCTCCTGCATGAATTCGACACCACTAATACGTTCTTAATTTCTCCAATCTCTTCCATTCTCTTAGCTAAAGCATTAATGCAGCGTTAACTCTATTTAGACCTTCAATCCTCCATGATTTTTCATTTTTTTAACAGACATTTGGACTGTTGATAATTTGATCTTTAAACCGGGTTAGGAGAGGGGTAAATCCACTAGCTCATACCTCGCCATCTCAAAATTAAGCCGGACCACTTTTGAAAAGCCAAACCCGCCTCCTCTACACAGGTTATCATTACTGACATAATTATCATCACATATATCTCAAATCGTCAATGGTTTGTGCCAACATTTCAAAACTTTAGCTATGTTTTCTTTTAGTCATGTGGATGTTGGAACAAATCGTCGTCTATACATTTGATTGTTCATGCACAATAAATCTATAATATTTGTCTTGCACACACTCAAAAACCATTCGTCTCGATCTGACATTCATGACTTTATTGAAGATCGAGGTCGGTATACTCTTATAACTAAGCAAAATTTAGATTTCATGTTTTGAGAGTTCATAAACAAAAATAGATTATCTCAACTCATAGTCAAACTAACATATACCATATATTATCAATTAGCTTAAAGTAAAGTAAATTGAAGCTGATCTTGGAATAGATATAATTCTGGAAGGTTTTGCCGCTGACATGCCCTTACATCAACTAATTGTTGTTGCTAACATAGTAAAATACTATCTTTTTTATTTCTTTTTAGATACGGATCTCTAACATCAACGAAATATATAACTATTATTATTATTATTTTTTTTTTCATCGACGAAATTATTCACGCAGTAACAAATAAAGTGATAAAGTATTCTTATGGCTGTCCTTTGAAAGAATTAAAAAATAATTAGCACGAGCTTCTGCAATAAATGAAGAACATGGTGAATCTTCTACGAAGGCAACGAGCGAGGTTATGGGCTCACTTTTAGAGACCAATGCAAACCGAAGTCAGATTAAACTAAAATATCTTACGCAGAATCTCGTGAGATATACATACTACCAGGAAGATTAAAATCTGTCAGACAATTCTGATTCCCCTCAACCAAGTTTTTATCTTTTTAAAATATACTTCATGAATTACTATTCTTTTTTTTTTTTGAAAACTATGAATTACTACTATTCTTGGTAATGCTAGCTATCATTTTATCAGCAAGTAGCATGTCTCGTAATCAAAGAGAATATTGACACCCATCCAAAATGATAACGAGGGACCTATATACAATCGCATATCAATGAACGAAGCTTCGATTTAACATTTCAAAGCAATGATATGATTACAATTACGCAACCACATATTTTCTCCGCATTTAACTTTTACATGCCCAACCTTTTCTTCTGATTTTGATTTTTTTTTTTAAGTTTTAACTATTGATTTTGAAATTGACCTGACGTTTTTTCCAACTTGTCCAAACAATCTTGTCTTTTCCTGTGTTTCCTTTTCTCCTTATGTAATATGCAAACGTTATTCGAATTATTTTTATTCGGGAAATTACTCATTTCTTCTTTTTTTGTAGATTTCTCGAACTTCACATATTTATTTGTCCTAAGTATCGACGCTATATTATATGGTAATTTAAGTTATTATGGCCTCTGCTGGGCAGGAATATTGGTGTACTCTTAGCTTAAAACAACGCTTTAGTTTTGCTAATCACGCGTAGATTGTTTTTATTTGTCAAATTCAGATCCACAGTATGTGGTCTGGATATATATTGATAGAAAAAAATTATTTAAACGGTTTAAAGTTACTTAGAAACATTAAGTCAGTATTAATATAATATATTTTTGAGAAAATAAAGTATAGTATTACTTGCAAAGAATTACGCTTTTGAACTTGTTACACTATCTGTGAAATCCATTTTAATTAATTTCTCTTTATATATCTACTTGCAAGTGAAGTATAACAAACTGCATAGAGATAATTAGGCAAATCTAATTTGTTTGAATCCATCGATTCGTTCTTTTTACTTCAATAAGTCGATAGAGCTTACGATGTCAATCAAGTGAAATACTATTTTTTCATATTTACTCTAAACATTATTGATTAGGATGGAAATACACACTCATTTTTTTCTCTAGATTTTGGTAGAGTAATTCTTTGTACTCCAGATTCTTTTTTTTCTCTCATTTTTTCACCATTTTTTTCACCATCTTTTTTACTCTATTTTACTCTCGTGTTACCAATCACATCCTTAATCTTGTTTTTTATTTCCTAGAATGTAAACATTTTTTGACAACGCGTGGGGACAAACAGCAAACAAGTCAAAAAGGCTTCATTTATTTATCTACCTGTCTTGTTCTTCTTACATTAAGTTGAATGCACACCAATATCACAATATATGATTATGATAATAAGTAAGCAAATAAAAAATTTCCAAATGTTCACACAGTCACACGTAAAAGAACATGTGGAAGGAGTCACATGGGCACAATCCTGTCATTGCCTCACCACAAGACAGACGGAAGTGGGGTTGTCCTCTTGCTTAATCAATCTGTTAAAATTCTTTTATTAGAATCATTTGGTTATATACTTTGACAACGAAGGTCCATACTTTACTCGTCTTATTATTCTTAACGGAAAAAAATCCATATGAAAGTATGCCACACTTTACTGTTAAGGCATTGAACAGTCACTACTATATTATTAAAAATCCAGTTAGTTAACTAGTTCATGTTTTATGATCTTGAAGATGATTTTAACAGCATTTTCATACTCTTTCAAATACCTATTCTATTTCCTTTAACAATTTCGTTTGACATTGTCTTACATAAATTACAAAAATACTAAGTATATTAAAATCTATTTAATTTAATATACCACTTATTAAATTATATTGAAATTTAGCAAAGGAGTGAATTAGATAGGTATTTTACTCTATAAATTCTTTTCTTTTTCGAATGACCTATAAATTATTTTATAACAAACACTTACAAAAAATATAATTAGTAATGACAATGGTGATGAGACATAAGGAATACTATTCTGAAAATGACGGTGATTTATGTACAAATGCATTTGGTCTCGTGATCGATCAGGACTTCATACCATGAAGTTTGACATAAATCTAGCATAATTGTTATTTTAGTTCATAATTGTTATTTTAGTTAAAATTATTATTATATATTAAGATCTATTTCAATTTATTATTATCTTTACAAATATGAAAAATGATAAATGACAATTTGATTGACTACAGTTTGCAACCTACCAAATTATAAACAATGTTTTTCTAAAGCCAACGAGCAACACAAACTCTGATAATGTTTTTCTAAAGCCAACGAGCAACACAAACTTTGATATCTAGTACAGTACTCTATCCGTTTCATATTATTTGTCGTTTTAGACTTTTGCATACAGATTAATAAAACATTTAACATTTTTATTTTTTAGATAAAAACATCATTATCAATACAATGAACCATATTTCAACCAATAGAAAAATAGATAGGAATAAAAAATCAATAAATTTTATCTTGAAATTATAACGATACTTATTTTGAAACAATTTTTTTTTATAGAACGATAATTAAATCGAAACGGAGGGAGTAATGAAGAAACTTCATACTAGTAGTTATTTTACAGTTTGACTACAAAAATAAGCAAGTAATAATAACTCGACGGACTTTTTAATGAATAGCAAAAGTAAATTCTGTAAGAACTTTCCTATATGGTATACTGATGGAGAACAGTCTAAACACTCGTGTTAAAAATCCAACATCGCCATCACAATTATAGCAGTACTTTTTGTTTTTTCGTTTCTGGGTAAAATACAACAGTACTTCAATTTATTTATTAGCATATTCTAGAAATTAACTCGTTGATTTATAGCATTAAACTTTATTACAGAAAAAGTGGTTTCCGACCAGAAAATTTTATTTCTTTCTCTTTATAATCATCAGACCGTTCCTCCACTAATTTCCAGGGCTCGAAAAGAAACTCTCAAAGCCTCTGAAAAATAAATTAAATTTCATTTTGCGAAACTTTTTCTTTTCGATCCCCTTGATCCAAAGCGAAGAACCCACATACAAATCTAAAAACAAGTTAAGAGTGTTCTACCAAAAAGACGAAAATGCCACTGTCGGCGTCGTCGGCGGATACAAGTAAGACGGTGAAGCTGGAGAGGTACAACAGCTACCTCCGCAAGATTCACAGCACCAAAGTTCTCAAAGCCTCTTCCAAAGTTCTCTTCCGAGCAACACTCCTCGTCGCTCTCGTCCTCGTCCTCCTCTTCGCAATCAACTACCATCCACTCTCCGACAGCCACTCCGCCGCATCAAACCATCTCCACCGTCGCAGCTTCTTATCCACCGGCATCTTCTCCTCCTCCTCCTCCCTAGGCGAAGGAGCCGCTTGGGAGAAGCGCGTGAGACAATCCTCAACACCAAAACGACCGCACGGCCTCTCCGTCCTCGTCACCGGAGCAGCCGGGTTCGTCGGATCTCACTCCTCCATCGCGCTTCGTAAACGCGGAGACGGAGTGTTGGGATTCGACAACTTCAACGACTACTACGACCCGTCGCTCAAAAGAGCGAGACAAGAGCTCCTAGAAAAGAACCAAGTGTTCATCGTCGAGGGAGATCTCAACGACGGTCCTCTCTTGCGTAAGCTCTTCGACGTCGTCCCTTTCACTCACGTCCTTCACTTAGCAGCTCAAGCCGGAGTTCGCTACGCCATGAAGAACCCTCAGTCCTACATCAGCTCAAACATCGCTGGACTCGTTAACCTCCTCGAAGTAGCCAAAGCGGCTAACCCTCAGCCAGCGATCGTCTGGGCATCGTCCAGCTCCGTGTACGGACTCAACACCGAGAACCCCTTCTCCGAAGAGCACAGAACAGATCAGCCCGCGAGTCTCTACGCCGCTACTAAGAAAGCAGGAGAGGAGATAGCCCACACTTACAATCACATCTACGGTCTTTCTTTAACCGGACTCCGGTTCTTTACGGTTTACGGTCCTTGGGGAAGACCCGACATGGCTTACTTCTTCTTTACGAAAGCCATACTCCACGGGAAATCAATCGACATCTACCGAACGCAAGACAATCAAGAAGTGGCGCGTGACTTCACCTACATAGACGATATCGTTAAAGGATGTGTCGGTGCGTTGGACACGGCGGAGAAAAGCACGGGAAGCGGCGGGAAGAAGCGTGGACCGGCTCAGTTACGTGTCTACAATCTCGGGAACACGTCTCCGGTTCCTGTCGGGAGATTGGTCTCGATATTGGAAGGGTTGTTGGGGAGTAAAGCGAAGAAGCATCTGATCAAAATGCCTAGGAACGGTGACGTGCCTTACACGCATGCTAACGTGAGCTTGGCGTATAAAGACTTTGGGTATAAACCAACGACGGATCTCGCGGCGGGGTTGAGGAAGTTCGTTAAGTGGTACGTTAGCTATTACGGGATACAGCCGAGGGTGAAAAGGGAAAACTCTCACGCCGATGATTCCGCTTAAATAAATGGCACCTTGTGCTTCTTCATCAACATCACATGCTTGTTTTTATTTATTTACAACCCCAAAAAAAAATTATTTACAGGGACAGATTTCTGTATTTTTCCGTTTTTTAATTTTAAAATTGCCGAAAAATCATTAATGGTTTTTAATGGTGGTCCTTTTTTAAGGGGGATCGAAGTGGGAATTAAATGGTTACAGCTGTATGTATAATAGAAAGATATTTGTGGGTGTAATTGGAAATATATGTGGGTTTGTTATGTAATAAATGACGGGAAAATGATCTTGCTGGAAAGTGCTTAGAGGGCATATATCTTAGTCGTTGGATTTTATAATCAAGGAATGGAACTTGTGATCCATTATCAACTGTAAGTCTGTAACATGAATTTGATTCTCCATTTGTTCTCTGACTTTTCTCTCCTTTACCTTTTTTTTTTACTTTTACTTTAATATACTTTTTATCATTTATATTCCATGCCGAATCCACGAGTAGAGATGAATTGAGCGAACCGGAACTAAAGCTCAAACTGGTTTTGACTTGAAAAAAATGTTTGGACAAATAAACTGAATACAAAAATCTGAACCTAATCCACATGATAAAATGAGTCAAAATGAACCGAATCTGACATAATACCAAATGAAACTTGTTTTATGATATTTAGGATCACGAGTTTATTTGAACGGGATCCAAACTCGAACTGATATCCGAATTTTTTCAAAAAAAAAAAAATCCAGGCAATCTACTTACCAAACTTGAACTAAACTTTGGATAAATACTCTAATATTTCTATGAGTATCAAAATATTTAGTTTAATACAATTTGGTATTTGATAATCTTTCTTCTTTTATATAGTCGAGTTTATCTCATTTGATGTATTTTCGTTTTATGTTTATCAGATATGATTTTTTAACACATAGTTTTTTAGTTTTGTTCAATAAATTCATTGTATTTACAATCTAATTTCAATAGTTGAAAATTACACTATGGCCTAAAGAATGGTGACAAGAACATTTTTCATTTCTTATTTCAAAATTTTTGGAGTCTTTGTTTCCCTGGATCTTTATTTGTTTTTTGAGTTTAACCAAGTATAAAACAATAATTTGAAACCGAAAAGCATATTAGAGTCCGAAATTAAATTAGAATCAACTGTTATTTAGAAATATTACTAAAGCAAAATCAAATCCAAACCGAACTTTTATAATATTCAATTGGAGGTGAAATTCATAATTCCAGAAGTTGAAACTTGATAGGTCCTCCGAATGTTCAGCCCTTAACTTTATATGTTGTGCAAGTCTGAATTGCAATAAGAGTAAATTAATGATATGAACATAAGGAGTTGGAAATTAAGTATCTAACCATGCAAAAGTTTTACGGGGAAATTTATTAATTTGTTTTAAAACTGCACAAGAAACTCTTTACTTGAGTGTGTTTATGCCTTTGACGCATTATGCATAACTATTATACTATAAATAATATACTATATTATTAAATAAACAGTATAAAAACTCGATCCATTTCAACATCACAAGGTTTGTTGTTCCAAGACTAAACACTTAAAATCATTTACTTTATAGTAATATTTTTTTCTAAAGCTCTCAAACTTTACCTAAGTTCAGAACACTTGTTCTTGATGGTCAGTGTCGACTCTACTCAAAGCTGAAGAAGCTAGGGTTCAAATTAGAATAAGAATTTAGGGATATCCAAATTGATAAGATTTGAGTGTAATCCAGTGGTTGTGTTCCCCTTCCTTTGAATAGAGTGCAAGGTTCAATTACAGGAGACCGCATGATAATTTTTTGCTTTATGCAGCAATTAATACTTGGCCGGGCCTGCTGAGAGTGAGTGACCTGAGAAGATCTTAGCACCTTCGCCAAAGATGAGAAAACTTGAATGGAAGGATGAAACCAATCCGATCCTTAGTGTTGAATAGCAAAACTCATACTCCGTTTGACTTTGGATGTAAAGTTCCTTTGTGTATAATGAAACCCACACTCCCGTTCCAATGGTAAGAGTCAAAGTACAATGAAAGAGCGGTGGTCTATTGAATATAGATCAATCTAACTTCCCGATTGATCCATATCTTCTTCCTCGTAAGTAAACCTACCAGCTTGTATATGTATGCGTTAATTCTCATCAGCGGCTTCATATTGCAACATGGCCCCAAAACCTCATAACAGAATAAGGGACAAAAGCCCATTATATATTTGTATGAATGACATTCATGAAAGACACTATAAAAGTTTTTCTATTTTTTAAGTAAATATATATATATTCTAGAGTATGAACAAACCGCAGGGACCATTTATATAACATCATTTGCTCTTTGATGTTAACCAAAATAAAGTGTACGTTCTTGTATTATAAGATGTTGCACACTAATAGTTCACGTGAACCCAAGACATAAACCTATCGTACGTGAAAAGTAGTTGGATCGTTCATAGTAGTTAAGCTGTCACTGGATATAGTGACCACCCTACCTAAAGCAGGTCACAGTCAAAACCTTATACCAGATATATT
Organism: Hirschfeldia incana; assembly: GCA_026261945.1. NCBI lineage: Eukaryota > Viridiplantae > Streptophyta > Magnoliopsida > Brassicales > Brassicaceae > Hirschfeldia > Hirschfeldia incana. The sequence continues at coordinate 4,833,006 of JABCMI010000013.1, read as the reverse complement.
GGCCCTTAGGGTTGCAAATTTATCATTCGTAGTGCTTACTGGGTATTGTTTTAGACATTTTTTCAGAGGGTATGTAATTGAAATTACTAGAGAAAAACATATAAACCATCATATATGGTGTGGTCAGATAATCTTTTTATTGTAAGTTGTTTAAGTGCTACCCGATCGATCTTATGTTGAATCCTAGATGATTGCCACGTCTTGGGAAAAGGAACTTACACTTTTGGATCTGACACAAGTATTATTAAAAGTGATCTTTGATCCAAAAATTTGTACTCAAAAACTCGAAATTTCTTGTCTACCGCGGTATATAAAAAATTAATCATATGTACCAACACTAGATTCATATTTACGTATTTATGCATAAACTTAATGATATTTATGTACCTATAACGTATATATGGATAAAAGTGTATGTACGTACGCTCACCCACACGCATCTAATGTTCGTAACAATTTTGAAACAAAAACAAACCAACTTCCAGTCACGAGACCATCTAACCTATGTGTACTGTACACGGTATTATATCGATACACCATACTAATCTTTGTTTGCTTATTATATATTGGGAAATTTTATGATATGAGAATTTCATCAACTAGTAATTTCATTACTTCCAAGAATATAATCAATTTTCGAATTCTTAAGAAGTACATAAAATATATTATTCTAATTTGGAATTATCATCATAGATATGGTGGTGACGAAAACCGGTAACTAGTTTTTTGATAACACGTGAGTATAAACTTCATGTTTTTTATATTGAGTTCTAGATATTAACCATGATTCACTTGTATATCTAACTGAGAGGTGTGTAGATTATATCTTCGCAATTTGGGGAACATGTGTGAGAGAGAGCTCGGATTTGTAAGTTCTAATGAGGCAATTCAATCATGTAAATATTTATGGACTCCTAATTAATAAATGCTGGCAAGAGGTGACTAGTCACACCGGTAGTGTTAAATCTCATTTCCTTTACTAGATTGTTATGTTTTCCACTATCTAGCTTATAAGTAGGAAAAAGGATCATTTACACTCTAAGAAACTCCAACAATGTTATAGCATTTTAGATGGTGACGTCTTGATAAATGAACTTACAAAGATAAGCCATATATTCATATAAAAGGAATCTGAAAGGGAGCTGGCATACGATTATATGTGGAAACGTAATAAATGTTGAAGCAATGTGATTGATAAATGTAATGTTCGGACTCTACTACACTACATACTTTTTTGGCTTAGGGTTGCTTTGTTTAATTGCTTAACTAAATTATGGATAAAACCGGTGGTGATAGTTTCCTTTTCTTTAACGATCATATTTGGACTGAGCCATATTTCTTTTATTCTTTTCACCACAACATTTAAGATCTTAATTACAGATAGTTTAAATCAATTTTATGAAAACATATCTCCAGCTGACAAAAACTCAGCAAGTCCATATGTGTTGTGAATAGAAAAGCAAGAAATATGGAATTGGTGATGTCTATATAGATAACCGAATATATATATATATAGAGAGAGATAGATACTTGAGATAAAAATCAAGTATTGAGGTACAAATATAGGGAGAATTGCCAATTGTGACTCAAAACTTGGAGTCAAACCCAAAACAATACTCCAACTTGGGTCAAAGGCAAAAGTAACCTAAAAGGCTATTGAAATTACAACTAGGACCCTTGTGACCAAACAAAAAAACAGGATTTTTTTTACGTTTTTACCCCTCGGCAAGTCGTCTGTGCAGACGACTTAAAAATAACTCGTCCAGACGACTTAACTTAAAGTCGTCGGGACAGTTATTCTTAAACATAATTTAAAAATTCTGTAAAAAATATTTTGATAGGTGAAAAATGGGAATTATGTAATTAACATATGTCTTAAGAGATATAAATTAGGATATAACAAATTTCAATTGTTTTCAGCATAGATGAGTGAAAGTATGTCGTCATGATATTCTTTAGTTTTGGTTTCATCAACATATGTTGTAGTATTGTATATGTTCTCAGGGTTAGATTTCGGAAAGCATTAAAACCGTTTTTGAAAAATTTAAAAATTACCTAAGCGTGTTAATTTCTATGTATAGTAAACACTATTGAACTATACTTTGATTTTATAACGTGGTTAGTTAGTTAATTTAGTCATTTTAGTTTAGGGTTTCATTTTAGGGTCTGGACGACTTAATACTTAGTCGTCTGTGGACAGACGATTAAATATTAAGTCGTCTGATGTACATTATCAGCCAGAATAAATCGTCTTAACCGGATCAAACCTTAAATTTTACCAATGTACTTTTAAAGCTAACCGGATTATTTACCCAATATATAAGGTGATTTTTTTTTTTTGTTCATTTTTTCGCGAAATTCAGAAACCCTAACAGTTCGAGCTCACCGGCGATATCAAAGGCGATTCGAATTCCCACTATTTCCGAACAAACCATCGTTCTCAACGTCGGCTATCTAACTTCATTCTCACCGTTCTCGCCGCAGCGTCTTCTAACCCTAGCGCCGCCGCTTCCTCTAAACCCTAGCGCCGCCGCTTCCTCTAAACCCTAGCGCCGCCGGTTCCACTATTTCCGAACAAACCGTCGACCTCGCCACCGTGCTCACCAACGTTCTCACCGCCGCTTCCTCCAAACCCTAGCGCCGCCGCTTCGCCGCCGCTTCTTCACTGTAAACCGTAGCGCCGTTTCTCTGTAAACCCTAACGCCGGTAAGTCATCAATCTCGAGGAAAAGATGAAAATTAAACGTTGTCTCTATCAATGTACTCATTCTCACCGTTTCACTTTTATTTTTTCAGATCTATAACCGCAATGACGAGTACAACAACCGCAATGACGAGTACTCCAACTCCTTCTGCGACTAATCAGGTCCGCTTTACATTTTTCTACTGGAAGACTTGTAAGATAAGTCGTCTGGAGAGTCTTCCAACTGGACGACTTAGTAGACGACTTAAATAAAGTCGTCCAGCAGGAAGACTTTCCAGACGACTTATTACAGGACGACTACTAAGTCGTCCATTGGGAAGACTTTCCAGACGACTTATAATTAAGTCGTCTACTAAGTCGTCCAATTGGACGACTTTCCAGACGACTTAATTATAAGTCGTCTACTAAGTCGTCTGGAGTAACAATTAAGGCGTGATTGATTTAGCTTGTGTTCTGACTTCTATTGTTGTCTTTGATTATTTTGCAGACAAAAAGGATGGATATTCCAGAACTACCCCGTAGGTTATACACACCAGGCTCTGAGCCACCAGCCCACAATAGCATTTCGTATCACACGGATAACAAGAGGTTGCATACTGCTCTTAAGGAAGCTCTTACTGATGACGAATTTGAAGAGCTCAAGGAGTCGAGATTGGGAGTTTTCATCAAGTTCAAGGAGCAGGGATTTGGTTGGGCTTCAAGGCTGGTTCACCACATGCTCAGTTTCAGGCTGGACATTCAGAAGAAGTATGAGATGTGGTCTCTGGTTGGTCCAGAACCTTTGAGGTTTTCACTGTTAGAGTTTGAAAACCTCACTGGTCTAAACTGCGAGTACATCGAGGACCTTGAGACACCAAAATGTGAAGTTACCAAAGAGATGGTTTCTTTCTGGGGGATGCTGGGAGTTCATCTGGAAGCTGGGCCAACTACAGATCAGATAATAGCAGCACTGAACAGATGCGGGGATTGGTCCACGGAAGATCGGAAGCGGCTCGCGTACCTTTCCATCTTCACAGGATTCATTGAAGGGAGAAAGTTTTCAACCGCTACACGATCTTCTCTGGCAAGGCTAGTGATGGATTTAGATCGGTTTGAGAATTATCCATGGGGGAGAGTCGCGTTTAAGGTGCTGATGGACTCTTTGTGGAACAAAGATATTACTGGCTGCTACACCGTGGATGGGTTTATACAAGTTCTTCAGGTCTGGGTGTACACAGCTATGCCGGAATTGGGTGCTAGTATTGGTGATCCCAGAGCAAACAGTCCGTCTCCACCCATACTGGCTTACGGAGGCAGCAGAGGCCGCAGATCTTTGAAAGCTGCTATCTTGCGTCAGGTATTTACTTCAATCCAAAACACTGCGCAGACGACTTATATTAAAGTCGTCTCTTAAGTCGTCCATCTAGACGACCTTTCAGACGACTTAATTAAAGTCGTCTACTAAGTCGTCCATCTGGACGACCTTTCAGACGACTTGTAATAAGTCGTCTGGAAAGTCTTCCAGCTGGACGACCTTTCAGACGACTTGTAATAAGTCGTCTGGAAAGTCTTCCATCTGGACGACCTTTCAGACGACTTGTAATAAGTCGTCTGGAAAGTCTTCCAGCTGGACGACCTTTCAGACGACTTGTAATAAGTCGTCTGGAAAGTCTTCCAGCTGGACGACCTTTCAGACGACTTGTAATAAGTCGTCTGGAAAGTCTTCCAGCTGGACGACCTTTCAGACGACTTGTAATAAGTCGTCTGGAAAGTCTTCCAGCTGGACGACTTAGTAGACGACTTATAATTAAGTCGTCTATTTAGTCGTCTTGCTCAAATATCTAACTCGATCCTTCTATTTACTGCAGACCCGCGTGATCAACTTTGTCCAGAAGGACATTAGTGAAATGTGGCCAAAATGGGACTCTGAGGTTGAGGACCTGCCCGCGGAGAACATCATCAAACTCATGTATGATCGGAGACCGTGGAAGTGGACCTTAGATTGCTGGGAAGTCACTGGTACTAAGGTCTATACAAAAACTGTGGAGGCTACATCGAAGAAAGCCAAAGAGATAGAGATGGTTGTTGTGGAGGAGGAGGAGGAGGAGGAGGAAGACAATCCAAGACCTCTGAAGAAAGGTCGTAAAGAGGCTCCTAAAGAGGCTCCTAAAGAGGCTCCTAAAGAGGCTCATAAAGAGGCTCCTAAAGAGGCTAGTGAAGAGGATTGGATGACCAAACAGGAGTTGGAAAGAATGTTCAAGGACGTAACTGAGTGCATGAAAGAAGGGTTTAGGAAGTGCATTAAGGAGATTAGGAAGGTGTCCGATAGGTTGGAAGCTGTGGAGAAGAAGGTTGGTATCACCAATCAGGCTACCCCTAAAGACAAACAGGCTCCTGCTCCTACCAAACAGCCTCCTGCTCAAGATAAACAGGCTCCTGCTCCTGCTCAACCCATTCAGACAACCCCTCAAGATAAACAGGCTCCTGCTCCTGCCAAAGAGCGTACTCCTCTTAAGAAACAGCCTCCTGCTCTTCCTCCTACCAAACAGCCTTCTCCTCAAAGGAAACAGCCTCCTCCTCCTCCTACCAAACAGCCTTCTCCTCAAAGGAAACAACCTCCTCCTCCTCCTACCAAACAGCCTTCTCCTCAAAGGAAACAGCCTCCTCCTCCTCCTACCAAACAGCCTTCTCCTCAAAGGAAACAGCAACAGCCTCCTATTCCTACACTCAAAGATGTAAGTCGTCTAGGGTTAACTAGTTGTCCAGACGACTTAAAAAAAAGCTTTCTGGACGACTAGTTGACCCTGGACGACTTAAATGTAAGTTGTCTGGACCACTAGTTGACCCTGGACGACTTAATTTTAAGTCGTCCAGGGTCAACTAGTCGTCCGGACAACTTTTTTTTAAGTCGTCCAGGGCCAACTAGTCGTCCAGACAACCTTTTTTTAAGTCGTCCAGGGTCAATTAGTCATCCAGACAACTTTTATTTAAGTCGTCCATTGTTAACTAATGTGCAACTTTTATATTGTAGAGATATTTGCCGGAGGATACATTCGATGAGGGTTTCTCGGTAAATAAAGCAGATGGTGTCTCCTCCAAACAGATTGTCGAACCGAGCCTCGCTTCCACCGATCAACAACCGAGCCTCTCTTCCACAGATCAACAACCGAGCCTCTCTTCCACCGATCAACAACCGAGCCTCTCTTCCACCGATCAACAACCTAGCCTCTCTTCCACCTTCCAACCGAGCGTCGCTTCCACTGATCCAAGCGTTCCAGCACCAGAATCAAGCGTTCAAGCCACAGAACCGAGCCTGGTTGTATTGGACAAAACAGCTCCCCCTGCTGCTACTGCTGTGCGTGAAAGGAGTGAACGAGCGAAGAAACCTGCTCCCACGCAGTTATCTCCTTATACGGCAGAGAAAAATAAAGCTAAAGTGGCAGCCTATAAGCCATTTCCTCCAGTAAACAGAGAAAAGCTGAAGGAACTCGCTGATTGGTTGAAAACTGATCCGTAAGTGATTGCTTTACCCAAAACTGATTGCTTTTTTGCTTGATTTAGTGTACCAAAACTGAATGCTTTTTTGTTTGCAGACATTATTACACTAAGCATGAGGACAAACCACGTACATCACCAACTTGGTGGTATAAAATCCTCCGGACCAAAACTGAATGGCTGGAAGACTGCGTAAGTCTTCTTAAATTTAAGTCGTCTGGTAAATATAAGTCGTCTGGAAAGTCGTCCAAGTAGACGACTTGCCAGACGACTTATATTTAAGTCGTCTGGTAAATATAAGTCTTCTGGAAAGTCGTTTGGAAAATCGTCCAAGTAGACTACTTTCCAGACGACTTATATTTACCAGACGACTTAAATATAAGTCGTCTGGCAAGTCGTCTACTTGGACGACTTTCCAGACGACTTAAATATAAGTCGTCTGGTAAGTCGTCTGGTAAGTCGTCTACTTGGACGACCATTTAGACGACTTATATTTAAGTCGTCTGGTATCTTCTAACTTGTATTATTGCCATCTGCAGCATATAGATGCTTGGATTAATGTGCTGAGGCAGAGGTATCAGGAGAACCCACAAGCTTTCAGGAGCGAGCGAATGGCATTCCTGGATCACAACTTTTCCCAGTCTTGGAGAGAACATTATCACATCTTCAAAGCCTCGGAACCTGATCACCACGGTTTAGGGAGAGCTCTACCTGGTGGGGCGTGGGCTTTTTATGAAGGATCAATACCTTCATTTTGCCAATCAATGAAGAAGTGGGGGGAGGACGTTGATGATATCTATGCGCCAGTGAACTTGAACAACAAGCATTGGGTTGCTATTTGGATATCGATCCCTAAGAGGCACATAGTCGTCTGGGACAGCATACCTTCATCGTCGGTACCAGCAGAATGGGATGAGATAATGCAGCCATTTCTCGAGATGCTCCCTTATCTGCTTGTTGAGTGCGCTCCCAACGACGATTTACGGGTCGCACGCGGGTTAGAGCCATACACCTATGAGAGACCGGTGCAAGGAATACCCACGGCCAACAGTGGTGATTGTGGCGTGTACGCTCTAAAGTACATTGAATGTCATGCTCTTGGGGTCCCCTTTAACCCTAAAGACTTTGCTAGGGCCAACGTGAAGAATATGAGGGATTGTATGGCGGTGGATATATGGACGGAGCTTCTTAATCAGCATTTGCAAGAAAATGTGGATGGTGATAGATTTGTGGGCATGTATGATTAGCTGTATAGATTTGAACTTGTGTCTTGTATAGATTTGAACTCCTCTTGTATAGCTTTGAACTTTTCTCTTGTATATATTTGAACTTGTCTTTTGTATAGATTTGAACTTCTCTCTTGTATATATTTGACAAGTCTTTTTTTTTTGAACAACTTACAAATAAGTCGTCTGCAAGTTCTTCAGGTCTCGACGACTTACAAATAAGTCGTCTGGAGGGTTAGGACGACTTACAGTTAAGTCGTCTGGAAGGTCTTCCAACTGGACGACTTACAAATAAGTCGTCTGGAGGGTTAGGACGACTTACAGTTAAGTCGTCTGGAAGGTCTTCCAACTGGACGACTTACAAATAAGTCGTCTGGAAGGTTTGGACGACTTACAGTTAACATTTTGCACATCTAGAATAAAAGTTCACATAGAAATACACTGGACGACTTAGAAGAAGGTCGTCTAAAAATAAAATACACTGGACGACTTAGAAGAAGGTCGTCTAAAAATAAAATACACCGGACGACTAAAATTAAGGTCGTCTAGACGGGTAATCAAGACTGGACGACTAAAGTTAAGGTCGTCTGGACAACTAGTCAACTGGTTGCTTACATTGTGGTTTCGTATGGCCAGTTTCCTTGCAGTTTGAGCATCTCCGTGCCCTGTGTTTCTTCCTGGGTTTGTGTCCTCTCATCCTAGATAGCTCCAACCAAGATTGCCATCTTGATTTCTTAAGTCTTCCCGGACCACGCTTTACTTCTGGAGGAAAGCATTCTCGTTCCTCAACATGTTGTGACACGATAGGATATATATTCTCTGAGTATCCTGCATACAGATAATTCTTTGAGTACACTGGACATACAAGTGAGGAGATATGCAAACCAACTTTATTTGCAGCAGCTATAGCATGAGAGCAAGGTATTTTCTCCACTCCATAGACACCACAATCACACTTTGCATGTTCCAAATCAACCACACAGTCCATTTTGCCACCTTTGACAAAGTACTTCCATCCATTAATTGGTTCGACCGTCATCGTATCCGCTATCTCTGTTCGAACAGCAAGCAAGTATTCAACACCCCGGCTATGTGGAGTTGTGAGACTCAAAGCATCTTGTCTCCTTTTCACATACCATTTTCCTAACTTCTTTCTTATGAACTCCAGCAGGAACGTAATCGGAAATCCTCTTGCTTTCTTCAGTGCGGAATTAATAGATTCAGCGATGTTGCTTGTTTTTATGTTGAACCTGTTCCCCTTACAATGAACCCTTGACCATAGGCTGGCGTCGGCATCCTCCAAATACTTTGCAAGTTCCGGGTTTGCACTCCGTATCTCAGCCATGTACCGGTCAAAATCGTAAACCGTGTGAGCATAAGCAGCCCCTTTCACCAAGTACATGAGATGTTTCCCTTTAAACTTTTTGACAATGTTATCTTGAAGGTGATAATAACATATTCCTCGGTTTGCCCAAGGAAACACCTTATCACACGCACTTTTAATGGCCGAGTGCCGGTCGGAGACTATCATCAGAGGCTTGTCATGAGATATACAAGTAGCCAATTTTGTGAAAAACCATTCCCAAGAAGGATCATCTTCAGCATCCACGATCCCAAAAGCCAATGGGAATATCTGAAAATTGCCATCTTGTGCGGCTGCAACTAACATAACACCTCCATACTTTCCACTTAGGTGAGTTCCATCCACCACAATGACCCTTCTCTGATAATTAAAACCTGTGATAGAAGCTCCAAAAGATAGAAATAGATACTTGAATCTTTTAACAGAATCAAGTTCTATAGCCGTGACAGAATTAGGATTTGCAATGGAGATTTGCTCGAGATATGATGCCAGCCGCGAATACCCTTCTTCTGCTGATCCTCTCACCAATGTTTGTGCATATAACAATGCTCTGTATGAAGTGGTGTAATCAAGCTCCATGCCAAACATGTTCTTCATTGCATCAGTGATATGTTGCGGAGTAATCCCATCAATGATCCCAACACGATCAATGAAAAGACTACCAACATACTTCGGAGTACAATGTCTCCGCTGAGCGATTCGGTCTCCCACTGAGCATAAATGTTTTTCCACATACTTTGTTACCCAAAACGTGTTTGTCCCATGTTTCACACTCGCTCTGATCTTCCATCCACAACTGCTAACCCGACATCTTGCCACAAGGAGAGTTTTCGTTGATTTGTATATTCTGAAAGAAAACCTACCCCTCACTGCTGCCAACCGCAGCTCTGAAAGCAGTGCATCCTTGCTATCAAAACTCTGGTTGACATAGATACTACCATCCGATTTTCCTCCTTCAATAGCTTTTGACTTAGCATATGTCTTTTCGATTTCTTCAAAACAAACATTATCATCATCTTCCTCATCCTCATCTTGAACCTTTCCATAAAGACTGTAATCCCCACCATTCTGATCTGTTTCACCAACAATTTCCTCCTCATTTTCCTCCTCCCCATTTTCTTCCTCTCCATCTTGATTTTCATCTTCAACAAACTCATTATCACCAACATTTTCTTCCCATTCATCAGCTTCATCATTATCACCAACATCTTCTTCCCATTCACCAGCTTCATCATCACCAACATCTTCTTCCCATTCACCAGCTTCATCATTATCCCTTTCCTCTGAAACCGTTTCCACCTTGCTGCGGCTTGATACACAAAGACATACTCTATGCGTTTTGAGTATCTCGAGCAAGTTTTGAACTTGTCTATCACTTGTAACATGAATGGGAGGACTGCCTGGAGCCATCATCATTTCTGCTGGTAATGAGTAGCTAATCTCCACAGTCACTGTTCTCATGTCCAGGTTATAATCTTCTTGAGCCATTGCAACAAGTTCAGCATGTGTTGAATCTTCATTCAATAAAAACAATCTTGCTCCTTTGAGATCATCAACCACAAAATCCCAGCGGCAATCTCTCAACAACCATTCTCCATACACTGCATGTAACTGAAAAATCATCTGCAAATATTCAAAATAAAACACATTAGTAAACATAGAGAAAATGAAGAAGTTCAATAAACATTGCCGCAGACGACTTAGAATTAAGTCGTCCAGACGACGTAAAGGTAAGTCGTCTAAAGAGGTCACTTTTGCAATTGAAAATGAAAAGGGACGACTTAATAGTAAGTCGTCCGGCTTTGTTTGTTAAAAAAAAAACTTCAGACGACTTATATAAAAGTCGTCTACAAGAAACGGGTTAGTTTTGCATTTGACCGAATCGTGACAGATATTTGACTTTTCTGGACGACTTATAATTTAGTCGTCTCTGGGAAAGTTAAAATTTCAATATTTTATTCAAACAAGACGACTTAAACGTAAGTCGTCCTAGGTTAGTTTTGTAATTGAAAAATAAAACTTGAAATTTAACTTTCTCCAGACGACTTAAATGAAAATCGTCCCACCAGAAGACTTAATTTAAAGTCGTCCGGGGTAAGCAAAGTCGTCCAGACTAAGTCGTCCATCATTTGACGACTTAAATGAAAGTCGTCCAGATAGATGACTTAACTTAAGGTCGTCCGGTTTAAGCAAGGTTTGACCAGAAAATTTGGAAATATTCTGGACGACTTTGCTTTCCCCGGACGACTTTAAATTAAGTCTTCTGGTGGGACGACTTTGATTTAAGTCGTCTGGAGAAAGTTAAATTTCAAGTTTTATTTTTCAATTACAAAACTAACCTAGGACGACTTACGTTTAAGTCGTCTAGTTTAATAAAATATTGAAAGTTTAACTTTCCCAGAGACGACTGAATTATAAGTCGTCCAGAAATAGTCAAAGATCTGACACGATTCGGTCAAATGCAAAACTAACCCGTTTCTCGTAGACGACTTATATATAAGTCGTCTAGAGTTTTTTTTTTAACAAACAAAGCTGGACGACTTAGTTTAAGTCGTCCGTTTGACCAGAAGACTTATCAGTAAGTCTTCTACATACAGATGACTTACTAGTAAGTCTTCTACGCGAACAGATCTTGAAAAAAATTCAAATTCGTACCTTAAACTAGGTGAGATGACTTCGTTTGCACACAGGGTCTTCTCCAACCACCCAGAACCTCAAACGAAAGCAACCGTAAGTCAAAACGAAAGAAATATGGCTCTCTCAACCATAAAATATTTTGAATCAAAAGCTTGAGTTTTTTGGATGAATATGGAGAGAAAGTGAAAGAAATGTTGTTTTTAGTTCATAACAATTGAAACAGAGAGAGTGTAAAGAGATTTACGTGCATTAAAATGCATTAAAAGCTCCATACAGTTAGTACAAGGTTGTTGGAACTATTCATGGTAGTGGCACTATTGTAAATACTTGAAGAAGATGAGGTTGAGACAGTAAAGAAGCCATTTTCGATAAAAAAAAAGTAATGGCATTTTTGTAGATAAAATGCAAGTGTGGGGTGAAAATCTCAAAAAAAAAAGGAGTCAAAAGAAAAGGTTAGTTTTCTGTTTGACTCCAAGTTTTGAGTCACTTTTGCAATAAGCCCACAAATATATTTATATTTTTCTACAATATAGAATTTAATAATGTGCATATATATCTAATATTTATAACACTTTTATCACCTTTTCTTATTTTGTCTAGCACTCTCACTAAGCAAACCTGGTAACACAGTTTGGTAACTCTTGGATGGTAAGACCTTCGGAAAATACATATAACATTAAGTGCGGTTATACTATTGGACCGAGGACCGAGGATCAGCCAATATGGCATCTAAAAAAACACTTTGTGAGTAGATCATAGTCATAATTATAAAAAAGTGAGACAACACTTCACAAAACAGTGATAAATTTGAGAAAATATTTTGAGAAAAATGTTTGCAAGAAAATATTTAATTCTTCTATATATACAGGCCAGACCGAGAGATCACTCAAAAATATTTCACCTGTATTTCTCACACATCTACCCTCTGTTTCATACACATGGGTCGACTTCAAGAAGAGGGAAGCAGTCCAATTCATAGTTTTCGGTTATCATCTGTGAGTGCATTCCGACCAACAGAGACCGGCATGACCCACGAACCCAACGGTTTAGATCTCGCCATGAAGCTCCACTACCTAAAGGTAGTTTATATATACTCGGCCGAGACGGCACGTGACTTGACCGTGATGCACGTGAAAGGGTCCTTGTTCCAACTGTTCGTACATATCCCATGGATCATTGGCAGGTTCAGGCGGCACGATTCGGGACGCCTGTTCATAAAGTGCAACGACTGTGGCACGCGTTTTGTTGAAAGTCAGTGTGATCTCACAGTGGAGGAGTGGCTACGTGTACCAGACCGGTCCGTAGATGAGTCATTGGTTTATCACCAACCAGTTGGACCGGAGTTGGCATACTCTCCATTGATATATATTCAGGTGCGTGTTTGTCTCTACTGATTCACGTTAAATATAAAAAAAAATCAAACAAAAATATAGATTAAAATAGTAAAAAAAAAAGAATAATAAAAAAAACAAGAAAATACATTGATGAATACTTGAATAGACAAAAACATATCTTCAACCACCTTCACCTTTACCTTGCTGTTTTTACCAAGAAAACATATCTTCAACTGATTTTCGAATTTGATTATCGTTGTAAATCATGTAAAGAACTATAAAAGAAAACAAGCATCAAGCATCAAGACCAGTTCTGGACATAAAAGAGTGCTTTTGCATGGAACTGGCGACAAAGTAAAATTTCCTTACAGATCTTAGAAATTTGAAAAAGGTATTTAAGACATGTAATTAAAATATATGTTTCAGATATGTAAAATATCGGTATTCAATTAGCCAAAGAAATTAACATACACCAATTCAACGTAAAATGTCGGTTCACTGTGGTTTTGTTGCTGTAGATGACCCGGTTCAAGTGCGGTGGATTAGCTTTTGGTCTAAGTTGGGCACATATCATGGGCGATCTATTCTCTCTTTCTCACTTTTTCAACCTGTGGTCTCGAACCTTAGCTTGTGAAGAGATCTCCTGGCCCAAACCCTCTAACTTACAAAGAGGTTTTCCAGACCCGACTTCTGTGGACAGAGAACCAGGGTCCATCAAACAGGTTGACCCGGTTGGTGACCTCTGGGTCGCTCCGAATAACAGCAGAATGACAACATACTCCTTCAGTGTGATTATCACCGATATAAAATCAGATTTTCCTGCGAACATAAATGAATTCGAAATTCTTAGTGGGATCATATGGAAATGCATAGCCAAGGCTGGAGGAAAACCTGTGCCGGTTGCGATCACGATCATCAGACCGGATCCTAACGGACTGAAACATAGAGCGGTGAGAAATGCTCAGATGATTAACTCCGTTCACGTAGATTTTTCTGTAGCAGAGGCAAGTTTGGAGGAGATTGTAAAAGCTATAGGAGGTGCGACCGATGAGACGTTCATGATCAATGAGCTTGGGGAAAGAGATGATGGTGTTTTGGACTTCATTGTATACGGAGCGAAGTTAACGTTTGTGGATATGAGTGAAGTGGATTTCTACGAGGCGAAAGTAAAGGAAGCATCTCCAACATCGGTGTATTGTAATGTTCAGGGGATAGGAGACGAGGGAACCGTGGTGGTTTTTCCTGCGGCTGAAGAGGAGGAGAGGGTTGTGACGGTGACATTGCCTGAGGATGAGATGGAGAAGGTTAAAGGGGAACTTAAGAAGTGTGGTTTGATCAAGGCGTTAAGTAACGGAGAATGAAATTTAAGTGATGTTTGTTGTTTCTTTTCTTTATCAAGTGTGTCATGTTTGTGTGTCTAAATCGTTGAGTTTTTTCTTTATCAAGTATGTCATGTTCGTGTGTCTAAATCGTTGTATTTCTGTCGTGCTTTTCATCATCGAATAATGGTGTTGTTTTTAATGATAAACTGTTTATTCGTGAGATTACTTGTCTTCGGATGCGGCATATTCAGGAGTTGCTTTCTAAGAGGACGGTTTGAAGTTTGAACATGTTTGATAAAAAAATCAAATAGCAATCATCATTTATATAAATATTTTCCTTATATTGAGGAAGCATGGGTGTTCTACACGTCAGTACATCTTTTTAACTTCTGACTCCACTTTGATCAAAAAAAAAGACTTCGAATTCATCACTAATCTGAGAGACTAGAAACACTTAATATCTTGGGCGAAGAAGAAAGTGAAGCAGAAACAATTTTTTAAAAGCTTTGAACAGTTTATCGAAGTGGCATTGAGAATAAAATAGAGAAGTAGAGCGTCTCAATTGGAGAAAAGGCCACTCTGCAATTTAAACAGCTGATCATTCATGACTAACAGGAGATCATGACCTATCACCTTTTTCATTGTCGTCTCCAGGAGAAGCTGACCGCAATCTTTCATGACGTTTTCATCTTCTCTCTCTCGATCTCAAGTATCCCTTACGTCTTGATGATGATTTCTTTTCATCAGAGTATCCAGGGGATGACCTTCTCTCTCTCCTATGCCTACCCTCAGAAGACACTGACCCTCGACCTTCTTCTACTATTACCCTTGGACTTTTTGTCCTTACTCCGAGACTCCTTGGTATGAGTGCGCTTACCCTCCACTAATCTCGACCTCGACCTCCTTCTATGTGATCCTTTTGTCTTTATCTTATTCCAGCTCATTTCTCCTAGAAGACCTGTGTTTAGTTTCCAATGATCTAGACTTAGACCTTCTCCTCCTGTCCTCCTTCATGCATTCAGTAACATTAATATCTTCATGAGAGCCATTGTTGACTTCCAATGATTTGGACCTAGACCTCCCCCTGTGTTTCCGTTCAGTATCATCAGAACTTCGGGCTGTGTCTCTGGTTCTTTTCCGACCTTCACGGGATCTCAGACCTTGACCTAGCTTCATCCTTCTTATCTACAGAGTCTTCCACTGATCTCTAGATCTTGAACGTGTTCTACGTTTGAGTTTGGTTTCTTCATCATCCCTTGGGGTTGACTTAGTTTCCTTACGGTCGCCTACTCGCCTTGGTGATCGTGAACCAGCACGAGATGATTTCATATCACCTCGTGATGAGCTATCACGTCGATTTCTTGACAGCTCCGAATCATCCTGCTTAGATTTTGCAATATCAACATTCAAAGCCCTACCACAAACTTCCATATTGTTTAATGCCAAAGCAGCTGTTGCTTCTTCGGGCTTTTGTATTCTATATACGCAACATGCTTTGAATCAGTTATAGTTCAGTTAACTACTGTGCTACAGAAGCTAATTAGCTGCTTAAGCTGTTCAGTAGTAAGCACTGGACTCAGGTTGCTACTTCAACTCATGAGTATCACAACAGGAACTCTTCTCCCATCAGACTCCTTTTTTTTACAACCGCAAACGTGGACGGCACGCAAGCAGTTCCTCCACCGATCCCAGCTCCGGAAACCGTGCACTTACTTGCTCGGATCCACGGGACCATAACAGGCTTGATCAACGGCGTAGGTTGATCGAGGCCTTTGAATGTGGCTTCGAAAGCTGCTTTGGCGGCGGCGTCTTTCTCTCCTTGGTCCTTTTCTAGAAAATATTAATTAGGGTTATATTAATCTAAACTAGAATATGGTTTTGGGTAGACTTCGTAATAGAAATCATAAAAGTTTATCTTACATATTATTTTTATCATCCAATATATATAAGGCGAGATATACATGACTACTCGGCAGGATATTTATTATCTGAAAGAATAAAAAATTAGATAAACAGCATCACTTTAAAAAGTAGTGGCGTGGGTAACAAGGAAGAAATAAGATTCAAAAAGAAAGCTTGAAGGCGACTGAGAAGGGATGGTGAAGAAGAACGCGCTTGAGTTATGGAGTATCTTCAAAGAGAGACTTAATCCCGCGGATTTGAAGGTGCTCATCTCCTTGTTGATAGATTGTGATCGCAAAAGAATCGACAAGACCCAGCTCATAGCATCTGCTCTGGTTTTGTTCAAGAACGACGAGTTTCTTCACCGACGCTTCACAGATTTTATAAACGGTAATAAGTCTCGTGAAGAAGATAAAGATGATGCAGCGGTGATCAGTGAGGCTGAGGCTGAGTCGCTCAAGAACTTCTGTAAGAAGATCAGTGAGGAACTGGTGGGTCCTTCCGAGTTGCTAAAGTTAGTCTCCTCCATTAAAGACTTGGATATTAATAGAATCAGGCTCAGCCAGTTTCGTAAATCTCTGCCGCCTCTGTTCAAGAACGATAGTCAAGAAGATGATCATGGAAAGACACAACAGAACGTTGAAGATACGACGGGTCTTGAACTTGAAGAAGGTGAAATCCGAGAAGATGGTCTTCTTTTTGGGGTTAGGGGTAACGTAGGTGAGAAGTCGAGAGAAGATCCCAAGATTGGAGCCGATGCTGAGATTAGGGTTTCTGAGGAGCGAGAGTTGGTGAAAGAAGTTACGCGTGGCTTCAACAAGATGGATTTGGAAGGAAAGAAGAGAAGGATCTTGCAACCGGAACCGGCTGAGAGGTCCCTGAAGAAACCAAGAACGTCAAGGCGGTTATTAGAGCGAGTGACGCCGAGCTACGAGCTTATCCCTGAGGAAGAACAGTGTCCTGTCTCAGACAACCATGTACTGAACAACAAGTACTCTCTGATGCCATTTAAGGGTTCTTCGACACTTAAGAAACTGAGCAACTACGAAGAAGTAATGGCGAGATGCGAAGAGGACATGTTTGAGTCGGATATGTTGATGGAAACTCTGAAAAGTGCAGTGGAGAGCGCTGAGAAAGTTATAAGGGAGGAGATGGGAGTGGAACAACTTGAAGTGATGTTCTACAGATGCATCGAAAGGCTATACGGTGGAGATATGTTTGAAGTTGTGAGAGAAGACCACAAGAAGGTTTTACCTGTGATCTTAAGCAGGCTGAAGCAGAAGCTGGATGAGCTCGCAGTTGCTCGGGGAATATGGATCCCTCGCTGGAAGCAAGTCTTTAAGGAAAACACTGCAAAGCAAAGAGAATCTACTGCACAAAGCCACAGGAAAAAGTGAAGGAGAAATAGCAAATTTTGAATCACAGTGATAAAATGTAGCTAAGCAGGACTACTTTTGGTTTGATGTCCCACTTTATGAAACTGTATATTTCAAAAAAGTTTTGTGAATACAGGAAAGGCATATCTTTAACACAAGAAGGACAAATTATTCAAGCAGGTCAACCCAAATCCCTATCTGTATTATACCATTATTATAAGGTACCAAAATAATCATAGTGGTGTTGATAGTTACACTGCAATTTATGGAACAATTGTCTTCAAGGTTAGAATGTACATGATAAGATACATAAAATAAAGATTGGAACGCAAGAAAGTTGTTCAAACTAAACAAAAGATCATACACATATACATCCTCATGGCAAATTTTTTAGTTTAACGATGTCAAGAAGTCAGCCACAACCTTTTATTTAAAGCACTACATCATCGCGATTAGTCTCCAATCGACTAATATCTCTGTAAAAATGGCATATACAAGATTTGAAGCAATAAGGTAAACAGATTATATCTGTTTCCGCTTAAACAAGCGAACCAATACAATGATAGAGCAGCAAATTGCCAAAAAAAAAGAAGGATATACATGGTTCATCTAAAGCTTACTCCTTGAAATTGCTTAACTGTTTTTCTTTTGTTTTTGGTCCTTTGACAAGCCATTTCAAGTTGAATAAGATGATTCTAAAGTCTTTTGGACAAATATTAAACAATTGTGTCGAAGTTATTAATACTGTTGCAACCCTTGGCCACTATCTTTCCGGAGTATTTTTTTGTACTTTATCATATGGTTAAGTGATACACTAAAAATGAATTCTTGCTACTGTCAAGTTTAACAGTTGTAATTATAATATTTAAGATTCAATCCAGAAGACCAGTTTACACTTATCCTTATGAGTTCTCTATTAAGCTAAAATAAAGATGTTGTTTATAAGATTATGATGACTTAGATGACAAGTAAATAGAGATGTTTTAATGCGATTTGATATGAAAGCGACCTAGGGTTTGTAAAGGGTATTGATTTGAGCCAAACAATTATTCAATCACAAGTTTAAACAGTCTAAAACATCGGATCTTCCAATCAATTCACCCCACTGTCGTGGTGATGAATCCTCTGCGAGTCGGACTGATCGCCTAAGCTCTCGCTTGGGATCAGAGGCGACTGCAAGCATTAGAGTTCATTATCGATCTAATTCACTTAATGCTCTAATAACTACTTTCGATGATTAGAGAAATTAAGCTCATTCAATATGAGTCAAATTATCTCCTGCGTGGTTAGCTAGACGATTAACAACAGATCTAACATTAAGTGATCAAATTAATGAAAGTAATGAGATCAATATGAATGAAGAATCAAATGGATTCTGCTTATCTATGTTTAGCTCGTTTCTCAATACCCTAAAACCCTAGGCGAGCTAGATGACTACTCGATCATGATGCAGAGAAACATAGACAAAAAATCTGAATAAAACTGCATAAGATTAGAAGTAGAGAAACAAAGGGTTCAAGATGATCTTCTCTAGAAAAGATGGAACCTTCTCCATTACAATTGCAAATCGCCAAAAACAAGTCTAGGATTCTTGTAAAACTAGCATAGAAAATAATAAAAAGATAGAGGCTGCTTTATGCCATTAGGTATAGAAGAGGATAGGACAGCTAGGGTAAAAATCCTGAAATAGATATGGTATCTTTCTTATTCGTCGGGGGAACACTCTTCAGACTGCTCCAATTGCCTGTTCCGCCTCAGAATAGTCTCACGACTGTTCCTTCAGACCGTTCTGCTCTGAAATACTCCAAGGCAACTTCTTTCCCCTATGTATCCTCAAATACCGACTTCAGACCTATAAAATGTAACAAAGAACTAGACTAACACAAATTAGCGAGAGAAAACAATTGATAACAAATGCATGATGATGTGAAAAACATAATATATCATCAAGTTACCATACATCATAATATAAGATTCAAATCAAAACGAAAGTTAACTAGAGAAAACACATCCTCAAACTTGAGTAAAAAAACGGTCTTTTGAGGAAAAAAAACTAGAGAAAACACATAAGCATAGCGACAGTAACAACAAACAAGTGATGCGGAAATTCAACAGCAAAAGACAACCACAACACACAAAACAATAGGAACAAATCACGTACAAAAGAAAACAAACACATCTTAATGCACAACCATCTTAATTTATCTCTCACTCGCTCATGGAGACACCAGACCACATCATGAAATCAGAACAGAACCACCACTAGGAAAATCCATTGCACCGCCCAAACCACTAAACGCACTGGACCCACCAAGAAGCGGTGTCCCGGATGGAAGCGGCAATGTCATACCAGTTCCACCAGGCATCCCCATGAATCCCCCAACTCCTGCAGCACTGCCGAGTATGACATTCTTATGGTCCTCGAGAGGAGCATTGAAGGTAGGAGACTCAGCTTTGATAGGAGAAGCAGGTCCACGAACAGGCAGAGTCTGAGTTTGCTGTAAGTTGTGAGCACTTTGCGTGGACCAGAAGCAACGTAGCTGCACCGAAAAGCACGAGATTGGTGAATGATGAGAAAATCATGGACATTTTTGTTTTTCTCACAACCGATTATGTTTAGAGTTTTGAAATGATAATGAAGTTTTTATGGGTCTAATTTGATTGCTTAAATGCATGGTTTGGAATGGATTATATAGAAGAAGAAAAAAAAGGTACATTGTACAATTGAGGATTAATAAATTAGATTTAGAGACATAAATTAAAGAACGTGAAACTGTATTAATGGTTTGTCTATAAAACTTATTGGTAATGACTGCCACATTTATTGGAAAACGTAATGGTTACAAGAGTACTCTATTCTTCTAAACTCGGAGCAGCATTCCACAGTGATTGCACCAAACCAAGGCCCGACCCTGACCTAAAGCTCATACGGGAAAGGTTTTAGGTGCCAACTTTATCAAACAAGTTAAGAGGCATCATTAACAACCGAGTGCTTTAGTGTAATGGCTTGAGCATAGGGTATTTGGCTAGTGGATGGTGGGTTCGAACCCTCTGTTCATAAAATATAGGTGCCAAGTGTACTAGGACCAGCACTGACTAAACCATTGTGAATTCTTGAACTATAAAGAATACCTGATATTTCTAAACACTTGTTGCGGAATAGAGAGACCGTTGTGAACTATATTGTTCATATATCGCTATGGCTAAGACACTTTTGACAAATTCCATGAACCATCATTCATTCGATCTGGTTCGATTTGGTTCGATTTTAAGCCTAGTATAAATAGATTTTATGCCAAAATATTTTCTTTGTACAATTTGACTACTTAGGTGAAAGCTGAACCATCCCATATATACTAAAACACAAGTCACCTAACCAACTAATTATTCACGTAAAGGTTACCAATTATAAATCTAAACAGTTATAAAAAAAATAACTCTCTAACAATAAAGAATTCCACTACCCTAATTTGATGGCACGATCAAAAACTGTTTCATTGGTTATATAGTTATCAAATAACTAATGATCATTTGTTTTGTTCTCTTTTTTTTATTAATCGTTATATCTTTTCTTCATTTTTCCTTTTCTTTGAGTTTTGAGTGTAGCAACAAAGATCGAAACAGATTTATGATTACTTTTTATTCCATTTTTCTATGCATCTCAAATTAATAATCTTTTTGTGTGATTCAACTTGAACTTTTCTTATATGGATTATTCAAAGGAAGAGGGGCTACAGCAAGGCTGCACAAATTTAAAAATCAGACCATGAAAATACTAAAGTAAATATTTTGCAATTTTTCAGTTGACATGAAAAGTTTAATGTTGCTGAGTTTTTTTTTTTTCTGTTTTGCTAAAAATGTTGCTGAGTTTTGCAGTTATGTAAATTTTTCTTTATTATGGATATGGGGCAAAGAAAAGATAGGCATCTTGCCATTAAGGAGAGTGAAGATGGCGTATCAGTAATGATGTGTGGACGAGGATTAAGGTAATACTAGTAGAGGTATACTAGCTTATGTTTTGTTTAATAGAAAATAGTGGCTTATTGTTAATATAAATATTTAGTTTATTGTTGCGGTAAATTTTTATAATTTTCTAAATATATTACCAAAAATCAATGGCTTTTACAAATAACAGGAACACTATTTAACATATCTTGGCTTCCATGGATGGAGCAGGGAGATAGTCTATTTGGTGTTAGCACATTTTTACCAAAAGTAGAGTATTAATACATATTTAAATTAAGGAATTCGGTATTAGTACGGGTCCAAATACTGGTTTATATACTAAAGCACAAGTTATCTAGCTAATAAAATGATGACATGTGGAGTATTTTCTCAAAAAAAAAAAATCAAATAACTAATGATCGTTTGTTTTGTTCTTTTTTTTTTCCTTAATCGTTTTATCTCTTCTTCATTTTTCTTTTTCTTTGAGTTTTGAGTGTAGCAACAAAGATCGAAACAGATTTATGATTACTTTTTATTCAAAATCATTTTTCTATGCTTCTCAAATTAATAATCTTTTTGTGTGATTCAACTTGAACTTTTCTTATATGGATTATTCAAAGGAAGAGGAAACTACAGCAAGGCTGCACAAATTTAAAAATCAGACCATGAAAATACTAAAGTAAATATTTTGCACTTTTTCAGTTAACATGAAAAGTTTAATGTTGCTGAGTTTTTTTTTCTGTTTTGCTAAAAATGTTTCTGAGTTTTGCCGTTATGTAAATTTTTGTTTATTATGGATATAGGGCAAAGAAAAGATAGGCATGTTGCCATTAAGGAGAGTGAACATGGCGTATCAGTAATGATGTGTGGACGAGGATTAAGGTAGTACTAGTAGAGGTATACTAGCTTAATTTTTTTAATAGAAAATACTAGCTTATTGTTAATATAAATATTAAGTTTTTCTTGCTGTAAATTGTTATAATTTTCTAAATATATTACCAACAATCAATGGCTTTTACAAATACAAGTAACACTCTTTAACATATCTTGGCTTCCATGGATACATGGAGTCAGGGAGATAGTCTATTTGGTGTTAGCACATTTTAACCAAAAATAGAGTATTAATGCATATTTAAATTAAGAAATTCGGTACCCGTACATAGTACGGGCCCAAAAACTAGTTTATATATTAAAGCACATGTTATCTAGCTAACAAAATGATGATATGTGGAATATTTTTTTCAAAAAAAATAAAATAAAAACCAACTAATTATTCATGTAAAGCTTAAAAAATCTTAGACAATTATAAAATTAAACAATTATAAAAAGATAACTCTCTAACAATAAATAATTTCAATACCCTAATTTGATACGATTAAAAACTGTTATCTGTTTCATTGGTTATACTGTTATCAAAATATATAATGTTCTTTTGTTTTGTTCTCTCTGTTTCTTTGAGTTTTGAGTGTAGCAACAAAGATCGAAATATATTTGACTACTTTTTATTCAAATTCTTTTTTCTAAGCTTCTCAAAATAATAATCTTTTTGTCTGATTCAACTTGAATTTTTCTTACACGGATTATTCAAGGGAAGAGGAAAGTACAGCGAGGCTGCACAAATTTAAAAATCAGACCATGAAAGTACTAACGTAAATATTTTGCACTTTATAAGTTAACATGAAAAATTTAACGTTGCTAAGTTTTGCCACTAATTATTTTTGTTTATTATGGTATATGGCAAAGAAAAGATAGGCGTATCAGTAGTGATCTGTGGATGAAGATTAAGGTACTACTAGTCCTTTATTATATTTTAAGTAAATTCCACCTTTAAATTATGGTGTTTTCTTGTCTATTTCTTTTTACTATAATTATCCCTAAATTTTACATGTGTTTAAAGGTTAATTTTCATGGTTATTGGTAGGGATGGCAACTGGGCTCTCCCGTCCCCTCCCGCGGTACATGTCGGGTCTGTCGGGTCTAGCTGTGCAATCCCGTACTGCGAAATATGCAGGTCTTCACGGGTCGTCCCGCGAAACATCGGATATTACATTACTTGCTTCTACCTGCACAAACAAACATAGACAAGAAATAAGTTTCAGCTTGCACATGATCGACTATACTCTTAAAAAAATCAATACATTGAGCTATACAATACATTGAAGAAGCTCCACCAGTATAGATCAGAGGCACTTGAGAGACCGGAAGCATCATCGACCCTGAAACCATCATCAACGGAGCTCTATAATGTTGAATCGTCTTCTCTCTCTCTCTCTCTCTGGGGAAAGCAGAAACGGAGACTTAAGATTGTGCGTCTTCAAAATCCCACAGGTTAACCTGTGGGCCATCCCGCTTTCGGCCCATCCCACTTTGAACCTGTCCCGCTTTAAGCCCTGTTCGTGAGGTCCGCAATTTTGCGGGCTTACCGAATGGATGCTCAATTCCACTCCGCAGCAAGTCTTTACATGCCAAACCCGCAATGTAGATCCTTAATTTACATCCCTAGTGATTGGTAAGTAGCTCTTGTCTTGGTTAAATATATTAGGTTATTGATGAATGATTTAGGATGTTTAGGATTAAATTAACATTTTTCTTATATATAAGCAGTGATAAAAGCTAGATTAGCCTTGACCATGTCAATCTAAAGTTAGATAATTTCATATCCAGAATATATTTGCTGAAATGCTTGAATGAATCTAAATATTGTGTTTTACATATTTAGCCAATAAAATTAATAATAAAAATGTTTAATGATTATTTGGATGTTTTTAGTGCATCTTGGACTGTAATTAATAAATGACAATTGATGTTAAATACATTATTAGCATATTTATGACATGAGAATGAATTGATTAATGTCATGAGCCTCAGTTTAGATTCTGAATTTGGACTCTATTATGATTAGTTAAATTGCCTATACAGTCATGGACTCATGGGTATAGTCCTTAACCTTGATAGAACTTGTCAAGGTTAGTGTTATGTTATATTCTTAGAAGTTTTTAAGTTGGATTTGATATGGTTTTGGTCTATTTTATATTTTTCATTTATTTTTATAAAAAATTGGTAATTATATCATAACCATGCATATCTCATATCTAATATGATTTAGTTCAATTTGGATATTTTCAGTTTTTGGTTGATTTTGTTTTTAATCAATAACCATAGCTAGAAACATCTATTCTAAAATAAAAATTTGTTAATTTCACTTTACATGTTTAGAACTTGGATTCACTAAAATAAAATTTTTAATATTATTGATGTATGGCATTATAATTAAATATTTATAGCTAATTTATATTGTTATTAATATAAAATAGTTGATGTCAAAAAAACAATATAAATCTAGGTTTTGATCTGCGCTTCAAAAGCGCAGATTTTTTTTGGGTACTTAAGATCATTTTTTTGCTCATAAATACCTGAACCGAGCAAAACCCTTTACGTACTCAAATTACAGGATTTTACCAGGTATTGAATTATGGACATGAATTGACTCGGCTCCAAAAGAAACCGAAGTGAACCTTGACCAGAAACTTTTCAAATACCTAGTTGGATCCAAATTTCGAGGCCCAAAGAATTTAGACCATAAAAGAACCAAATTTTACCCGATATATACCGAAAAACGAATGTGTATTCTAAGATATCTAGAATGTAAATCTATCTATCTATAAATATAAAGTAGATTTTTCTTTTTTCATGTGACATGTGGAAGGTGATTTTGTTGACATGTGTCCCCATTTTTCTTCTTTTTACATTTTAGCTCCTTCATCTTTTATATTATTGCAATTTGGTTCACAACTTTATAATTATGCACTATTTAGTCTTTCTCACAATAATTATCATCATTTGAAGTTTGATAATCTATTTTATCAGCCACAAAGAAAAAGTAAACTGCCAACGTAACACTAATTCAACAAAAGTCCATAATTAATGAAAGGAAATCAAGAACAAAGAATCACTTACCTCGTTTTATCATAGAGCGTCATAGCCAGAACAAGAAAAAGTCAGAAAATGGTTGAAAGATAAACTTTGGAAGAAAGCAATCACTCAAGCTTAAAGAAGTGCGATCAAAGATCAACACAAAAGATAAGAAAACATGTTACATGAAGGATAGACCAAAATTGCTACGAAGCAGGAAGACACTCTCCTAACGCACCTTAAGCACACCTACCAGCTAAGAAGTAAGAAGCATCTCACAAACTAAACAAACACAAACAAAAAGCTCATGCCAACAAAGAACCACAAAACTCTGGATAGAAGGGACCAAAACTCCAAAAGACTAACTCCACACACTTATACTAAAGGAAGCAACAGAAGAAAAGAAACAACCTGAGGGAGAAAGAATGGAAGCCAACTATTGCCAAAGTAGTTGATGTGCCCCAGATCAGAAGCAAAAATAAATCAAGAGGCTTGGCTTACGGACTTGAGATTAAACGAGATGGACTTGACGATTTATGAAAATATGTTAATGGACATACTTCAGCACAAAGAAAGAAAGGCCCATGAAGAATATACAAGCTATAGTCGAATAATATATCAATCTGACGGCAATTCAGAGACCGTCGGCCATGTGGAAGCATGAGACCAGCCGAAGAGTTTTACGACTACAATCTTTCAATTTTGGTCAAGTCAAGACATTTATGATTTCGGTCAATTCAAAGTCTTTGGTCAAGTCTTTCTTGTTTTTATAAATTGCTAATTTTTATGGTTGACTACTCTTTTGTATTCCAACCTTTTGTATGCTTTGTATATTATATAAAGGCCATTTGATCAATGAAATAAAATAAGTTTTGAGTGTTATTTTTGGAACCTTGAGAGGGAATCTCACTTTGTTGGTTCGGTGGTTAGCCGATCATCTTTGCGTGTTGTTTGTTGGTTAACCCGCACACGCTTTCGTTCTTTGGTTGTTAGCCTTAGATCGTGGTTTCTTGGTGAGGTTATCTCCAAGATTCGATCCTTCCTTTATTGGACCGGTTCGTCACATCCGGCTACGAACAAAGTCTGGTAGTATCAAAAGGTCTTTCCGCAACCGTTTGTGTCACCGTTCATACCATCAGTTCTCTTTTTAGAGTTCATATCCCTCTTAGTCCGATTGAGTGATCCTTCCCTTTTCCGGGGTCCATTATTTGGTATCAAAGCCACTCAACCGGTACTATTTGTTCATTCTTCTCATCTTTCCATCTTCTTCATTCATTTTCTACCTTTCATCTTCTTTTCTTACATAAAAAGTTATACGGAAAGCCAAGAGATCATTCCATCTGAAGCTAAAGGAAGACAGATTTGAGGACAAATCTTTTTAAAAAAGAAGGGAATGATGTGCCCCGAATCAGAAGCAGAAACAAATCAAGAGGCTTGAATTATGGGCTAGAGAGTAGACGAGATGGGCTTGAAGATTTATGAAAATATGTTGATGGAAATGCTTCAGCTCAAAGAAAGAAACGCACATGAAGAAAATACAAGCTATGGTCGAATAATATATCAATCTGACGGCAATTCAGAGACCGTCGACCATGCAAAAAGATCCGACCAGACGAACAGTTTTGCAATCAAACCCAAATTCGGTCAAAAGTCTTGGTCTTTAGTCAAGTCCACAATATTTATGAGTTTTCAAGTTTCTAGATTTTGACTAAACCTTTTGTATGTCTTTGCCTATTATATAAAAGCCATTTGATGAATGAAAAAAAATAAGTTTTGAGTGTTATTTTTGGAACCT
Source organism: Hirschfeldia incana (assembly GCA_026261945.1). NCBI lineage: Eukaryota > Viridiplantae > Streptophyta > Magnoliopsida > Brassicales > Brassicaceae > Hirschfeldia > Hirschfeldia incana. The sequence continues at coordinate 4,806,017 of JABCMI010000013.1, read as the reverse complement.
TGAGAGGGAATCTCACTTTATTGATTTGGTAGTTAGCCATTTCATCTCCTGTGTCGTTTGGTGGTTAGCCAACACAATACTTTTGTTCTTAGGTGGTTAGCCTTAGATCGTGGTTTCTTGGTGAGGTTATCTCCAAGATTCGATCCTTTCTTTGTTGGACCGGTGCGTCACATCCGGCAACGAATGAAGTCTGGTAGTATAATGAGGACTTTCCGCAACTTTTTCTGTCACTGTTCATACCATCAGTTCTCTTTTCAAACTTCATATCCCTCTTTGTCCGTTTGAGTGATCCTTCCTGTTCTTTGGGTTCATTAGTAGAGCGCAAACTTGAGACCAGAAACAACCTTCGAAACCCACAAAGCATACACGGAGAAAAACACTATCCAAACCTAGAGTGGCAAGCATGGCGAAAGAGAGAGCCACAAGAGACGCGAGCAGCAATGAAAGCTACAACGAGATGAATAAACAAATAGTGAAGGGTAGACGAAATGAAATCGATAAAACGTGAAGCCTTCCTTGAGCTATGAAAGAGAACATAGAAATTAAGACGAGCATGGACTATTGATAGTAAACCAACGACGAGGATAACAACATCAAAGACGACAAAACTAAGACCCAACCCAAGAAAAGCACTTCCTAACATCAGTTGTAATATAAAGAAGAGGAGGAGGAGCCAATATTGACTGGAACATTTTACAATGCCGTTATAAACAACCCATAACTGGGAACCTATAATGCTGATCTATAACAAATACCAGATAATCTCACATGAAAAAGGTGAGGAAGAACAAGAGCATGGTGGTAAGTCTTTTTTCAGTGATGGTGAGAAACACATCACACCAAAATGGTAAAAAATATATATATATAGATGATAACCATTCAATGTCAAAATATAGGGAGACGGCACAAAATATCTTAAATGTTCAAATAATTAAAAGAAAACATAAAATATAAATTTTCCTGCTAAGTTAATCATAGATCAATAAAACAAATTTATTGAAATTCAATATGTTTTACATCAGAAGGTTTCAATATGATTTACATCATAGGCTTATTTCACCACTAATATGTACTACTATACACACAACAACACATTATTAAAAAGTCAAGCACATAATATATTAACCGATTACCTATTACTACATATCACATTTAAAACACCAGATATTGCTTTTAATTAATAATGACAACCACATAATCACATCATCCAAAAAATCATAATTAACAACACTACAACAATATTCCGAGCGCAGACACGCCCCTAGTATCTATTATATATTAGTTATATTTTAAAATTAGCTGTGGTTCACGTACTACAAACATGTTTCAGATACATTGGTTATTTGACTATTTTCAGGTCCCTGTAATCAGAACCGAACATATCCGTATATTGGAGGACCGACTCAAACCTACCCAAAAACTCAAAACTTTGATACCCTAAAGAACTGACTTGTACCCAGACAGGGTACCCAAATGCTCATGCATATACTTAGGCTTGGACGTTTGAGTCTTCTGGTTGGGTTTGGTCCGGTCTTCCGGGTTCAGGTCGAATCCTAGAATTGGATCCAATATATACTTATAGATTCTTGGTTCGGGTTCAGATTTGTTATTGTCGAGTCCGGGTCGATCGAGATCTATAATTAAATACTTGTGAAATACAGTTAATTTTTGGATCTGGATTGTATTTTCAGATCTTAAAAATAAATGAAATACCCAAACTCTATCAAATTTTGTCAAAATTTGTTATATATATTTAAAACTATACAAAATATTAATAATTAAAATAAAATATTTTAAACTATAATTTTATATTTATAGCTTGAGATTACTTAAAATATTACAAAATAATAACAAATTTTGTTAATAAAAAGATATTTTAAGTAAATCATAAAATAAATATAGAAAGTAGAACACAAAAAATCTGTTTTGTTTGAAAATTCATGTTCTTAAGTTTGGTATTAATTGATTTTTATTGGGTCGAGTCTATTCAATTTTTTTTATTCTGCTTTTTTTTTTCAGCTAGAAGAATTTTTGATCCAATAAATACATATAATTTGTTGGTTTGGTTTGGTTTTAAATTGAATATTTTAGAATTGGCTTCTATTTGGATTTTTGGATTCGGGTAAAATGTCCAGGCATGTTTGCTTTTGAAGATACAATATTTAGTAAATGATTATAGAAAATTTGTTGTAGTTTAAACTTTATATGTGGATATTTTGGTATCTTTCATTTAATAATGAACTAGTATATGATCCGCACTTTGTGCGAGATGAGAGTAAATGACATTTTTTTTCATATATATATAAGTTTCTAAATACAAAATACTGAATATAAGAATTGAATTTATTTAATCTTTTGGCAAAAAAAAAAGAATTGAAATTATTTAACATGCATAATAAATAGCTTACATAAACCAAAACCCCTTATAACTACAGCGCCTGATTTGTTACTAATTTGTAAATATTATATTGTTTCAATATGATTGAATATTCCCGATTTATTAAGGAGCTATATAAGGAAAGACTAATAAAATAAACATATCTAATCACCAAACCACTTGCCACTAAATATGGAAGAAATCATTAAGCATTGAATAAAAAGTCAATGTATTAACGCATAGCTCAGTTTTAAAAAGATGCCCTCTTGAACAATACTTTCCTTTTTTTTGGTCAAGAGATTTTAGCAGAGTGGATCAGATTTTGGGGTTGACCAAGTGTGTGCATAAAATATTCTTTGCCCTTATTACTGTTCTGCGATTTCCTATTTAAAATTATCAATTCAACTTTCAATAGTAGATGGAGATATATTCTTCTTGTTCGCTGGTTTGCATAGAGATATCTATTGAATATTTTGTATTGAAATATTCTTAACTTGATATTTCTCAGCATTATTCATATTGTATGAGTATATGTATGTATGACCGTTCTCAAAACAACCATTACTTGTAAAGGTTATATATAATGTTACACAACGGTTAAATTTTTACAGTGATGGATTTATAAGCAAGTCTATGAAATTAATCAAGGGTGTAATGTTTTTGTTAGGAGATGATAATCACATGTGAAAGACGACAAGTTAGTTATAATAGCACAAAACAATATGAAGTATAATAAATGTTACAATTTTTTGTATAATGACATACCAATGGCAAAGTTAGTAATAACTCTAGATATTAGTGGGCATAAGTGAAATGTAGCTGAAGAGAACTCTTATGCTGACACATCAGCAAAATGGCATCCTTGTAAATATAATACACTTTTAAGATTATTTTATTTATTTTTGCTTGTCTTTTAATAATAAAGGGATATGAGACTATATTTCACATATTTTTATGCTTCAATATTGAAAAATATATTTGAAAATAATGAGATCATGCAAGTATATTCTTAGATTTACGTTTTACCAAAAGCTGTAAGATATTTGGTAAGATCCAGTAATACTTTAAGTAAAATCCAAAGATCTCAATTAAATTCAAATATTCAATCATTAGGAAACTATAAGAAAGTTCTTGATCAATTAGGTAATAGTATATTTTAAACTTTATATTAAATTATTGTAGTTAAATGGTCTGTTACATTTTTTCCATATCATACCAAATGAGCTTTTTTACAGTTTATTCAAATAATCTTTGACATAGCAATTACTGTAGTTTGTGTTTGATGATACATGTTGAAAAATGGATTAGAAATCTACTTATATCTTTTTTTTATTATTTGAGGAGCATTCTTATTAAATAACATTATGCCCATTGTGATTAACAAGAATGACATTTCTTAGGTGTCAACACGAGAATCAGTCTCATATCATTTATTAAAAAACCCTCAATAGCTTAGAATAATTACATATAATGCCATTACTCTTTGAACCTACAAATGTATTATATTTTATGTTATTATCCTTTTAATTATGGTATACAAATGTTTATATAAGAAATTCATAACTTGGATCAGCACAATAGTCCAATAGGATTATAATTTCTATTCTCTTTATTATATATAGAAATCTCGGTGTAAAACCATAGTATAATTTTATTATATAAATATATATATATATATATATATATATATATATATATATATATATATATATATATATATATATATATATATATATCTATATATATATATATATATATATATTTCATGTGCATGCACCTCATGTATTATATATCCGTATTATATATCTCAGTGTAATTTTATTATATATATATATATATATATATTTATTTCATGTGCATGCACCTCATGTATTATATATCCGTATTATATATCCCAGTGTAATCATCCATTTTTCTATAACTTTTTATTATATATATGTACATATTGTATTTGTATATTATTGTTTTAAATGACTATGTCATTTACAAGTACACATCTAAATTAAACAATGTAACATTATATGTCTTAAAATTTGTCATTTACACATGTAACAACGTCTTAAAATTATGTAATAATATGTGTCGTTTACAAGTTGACGATTTGATTAAGAATTATAATTTGAATAAATAGATATAATTGGTAGGGTCTCTAAACTTATTGTTTGATACTAAATTAAGATTCACACAATCCCTTAAATTAAGTACAAATCTTTTTAGAAAATGAATCAACATAAATGATCACAGACAAGTCTATGGTCAAATCTCATAGTTAATTATTTTTTCCTTTTATGATTCCTTAATTATTTATCTTGCCATTTAAAAAAAACTAAAATATAATGATTATTAAGATTTAATTTTGCAAATGCAATATTCTTTTTTGTTTAAATTGTGTGAGACTAGAACATAAATGATTACATACAAGTTTATGGTCAAATCTCATAATTAATGTTTTCCCTTTTCTGATTCCTTAATTATATAGCTTGCCAATTTTTTTTTAAAAAATTAGAAACTAAAATTTAGCGACTGTTAAGATTTAATTTCGGAAATGCAATATTGATTATTTGCTAAAATTGTGTGGGACTAAAACCTATCAATTGTGACTATATATATAAGGTAAATATAAATCTACAGTATCACAATCTTCAAGTTTCAAAACTAACAAAGAAAATGAGTGTCATGATTTTCAGGGCTGATTTGAAGCAAAAAAAAGATCTATGGAAGATTAAGTTGAAATTCATAAGATTTTGGAAGCAATACTCGTCTGCAAGTAGAAAGACTATTGAAATGGTATTCGTAGATGTAAAAGTAATTTGTTGTTAGTTTGTATATTTTTAAAATCTTAAATATGTTATTTGTTTCAGTTGATGCCATCGTTTGGTTTTTTTTTCAGGGCGGAGAACTAAAGTCCTAATCGACCCATTTTTATTCACCACTGCTTCAATTGTTTTCTCAGTTTTTTATTTATTTTGTTTCCTTATATTTTGTTTCTTTACTATTTTATTTCTCATTTTCTTACGTTTTGTTTTTTTCTTATATTTATAATTTATTTTATGAATCAATAACTCTACTTCCTATGTTTTCTTTTATTTTTACTTCATAATTTATGTTATATAAGTTTTTGTTTACTCTTTTAAATTCACTTTCACGCACTATACTTTTTAATCAAAACAAATACACAAGTTAAAAAAAAACGGAAGCTTACTTTATATATACACAATTTTCATTGAATCTATTCTTATATAACATTTAATATTTTTTCTATGACTTTTATATTTCTAATACCTTATACCTATAATTTTTTTTTATTTTTTTTAACGTCTGATTAATTATGCTATTACAATGATGAGAATATTACATAGACGATTCTACAGCCGACAATTCTACCATCATATGGGAATTCACGCCTGACTGCACCGCTCCGAGCCGTCCTATGAGATCCAAGTTCGATAGTACGCCCTGCACCAAGCTGAAGATCTCTTGTAACATGTTTCTCCATAATCTGCATAATTATGAATTTTCTAGGGTTTGAACCCCAGACCTCTGGGTGTAGAAGCATTACATGAACCCTCAGTCAAACCACTAGACCAAGAGGGCTTCCTCATACCTATAAATTTAAAGTTATAATAATTTTAAATCTCCTCATTCCGCGCAAGGTGCGGGTTATCACCTAGTAATGAGTTAAAATGTGATAACAATGTGATTTTAAGTATGCTTATTCTGAACGTAAATACATTTCTAAAGCTGTTAAAATGATGGGTGACATAATAATTTATTGGAGAGCTGATACAGTTATTTTTTTGGTTCGTGTTTTAGTCTGAGTAAACTATGATTATGCTACGTTAGATAACTGACTAAAGTAATCTTAGAGAAATATTTGATAAATTATATGATAACTAACGAAAAGAAAGGACTAAATATCCGTTAACAGAGCCTATATTGTCTTTTTTTTGTCATCAACATAAACATATTCATATAAACTCTGTAAACCAAACCGAGAGTTCCCTGCATCCATGTGAATTTATGGAAGACGGTTGCTGTCTAACATAACGTGCTAAGCGATTCGCCTTTAAATTTTTCGTCCTAGGTACATGAATGATTTGTGAGCTCTGAAACTTCTTCGTAACACATTAATGTCTTCCAGATAACTTGCAAACGCTGACCAGTCTTCTGGTTCTGATACCGTCTTTACCAATTGAGAACAGTCCGTTGCAAACGTAACTTTGAACTGTCTTAGATTTTGCATACACTACTCCATTCTCCATATTAAAGCCTCCATCTCCGAATGAAGAAGTGATAGACTAGCCCAAACATTTTGTGCCACCATTAGTCCTTCAAAACCTTCTAAAATACTAAACCAACCTTGTCCCAAGAAAATATCTTTATTCTTCCAGAAACCATTTGTGAAACACCATCTCCTTGGAATCACCGAAGGATGCTGCACTTGTGTTGGTATCATCGTCCTTCTTGAAACTGGCTCTTGGGCTTCAGTCCACATAATTGATTCCGTTTCTGCCACTTTAAGAGTATCCTTAGGATCCATCGTCCAGATAGGGTGTACTGTTATTGACTAACTTATTGTTACAAACATATATAAGGTAATACCAAAATAATAGTTAAGTTTAATGAAATAGTCCAAACAACCTTTTTACTTAGATTTATTAAAACTATAATAATATAGAGAGTTACCAATAGCAAAAAAAAACAAATTAAAATATGATTATTTCACTAAATTTATAAATAGAACAATTTTTAATTCTTTTATATTACTTATTAGGTAATATTTAAGAAATAAGTAGATTTTAGATACAATATTGGTATGAACAACATTGGCATGGAAGATAACTTTGCATGTTACTCTTAAGTCAATTTGCTATATATACTTAAAATAATTAAATATTAAGAATCTACCATTTCTGTCTAAAATGGTAGATAAATATATATTATATTCCTATACTACCCCTTTTCTATTAATCATTTTACAAAAAAAATTGAAATAAATTTCTGAGAGTGGAGACGGATGCAAGTACGGCGATACGACGGAGAAGGGAGGGGAGAGAAATAGGGAGTGGAGTGAGGAGAGAGAAAGATCTCCACGGTGGAGGAGAAGCTCGGAGTAGCAGGAGACGACGTCATCGCGGAGCTGGGTGGCTAAGGAGGAGAAGCTCGGGGCGGCGGAGGTTGTGGTGGTGGTGATCTGTTTTCTGGTGATGGTGTTGTGGACAATGCCGACGAGTCTCGAGCACGAAAGGGGTGGAGGAGATGAGGACGGAGGCGTCACAGCCGTTGAGGAAACAGTCGTGGAAGAAGAGGCGGAGCTCGGCGGCAGAGATAATGGGGGTGGTGATCCGTATAAGAAATTGATAATAGAGGAAAATAGCAATAATAATACAAAATAATGGGGGGGGGGGAGCGGGTGTATACGTATATGTCAATGTGTAAAAGAGATGATGTTTCCTTGTGGTTGAAATCACTGTCAATTTTCCAAGAAGGCCGACTAAATCACTGTCAATTTCCAAGAAGGCCGACTACAAGGGAGGAGAAGGGAAGGGGAATCTAGAGGTGGTGAAGAAAATGATGGTTGTTGAAAATTATTGAAAGTAAAGAACACAAAATGTTTATGGAAGAATTATATTAAACTATCATGAAAATAATGTTACAAAATGCATAGTTTATATAAAGAATAAATCAAACTAATTTCCTAAACTAATATGAAATAACATATAATAGATAATGATAAGTTTTCATTATAATATATTGATATATTTTTCTAATATTGACCATTGGATTAGGTCAATCTTCCAGATCTCCTAATACCCTCCCTCAAACTCATACGTGGCAACACGTATGAGATTGAACAATCTTAAAACTATAGTAGTAGAAATAACTCAAAAGCTTGTGAAATAACGATGGTTGATGATGTTGTAGAAGCTTGATGAATGTCTCACATTTTTTCTGCGATTTCGTGAGTTGAGATAGATGTTTGTTTTATCCATTTTACAATGACATGATTGTTTGCTATCCAATCTTCACGGTAGGTTGAATCAGCTGCTGGTAGACTGCCATTAAGAAATATGAACTTCTTCCATGAGCTGATTACCATACGGAAGTTGATGATGAGAGATTAGTTGATATTTTGAATAATTTTTTTGTGTATCAAATATGTCGAGACACAAAGATTTTTGAAAGAGATGTGTTGTTTTTGTGAGAATTGCAAGAAAAACGAGAAGATAATGATGGTTTTTGGATGTTTTTAGTTTTTTTTAAGCTTTGATACCATGACAAATTGTTGAAAGTAAAGAACACAAAAGTGTTTATGGAAGAATTATATTAAACTCTCATGAAAATAATGTTACAAAATGCATAGTTTATGTAGATAATAAATAAAACTAATTTCCTAAACTGATATGAAATAGCATATAATAGATAATGATAAGTTTTCTATTCTAATATATTGATTTATTTTTTCTAATATTGAACATTGGATTAGGTTGATCTTCCAGATCTCCTAATAGTTGTGAGGATAATCTAGTCCACGCAAAAGGTATAGAGCTAAATATGCGATAAGTGGAGTATATGCGCTGCAATTTCCCTACTCTTAAGTGGAGTATTTTATATATACACTGTCATTGCATATATAGATGACTATTGTTAACATATATTTTTCTTTTTTTATGTATGGCATTTTGATCCACATTGCATATATGAATTAACGATAAAATATTCTCAGGTATCAATATTATTGTGTATAGTTTATGCAAAAATATATATTTATATATATATATGGGGATGATTGGTTGGATTGTGCCTTTATAAATTTATCTATATTTTTTTAACTGTAGATGAGTTGGTTATTGTTGTAAATTTTTCATGCAACGATTTTCTTGTAATTAAATTGCTTGTGCTTGTAAGGTTTTAGCTGTAAATATTTTAAAATAAAAAATGTGAGATATGTGATATATATATATATATATATATATATATATATATATATATATATATATATATATATATATATATATATATATATATATATATATATATAATATAATTATTTGTCAAATAAAATAAGTTATATTAGAAAATAAATCATACATTTTCAAATTATAGTATTATTTAGTGTAATAAATAAATGAAATTTATATTATCTACAAATTCAATAATTATAAAATATGAAAATTCATAAGAAATATTATTAATTAAATAAAAAATACAAATAGTATTGTTCAAATAAATATCTAAATAGTAGTAAATTTTATTTGCGTCTATCTAATTTATTTTGATATTATACATATTTTTTATATTTCAGATATGATATAGTCTAAATGATAAGATATAGGTTTTGTTTCTTAATATGCATTGATAAAAGAAATTCTTTAGCTTTTTTATATAGCTTTAAACATAAATATAAATCATGATTGGTAAAAAATAATTTCAATTGATGTAGGATTTAAATTTTAAAAAAATAACTCTACATCATGATTGGTAAAGTTTGTTGATTTTAAAATAAATAAAGTTAAATAATGGAGATAAATCACAACCAATCTTCGACATATATTAAAAGTCTTCAATTTGATTTTGATCTCGATTTAATTTTTTGAATTATTTTAAGTTTTTGGTTAATAAGAATTTAATTATATACTACATTCATATCTAATACAGTTTAGTTCCATTTAGGTATTCTTAACTCAAAAATAGTTAAAAAATTTAGTTTAAATTAATATTTAAAAATTTGATTACTAGAATATAAAAATTACAATTCTCATTTCTCAAACTTTTTAAAATCTAGTATTGGTACTATTTATCTAGTGGTTAATAATATAAAATAAGTATTAAAAACTCATGCCAATGTTTATAAAAACAGTGAAGAAAGTGCATGATAGGTTTATGCGTAAAGAAGAGGATTGTAAAGGTAGAGTTATGCATTGGTTATACAGACAGTTACATTGAGTTGCTAAAGTAGACTAAACATTGAATTTTCTTGAAAATCATTATGTTAAAACTAGAATTTTAAAATGTTAAAAGTCGGTTGGGCAATTTACTTCACACATTTCTTCATCTGGGAATTTTGAAAATAGAAGTTGCATATGGTTTTCAAGACATCCAAAAAGAAAAAAAGAACATTATTTTTTCATTGATGCAAGCTTAGTTTATTTCCCATCAAAGAAGACTCTTAGAACAGTCGCCAATTGTATCCACTTCAGATATTGACCCAATTTTTTGCTGATAAATTGACCCAAAATTTAGTACTACCCCACTCGACGAAACTAAGACCCATAAATGGAACTGATTCTCACTCCTTGTTATACTTAGTTATAAAACTTGATTTTGTTACTTTCTTACAAAGTTGTGCCATTTGTTATCACATGTCGTAATTGTGTAACTAAATCATCAAAGCGTAGTAATATAGCCCTAACCTTCTTGTATATTTTTTAGAACGCATGTAATATTGACCAATATATATTTGTTTTTAACATTTTCAGTCAAAACTATAAATCTGATATAAATATAATTATAAACTTATAAGAACCTAGACTAAATAGTCCACTCATCTGACATGTCATATTGTTTTGATGTTTATTAGTTAAAATGGACTAGCTCATCTTCTTAACTCTTTTTAGTATCTAACATTTAAAATAATATTTTATAATATAAATGAGATAAAGTTTTTTAATCATCTAACAACGGTTTTCAACATTTTACATGTTTGATATACAGTATATGGGTACCAATAAGTTAGAAGACATCAATTATAAATTGCCATACCATATAATGGGATTGTATAAGAAATTACCAATTTGTAATATTTAAAAAATTTCAAGTTAAATTATTCATATCAAAATATTTATATCAGTTTAATATAAAATTAGCTAAATTATCTGATTAAACTAATAACTTTTTTATCAAACAATTGATCGTCAGTTAAGTCAGGGTTTTAACTTTGAGTTTTTTTAGCATTTATAATCATTTTTAGTTGGACTCATAACATATATGTATATATAAGAAATTTAAAATTTTAATAGAAGAGATCGTATAATAAAATTTTAATAAAATAACTAGAACAATAAATATATAATTATAATTTATATTTATGATAATTAAAAATATAGATTGTCATATGTAATCAAATGTATGATATTGATTATGATTCATATTTTAATTGTATGTTTACTCTTTCTTACTTTTACTAAAATTTAAACAATTAATTACATCATGATATTTTTCGTAACATAATATATGACCAATTATTTTCATATAATGTTTCTAAATATATTATGTTTTGATTAATATTGCAATAAAATTTCAAAATGATAATTAGCCGTATTTTAACCTTAGGTTTCATGCTTCTATAGGACAAAATAAGATTGTTTTTAACATCTAGGACTTCTGAGAACAAATTAAGCAAGAATTTGACAACATAAAATTTAATAAGTCATGATGATACATTAAATCAAAAACATCATAAAATAATGACATCTAAAATGTGACATATTAATAAAACAAAAAGACAACCAACATGAATCCAACATAACTTTTGTTTTTAAGGTCACACACATAATTATTTAAAGTCTCTTTAAGCGAAATAATAGCAAAATAGGACAAATATGTAAATCCTTACATGATAGTACTTGCATGAATAAAACTAAATATTTGCTGAATGGAACTGGCTATGTCTTCCGCTGTAAACTTCGTTTCACTTGAAATCTGCGTATGTTTACATCAACCTCATGTTAGCCTTTAGAAGTTGATACATACTGTATATTTTATGACAGTATTTAACACAGAAGGCAGTGCCTACGGAACAAATATAATATATTAGTTTTAGGCCCTTAAATTATGTGTATCTTATTAGTGCCACAAAATTGGTACGCATATTGGCATTTAAACGCCTATTAGTATTATATGTAAGCAAGTAGAACTTGCCTTAGTTACAAATAAAAAGTAGAACTTGCCTTGACAATGAAGGAGTAGAGGACGGTTTGTTCCATGGTAGTGATGCTAGTGTGAAGAATAGAGAGATGGAGATCTTCCAAAGCAGCCATAGTCATGAGTAATTGGCCTGGTCTTCTTCTTGAAAGTATTTTTATCATGCCATCAAACCCTAGTAGCTTCACCTCTACGTCAGCCAAACATGACTTGTTCTCCGTTATCTCCTCTAGAAGTCTTCCTCCGCCCTCTATCTCGGTTACAGTTTTGGTTATAACGACCGGTTGAGTTTGGTTAACTACCCTCATTACGGGGGAAAAAGAAGGATTTGTTGGCTCGATCATGTCCCCTGTTTTCCCATGACCGATTTCTTCCAAGTTTCTCTTTTGTGATTCCAGACACTGTTGGAGTTGCTCGAGCTCTCTTAGAAACTCTATTACACCTCCTATGATTGACGCTTGGTCTCCCTATTAGATGCATAACATTCATTTTTATTTACGTACAGTTTGAGACGGTCTTAGTTCTACATACACGTACGATATACTTTTATTTATGAATATCATACCCTTTTTACGTAGGAGCCAGGCATGAGGGACCTGAGGACACATAAATGCTCGTTCATTTGCTTCCTACGTTTCCTTTCGACCATGATACGAGTCATACGTTGGCTTTCCATTTCTTCGTTGGTCTTGCTTGTTCTAGCTCTCTTCCTCTTGCTCTTCACCTCTTTTTCGGTAACATTATTGTTCTCCCTATCTTCTTTTTCTCCTTCTCTAATAACACGGAGGCGCATGGAGTTAATATCTTCGTCTTGAGGAAAAACGCTGCCTATGTTTCCTCCACACTCACCTCCCTCCTGAGGCGTCCTATGAGAAGACATGAGATGCTGGGTTTGAGTCCTTTCGTTCCAGACTGGAAAGTTCAAGAAGCAAACCGGATCAAACCCGGTTTCTTGAACGGCTTGGTTCCTGGTCCGGTTCGACGTAAATGTCGGACCGGAGTCTGCAAAATGCATCACGTCTGTAAATGTCTTTTTATCAAAAAATGGCGTTAATCCAAATTCGGAAGGGGACAGTTGATGCGGCTGCTGTCGTAGCATTGGATGCTTTCGCTGTTGAAGGTCTCCGTTGAGCGTATAGTCTATCATACCGGAACTGTTATTGCCATGACCGCCTAAGGGTTTACCGAAGAAGTTCGGTGCCTGAGAGGAGTTGGATGATATACATTATTTAAAATATATATACGAGAAAAAGTTAATGCTTGAGAATATGGGAAGAACGTACGTACCGAGTAATATTTATCCATTGATATTCGTATTTTTCGCAAAATGCTTGTACTTGATTATAACGTCTTATGTCTAACTTCTTGATCACTACTCCAACATGACCTGACGAGAATAATCTATGAGCTTCAGAGCCAGCTGAAAACATATCCATGAAAGAAAGGAAAAACACACGTAGAACACAAGTTAATATAAATTAACCTAAACAAATATGCATATATATATACATGCCTATACAAATATTTTCTCATGAAACACACACACACATATATATATATATATATATATGAAATATAATTTAACGGTTAACATGTTACATCACTAGAAAACCCTTTAACCAAAAAAAAGATTAAAATACATCCCTAGAACTTAACCTGTTTAGTATGGGAGTGTATTAAATGAAAGATAGTTGACCTTGTATGACTTAATAGGGTTTGCGAAACATATGAAAAAAAAACACAAGACGTGCAAGAGTAGAAAGATGAAGGTAAATATGATCTTTGAGTATTGTGAAGAAATGAGATGCCTTATATAGAGAAGTCAAAAGTGACCTCACATGTCAATATGTGTACATAAGGTATAGCAAGGGGGCTTTATTGCTTCTCAAATGTATTTTCGTAATAATTTGTTTGTATTGGAGTAACTAACAACGCATTATGTTTTGTTAGAAAATTTAACGATATAATTTACAAAATTAAACATTATAGAGAAATACCCTCATATATTTTAATCCCAAAATAGCACAAAAGAAGAAACTAAATCTCAGAATAACATTCATTAAAGAGTTAAAAGACAAGTATACTCTTTTTTAACTATATGATTAATAAACATATTAAAACCTATTTTAATATATATATATATATATATATATATATATATATATTATACAATAAATACATATTTTTAATTTGAGTTTAAGATTTAGTGATCAGAATTTAGGCACTAGAATTATATTTTAAAGTAATTTAGTTTTTTTTCATTGTTTAATGAATGTTATTTTTGAAAATTTTCACTTTGTGTACTATTTTATGAATATTTTTAGTGATATCTCAGGTCATCTTAAGAGTTGCAATAACGTATAACAACCTAAACTAATACTATTTTCGCTCTTTATAGAATATATGTTCAATAAGATTTTTTAATTATGTATAGTTCACATATAAGGTATAGCTAGTGACGACCAGTTATATCATTCAATAGTTTTCAATTGCTTAAATACTTGTCGTTGTGTTAAATAATTTTAATGCAAACAGTTTTTAAATGGTGGTTTTTAATCTATGTCCTTAATCCAAAAATCTTATAAAAAAAAATAGTACGTTTGTATCCTAGTTCTCTCCTCTATCTTCGAAGCTGACATTACATTATTTTTTCTTTAAAAAGATTGCTATAAATAAAAGAAAAATAATAAAAATTGTAATATAAATAAATAAATATATATATATATATATATATATATATATATATATATATATATATATATATATATATATATATATATATATATATATATATATATATATATATAGTTTCATCTTTTTTTTGAAACTCTTTTTTTTTGAAACTCATATATAGTTTCATCTAAAATGTGTAATTTCTATAATAATAAATATTAACAGGCAAAACCTTTTACGTTCTACAGTTATAGTTTTACTCGAGGACCTGCAAGAAAATTCAAATTGCTTTAGTTCATACGACCAATTATTTGAACTTTGAATAAAATTTGGTTTCAAGTATAAAGGTTAACTAAGATTATCTGTATGCTAAATACTTATAAAGTATCTCAGTAATGAAAAAGAATCTAGAGAATCGTAGAAGAGTTCATCATTACAATTTTTTGAGATATTTTCAGACCCTTTTCTTATATTTGTCAGTTTAAATGGTTCAACTTTTCCAAAACATTTTGATTTAAATAAATACCCTTTCCGTTCCCGAAAATAAGATTTTCTGAATTTTATTCTTGTTTTTCACAAAAAAAAATTTCTATATTTTAAGGTATTTTTGTATACTATTGATAAACATTAATTGTGAATATTTGAATTGATTAAATTTTATTGATGAATAGTTATTAGAAAGTATATAAATAAATAAATGATAACTAAATTGTATATTATATTTTTAATAAACGTGAAAACTCTAAAAAATTTTACTTTAGGGGTGGAGGGGGGGAACAGAGGAAATAGTATTTTTCTTAAAATATTAATTTTATCTGCTCTAACCATAACTGAATTTACCATCTAAAGAATGCGAACAGTGATCTTCCAACCGAGAATAACTCATTCAACCATGCATGGCCCATAATGAATTGGTTCATTTCCAAACTTACTGAATTTCTTGTCGGAGAAAGGACTGCCTTTCTCTCTTTTCGTAAATTAAAGGCGAGCTAGGACCACAATACTGGAAAGGAGCCATGTAAAAAACACATGTGTAACACCTCTCTTATTATTTGGTATATTCCGAACCATTAACGAGTAGATATGAGTTTTCAGGAGTTCACAAGCTATGCCGCTCTTTTTCCACTGCTTTTCGTGAACTTAGGGGATGTATTCAAATTAACATTTGAAGTGATTTGATTTTTAATGGAGTTTTAGATGATTTCAATAAGTTGCAGAAATTTAAGTGATTTTTGTTAAACCACTCTAAAATATTACATAAAATCATGAGATTTGTGTTTTAATTTTTTTTCACTAAGAAACTCCACATAAATACTCTAAAATCACCTAAGAACTTTAAAACTCTACAACTTAAAATAAATTCAATAACAGTGAATTTCAGAGTACTTTACGAAATGTCAAGTTCAATAACAGTATATTTTGAATGAGTTTTTAAAACTCATGTTTGAATAACACTGGATTTGTTATTTTAATACAAATCACCTAAAACTCTCAGTTGAATACATCTCCCTTAATCTCCTTTCTTTTTGGTGAGAGATGTTAAGAAAAATGTGTTCTTCATTCCTTTAAAACCAAACATTGTACTAGGCTAAGGATAAACACAAAAAGAAAATCTAGAATTAGAAAAAAGTGAATTTTCTATTATATTAAGTTTGTATTTTCATATTCTACATGTCGAAGGAAATTTTCTTTCACTATAAATATAAGTCTTATGGAGAAGAATTCCATATGATCTAAGAGAGAGATCAAATGATCTAAGAAAAAGATTAAAAAGACCTAAGAGAATTATTGATAATTTTAGTTTTAAGTAGTTTCTAAAGCTAATAAAAAAATTTATTCTTATAATTTCTTTGTTTTTAGAGATCTTAGAGATTTGAAAATAGTCCATTATATCACTAGTTACAGCTTAGTCCTTTTACCTCTAAAACTTTTTCGTTCTGATTTTCATGAACTTTATCAAACTTACCTACGATCCCCTTTGATTTATTTATTTTTATTTTTTAATTTTGCTTTCATTTTGAGCTGAATCACAAATTTTTTCAGTTGCCAATAAATATTTTTTTTGTTGTTTTATTACTACGTACATGTTATATAATATACATTTAAACCTCGAAAATAGCACAATGATGTTTTTTTTTTCTCATCAAACATCTATTCTATTACTCAAACTTGAGGTAGTGTGGGAAACCAAACCGGAACAGAACAATCAATGTAGTATATATATCCTATGAAAGGATCTTGCACTCTTAGCTAATGAATCAGATAATAGAATTTTAGACCAATGAATAAAACTAAGTGAGAACTCTGTGAATCTACTCTTCAGCTTCATCAGCGCGCTTAACTCAGTGGAAAATTTTGGTCATGCTCCGGGGTCAAGATTTACACTTCCTCTGGTTCTTTTTGTTTATGTTTAACTTCAAACCAAGTACGACATTCTGACTCAGCATATCTGACAGTTTCCAGTGAGTCCATGTCTATCCCTCAGAATAATTTATCATTTTAACTTTCTAGATGTACCAAGTAATCCAAAGGTATAGATCTTTATCTTACTTAGGATCTTCATTCAATCTTGTTCTTTCGGCATAATAGATAGTACATATTTATGAAGTAGCTTACACTAGGGAACACCGATGGTGGAGTTTGGGATGCTGCATGTGCCCATGTCTGTAAAGCAAGGGGGCGCTCGAAGATAGCATGGTTTATAGTTTCGTCCTCTGATTCACATCCACGGTAATGGTTGTCGCATTGCATATGACAATGAATTAGGTTTCTTGTCACTATTAATTGTCCAGAGATCGTTTGTCAAATAAAATGTCTGGTTTTTGGTAAAGCTTGTATCTTCCAAGCAAATGCTTGGATTTTGTGATACTCAGCTCTATTTGTGTCTCCACAGTATCATTGTTGAGCAAATTCCAGGCAACCCAGTAGCCTGACTTGACAGTGTACCTCCCATTTTTGTGTAGCTTCAACAATATTCACCTCGATGATATCCTTGATTTATGGCCAAAGATTGGATCAATGGGATGTCCTCTAGATTGACATAGTTTTCTAGCATTTCAGAGTTTCATCTGTTTGGGCTCCCTCTTATTAGTTCACTCACTGGCATCATTGGGTGAACCGCTGGTGCAATTGGCCTAGCCGGTCTTGCTGGAATCGTTGGTAGCCAAAGGTCTTCCCAAATTTTAATGTCATTCTCAGAGTGTACCTTTTGTCTGATTTCCAAGAATATTAATGATTTCGCTGTCATATACTCGTCCACCCGTATGGGGGGTTATCAACCTTCTTTTGCCGCAATGGTGAACTACATCTGAAGTATTTTCCCCTTTGTTAAGCTTTTGCTACCAAGGAATTTGGGAACTGCACTAATCGCCATAATTGTTTGCCTAGTAGGACAAGATTGAATTCATGGATTATCATGAATCATATCCCTTCCTCTTCTCTTGATCTACATAGCTTTTCCTATCTACCCAATGAATACTTCTTTTAGGTGGGTTTGATCTCCACCAAAAAACTGTGCAATGGCACTAGCTAACTTTTCACATGTCTCTAACGGTAGTAACAAAGTCTACATTTAAATATTCTAAATACAATTTGAACTTTATATTCTGGAATACCATGATTTTTCTTTTCAGTTATTAATATGGCATTCGCTGTGTGTGTGCTTACAGGAAAAAAGGAAAAAAATATACATTGATAGGTCCACTGGTTTGAAAAGATTTTGTTTTTGACAACTAAAATAAGATTCAAAACTTCGATTTATAATTTAGTTGCCTGGCATGTTAAAGCAATTAACATGAAGAAGGGTATCTTTTGTAATATTGTTCGACTGAGTGGAGTGAAGAGGCTTATAAAGGCAAGGAAAAGGCTGAGAAGAAATTTGACACAAATGGATCAATCGAACGAAAAGCAAACCAAGTAGTCATAGAGAATGGATAGATCAATCTACTTAACAGATCGGCCGATCCTATTCGCAATCCAAAGACTTTGATTAACCGATCGATCGATCCTTTTCTTGTACCAGTCGACGAAAAATATTATTTCTTCATTTAAGCATGTCTTTGCGATTAATGATCCCATTTCATAGTTTTATTGTAGTTCTAACATTATTAATTAAACCGAAAATGGCGACGGCAATGGCGAAATTTTAGATCTGCTTATGGTTCCCCGACGATGGAATCCCAGAATCGACGGCGTTGTTGGACAAAGGGAAGTGAACCTCCACAGGATTGGACATGGATTTGCTACGGATCGAGGGAAGGAAAGGGAAATAAGATCTCGATCGGATTTGCTACAGATCGTGACTGGAAACCTATTGAAATCCTTGAGATCCGATGAGCGATCTGGAGATTTATTCGTCATTAAAGTCACACATCAAAATCTCACAGGTATGATTACTGTTATCATCAAAACAGAATCTCCATCTCGCAAGGCGTATAATTTTCCAATCAAAAGGCAATTGGTTTCCATGGAAATTTGGCAAGTTGAGATTCAATCATACAATCCAAGGATGATTATGAGGAGATTATTTTACTCAATTTTCCTCTGGTTCTCGATTAAAGGAATATATGGTATTGAAGGAATATACGGTATTAAAGATGATCTCTTAAGATTAGGGAATATAGAGTACGAGAAACAATATAAAGAGGGGGCAGAGACACAACTCTTCTTACATCAAGCGTGAAAGACTTATTTCTTTTACACTATTATTCTTCTCTCATTCATTTGGTGCTTTGACAATGTCACAGAGTCAGCTTCTCGGGAACTCGGGTGAGAAGAAAAATGATGAAGGTGCACGGAAAAGGTTGAAGATTTCGGTCCCCCACTTCAACAACTCGGATCTCATCAAGGGCTATTCCAAAACTTTAATTGGAAGATGCATGAACCCAGCAAAGCAGAACGTCAAGTTTCTGGTGGGAACGCTCCCGAAGATTTGGACTATGGAGGAAAGAGTTGTCGGGACTGATCTGGGTCTCGGGAGGTTTCAGTTCGACTTCGATGCTGAAGAGGACATTGAGGCGGTTCTGAAGATGCAGCCATTTAATTTTGTCTATTGGATGATCTCCTTGGTCCGTTGGCAACCAAACCGTTCGAAGCTTTACCCATCGGACATAACCTTTTGGATCAAGGTCTTGGGGGTACCGTTGGAGTTTTGGGAGGAACCTACTTTCCGGAGCATTGGTGATGCGTTGGGGGAAACAAAAGATGTGGATCTTGACTATGGTCGAGTGCAAGTGGTGCTTAATGGTTTCAACCCTCTGATTTTTGAAACGACAATTGACTTCACGGGGGGAGAATTCTATGAAGGTGTGGAGGTCCCTGTCACCTTAAGGTATGAAAAATTGTTTGGGTACTGTGAGACGTGCTTCAGTCTCTGTCACAAGGAAGATAAGTGTCCTTTGACTACATCAGTACCTGTAAAGACGAAGGAATTAAGAGCCGACACGGATGGACGAGTTGAGGACAGAGCCCGTAGCTATCAAGGAGTGGTGATTAATGAAAATGGAGGCCACAAAGAGAAGGAAAGGGAGCACCGAGAGTATCAGGGGAAGGGCAAAGGTAAAATGTATGAGGGAGATGAATCCAAATGGGTGAAGGTAGGGGAGAAGGAACAATCAAGGAACCATCATCATCAGCGAGAGCACCGTGGAGAGGGGGATGGTTCGCGCCACCGAAACTCAAGACGGGAACAATCCCGTAACCATCATCAAGAGGACCGTTCCCGAGGATATGGTGGTTCAAGAACTTCTCGGGGATCACGAGGGGAGCCTCGGAATGATGTAAGGGAGGAAGGAGAAATCATTAAGGGGGAGGAGAAGACTCACCAGAAAGACATGAAGTCTCAAGACCAGGCCCCACCTTCTCAGGGATTCCTAGATCAGTTGTTGGAGACACAGGCACCACAGGCTCAGGTCAATCCGGTTGTATTGAGGAAGGAACAAGAAACAACAACAGATGTTAATAGGAATGTGTTGGAGGAGAAACTGGTAGTTGATGTTCAGCAGATGGATGGGGAGAGTGAGGGAGATGTTACAATGCAGGAGGCTGTGTCTGATGAGCTAGAAGGGGAAACGATAGGGGGCGTAGTGGAAGAGATCGAACCGGTTATTGGAGATGCGGCAAAGAAGCAGAGTAGCCGTAAAAGGCTGCCCAAGGTGACACCGGCAGCAGGAGCTTCCAACAAACTCAAGCAGGCACAGATGTTGGCATATAAGCGCAATGTGGGCAAGACTGGAAACCGGACTGGGGAGCACTCCAAGCAGGCGGAGGACAAGGGTACATCAAACCCAAAACAAGACCCTGCACCTCAGTAAGGATTTAATGAATCAAGCAAGCTACCTTGTTGCCGCTAAGGGAGGGTGTGCGGCCTTTTCCCCCACTTGGTTTAAGTTTCTAATAAGCTCTTTGAGCATACTTAGTTGTTTTTTTAATTGTTTTCTTTAGGACCGTTATCTTTATGGCTGATGTTAGGCCTTTTTTTATATGGTTGTTGGAAAGGTCGATTTACCTTTCATGGAATAAAACGTTTGTTTTCTGGTTTGTTCTTATCATCATCTATTGGTCTTTGGTTCTGAAATCATATGCCCGTAAGGACAGTTTGCTGATACATTCCTACAACCTGAGGAACGAATGTATCTATGTCCTTTTTATATGGTTGATTCATCTCTATGCCCATCAATCTCAACAATTGGTCACTTTACTTCAGCATCAGAGAATGTGTTTGGTCTCATCATACCAAACGCATAAAAGAATATGGAGATTAGAAGGGAATTTTTGTTTACACTGCATTTGGGACAATTATGTGAATAAGCATACAAAAGTAGATGTAGTTGTGATCATACGCATAATTTTATGGTCGTATGGTCTGGAGGGGAACATGGTGAACAACGACGAGGAGTATCGGCTATTTTGTAAAAACGAGGCGAGTCAAGGGTCTCTTTATACCCGAATTTCAAGCTTCATGGTGCGAATCCTTAACTTGTTCTTAAAATGAGAGTTTTAAGTTGGAACTGTCGAGGCATGGGAAGTCATTGGACAATTAGTTACCTGCGGGAAATATGGTCTAAGCACAAGCCGGACTTTTTATTTTTATCAGAAACAAAACAAGATTTTGCCTTTGTTCAAGGCTTTCAATCTCATTTTGGTTTTGACAATTTGGTTACGGTGGACCCAATTGGGACTCGTGGAGGTTTAGCTTTATATTTTAATAATGCATTCCATGTTAAAATATTATACTCCAGCAATCGGATGATTGATCTTGAGGCCGAGGCCTTGGGTAAAAGAATTTTTATGACTTTCGTATATGGAGAACCGGTTCAACATCTAAGAGAACAGGTATGGGAGCGCTTAACCAGATATGGAATTGCAAGATCTGATCCGTGGTTTATTATTGGAGACCTTAATGTAATTACTGGTAATCATGAAAAAGAAGGTGGCACATTACGGAGTGCGGAGTCTTTTGTTCCGTTCAACAATATGATTAGGAACACAGGGTTATTGGAATTTCCAGCCAGGGGGAACAAGTTATCTTGGCACGGACGACGGAAAAATGGGATGGTACGATGCCGGCTTGACCGAGCACTAGCGAATGAAGACTGGCATACCCTGTTTCCATGCTCTTATACGGAATATTTACGGATGGTGGGGTCTGATCATCGTCCGGTTGTAGCTTATTTAGAACATAAGGTACCACAAAGACGGGGACAATTCCGTTTCGACAAGCGCTGGATTGGACAAAATGGTCTAATGGAATCCATAGAGAGAAGATGGGGTTCCCCCACATTAAACACCTCTGAGGATTTCGTCTCGAAAATCATCAATTGTAGACATGAGATTTCTACATGGCGTAAGAATAATCCACCATATGGAAAGGAAAAAATTGGGGAGCTTCAAAAAGCGTTGGAAGAGGTACAAATGGATGATAACAGATCCCAAGAGGACATCTTAGATGTCTCTCGGAAACTACAAGAAGCATATAAGGATGAGGAGGAATATTGGCATCAGAAAAGCCGGAACATGTGGAATACGGCATGAGATTTAAATACAAACTTCTATCATGCTTTAACAAAGCAAAGGCGGACGCGGAACAGGATTGTGGGACTGTACGACGAACAAGGAAATTGGATAATTGAGGAACAAGGTGTTGAAAAGGTCGCACTGGAATACTTTGAAGGTTTGTTCAAGACAACATCTCCGGAAAACTTTGATGGTTTCCTTGAGGAAATAGCTCCTACGATCACACCTCAGATGAACCAGAGGTTGCTCAGGCTAGCTACTGAGGAAGAGGTCCGTCAGACCCTCTTTATGATGCACCCAGAAAAAGCTCCGGGACCGGATGGAATGACGGCACTTTTTTATCAGCATTCTTGGCATATCATCAAAAAAGAATTACTGCAATTGGTTAATGATTTTTTGATCTCTGGAAATTTGGATCCAAGGCTAAATTCTACAAATATTTGTTTGATCCCCAAGACGGAAAGACCTACAAGTATGAAAGAATTACGGCCAATCAGTTTATGTAATGTCGGATACAAAATTATCTCTAAACTTTTATGTCAGAGATTGAAGGCGTGTCTTCCCTTGCTGATATCAGAAACCCAATCGGCTTTTGTAGCAGGAAGGTTGATTACCGATAATATACTCATAGCTCAGGAAATGTTTCATGGTCTTAGAACCAACAAGTCATGTCAGAACAAATTTATGGCTATAAAGACGGATATGAGTAAAGCTTATGATAGAGTGGAATGAGATTTTATTCAGGCGTTACTCGCCAAGATGGGATTTGATCATCATTGGATACAGCTAATGATGGAGTGTGTCTCATCGGTACAATACAGTGTTCTTTTAAATGGACAACCGAGAGGAAACATTATCCCCCCAGAGGGGGCTCCGGCAGGGGGATCCTTTATCTCCATACTTATTCATCATGTGTACGGAAGCATTGATATCAAATATCAAAAAGGCTGAACGAGAAAAACATCTAACTGGAATCAAGGTAGCACGGGCTTGCCCTTCGATCTCCCACCTGCTTTTCGCGGATGATAGTCTTTTTTTCTGCCGTGCAAGGACGGA
This sequence comes from Hirschfeldia incana, assembly GCA_026261945.1. NCBI lineage: Eukaryota > Viridiplantae > Streptophyta > Magnoliopsida > Brassicales > Brassicaceae > Hirschfeldia > Hirschfeldia incana. The sequence goes on along the minus strand of JABCMI010000013.1, from coordinate 4,781,974 downwards.
AGAATGTCAGACAATCCTGCGAATTCTTCAAGAGTATGAAAGCGTATCAGGACAACAGATAAACTTTGATAAATCATCAATTCAGTTCGGACATAGGATCAACGAGACAACACGTCAGGAATTAAGGGATATTCTAGGAATACAAAATCTTGGTGGAATGGGATCATATCTTGGAATTCCTGAAAATCTCGGAGGATCAAAAATTCAGGTTTTCAGCTTCGTCCAGGATAGATTAAATAATAGAGTAAACGGGTGGACTTTTAAATTCTTTAGCAAAGGAGGCAAAGAAGTGGTTATAAAATCTGTGGTCACAGCTCTTCCAAATCATGTAATGTCATGTTTTCGCCTACCAAAATCAGTAGTTAAGAAGCTTACGAGTGCAGTGGCAAGATTTTGGTGGAGCCCAGGAGGAAACTCAAGTGGAATGCATTGGAAATCATGGGATAAGGTCTGTATACCAAAGGATGAGGGTGGATTAGGCTTCAAGGATTTCACGGATTTTAATACTGCAATGCTCGGAAAACAATTTAGCAGGCTTCTAGAGCAACCCAATACACTGTTCACACGTGTATTCAAAGGCCGGTATTTCAGGAATGCTTCACCCCTGGAACCGATTAGATCAAACTCGCCGTCCTATGGGTGGCGCAGCATCGTCTCTGCTAGATCTCTGGTTAGCAAAGGACTAATCAAAAGGGTGGGATCAGGATCTTCCATATCAGTATGGAATGATCCTTGGCTCCCAACCCCCCGCCCGAGACCAGCAAACCAAAATCAAAATCATAATCTTTTTCCGGAACTTAAGGTGGATTCTCTCATTAATGCAAGCTCCAGGACATGGAATTTACAGGCACTTCAAAGTCTGGTGGACCCGGAAGATGTCAAGATTATAGTGAGCATTCCATTGAGTAGATTTCAGATGGTTGATCGTGATGGATGGCATTTTACCAAGAACGGTAAATATTCGGTTAGGTCTGCCTATCAGGTAGAAAGAGTGTATCCGGACAAAGAAAAGCCCCCAATAGAGTATGGTCCATCAACCACTCCATTGAAAGCTTTTTGCTGGAAGGTACGCTGCCCTCCGAAGATGAAACATTTTTTATGGCAATTGGTTACAGGATGCATCTCAGTCAAGAAGAATTTAAAAACAAGAGGTATGCAAGGGGATATAACTTGTGCTCGTTGTGGACATCCGGAAGAGTCCATTAATCATGTCTTCTTTGAATGTCCACCAGCGGTGCAGGTTTGGGCACTTTCTAGGATACCTTCACATCCAGATACTTTCTCATCTCAATCATTATTTACAAATTTGGATCATTTATTTTGGAGGATCCAACCGGCATTAGAAGATCATCATTTTGCATGGATTCTATGGTATATTTGGAAGGCGAGGAATTCTAAAGTATTTAGCGATATGGATATCGATCCCCGAGACACCCTAAAATTGGCAGAAATGGAAACTGCGCTATGGAATGAGGCCCAAGCTTCTCATCAACAAGGGATAAACACGAGTAGATCATTACCTACTTCGGAAATTTTACCAGCTATTCCGGGCAGATGGTGTTTCACCGATGGGTCTTGGAAGGAGGGCGAACTTTTTTCGGGTCAAGGCTGGTACAGTACATTGGAGGGCTTTGATGGTTTAATGGGTGCGAGAAATACAAGGGCAAGTCAGACGCCATTACACTCGGAGTTTGAAGCTCTCTTATGGGCAATGGAATGTATGCGGAATCTAAGGCAATATAATGTTACTTTTGCGACGGACTGCGCTCAATTGGTGAAAATTATTGCAGAACCAGCGGAATGGCCGGCGTTTGGAAATTACTTGGAGGATTTGAAGCATCTGAGAGAGAGCTTCAGTAACTCGGAAATCATACACATATCTAGGATGCAGAACACAAGAGCGGACAGCCTCGCACGCAGTGCAAGGAAGCAACCGACGTTCGTTGTCCACATGGATACGGAATTTCCGTTTTGGTTTACAGAGTCTATATGAGTCTGTGTTTGCTGACAAAAAAAAAAAAATGATCCCATTTCATTTTGTACCAAAGCATCTAAGAGAATCTACCGTCAAAAATTATTTGGTTAGATTTTATAAAAGTGTGAAACTAATTAACTTCTTTTTTTTTGAAAATGCTTGAGATTACTACTACATGAATCATTTTATCTAAAACACCAGTTATACAATGAAAAATATATAGGGCATTTTTTGTCAAAGCTTGGAATGCATTTTCACCAGTGAATAAACTATTTTAGTTAGAAATTCTTAAACAAAATTGTGGTTGAATATTAAGAATTGAGGTTACTGATTCTCTATGCGACACGTCCACGGTTATTATAATGTCAAAAAACATTCTTGTGAGATTAGATCTTACTATAGAAGCTCCTATTATACATCATTAGTATAAATACTTTTCAGAAATAGAGACAATTACAACTTGTAATTGGCTATATCCGAAAATATGCAGAAGGGTTTTTGTTAAAATTGAGATAGGAATGCATTTGGATATGATTATCAATTAGGTCACTAATTAATTATTATTTTTCCATTAGCTAACTAGTTATTTTTCTTTATATGTCGGTAGGTCTACGGACCTACTTCTGTATAAATATGATCTCTTGTTGTTGTAAATTGATAACAATAATAATAGTTATAAGCAAAAATGAGTTACCAATCTTTCTCTCATTTGGTGTTGAATATTTTCTTTGCACGCAAATATACATATATAATGATAGTCATCTGGATGCTTAGTCACATGGTGACAGAAAATAATCGTCTTTATCGTTCACATGAACATGAAGTTACGGTTTGGTTAACGGAATCTGTTTGAGTATGTTTAAATTGATGACAGAAAAAGATAACTATCTATATATATAACAGGTTTTTATTACTGGGAAATGAATTTACGTAGAATTTGTGAAATTTAAAATTTGGTAAGATTTTTAAAAATATCGTATTTATAAAAAACTAAAATATCTTAGAGATATCATATTGAGTGGCTGTAAATATCGTATTGAGTGTAAATACTAAAAATACCAAAGACAAACGAAACAAAAAGAAAAGCCGCTCATCACTCGCCCTCTTTTTTCTCCCTGCTTGCTTTTTCTCTCGACTTTCCTCCTTTTCTATCATTTGATGCTTTTACTTTCTTTCTTTATGTACGGTATATATATCATTGGTGTGTAATTTAACGCATAAAACTAAATATGGATTATCATTAGAAATTACTTGCTTTTTTCAAACTGATGTCTGTCAATAATTTTAGTATTTAATAAATTTTTGAAAATATATTATTTAATACCTAAAAAAAATACTATGACATACGATTTTACAATACAAATTGATATTTATACTAAGCGAATTTTAAAAATTTAACATGTTAATCTAATATCCTTTATGAAAGTAATGTACTCTAGTGATTAAAGTTTTAAATATTCTACACTCAGACATGGAGTTTGAATCCCAAACAATGCCAATTTCTTACAAATTATATTATGCAAAGCTTATCTGAGGTTCCATAGTACTACATTTACAGACATTCACTGTGGTCATCCACTAGAGAAAAACCTATCTATCGAGGATGTCGTACATCAGAACAGCGTTTTGGAAAAAAACTTCATCATAAAATCATTGTTCGTGAAGCTGTTCATCAATACCGTATATGCTGCAGGTAATTAATCATCATATGTAATAGAATTAAAGATCATATGATAATGTAATTGGTGATTTACCTGATGTTACAAAAAAAAAATAAACACCTTCGGTATATTTCCTAAGTGTACACCTCATCTTAGTAAACAATATATGTTTAATTTAATCAACTTTGTTTACATTTAGCTATGTGTTTAGTTGACAATTCAAAATATTCAATATAAAAAGTTATATGACATCTTTATTATTTTTTGTAAATCATAAAGTTTGGCAGAAAATGCAGACTTTGGATCAATGTTTAACCATAATATACTCTTAGAAGATGCCAGTCATCAACTCAAAACAGCTTGTAAAAGTTAAATTTTATACTTTCAAGTATGAATTTAGGTTATAGGTTATATGTTTAATGTTTTTCATTAAGACTTGAAAAAAAAATTATAATATTTTTATAAATATTGGATATTTGTTGGAAGTAACTGAAAAATATTTAAACGTTACTGGCTTACGTTTTCTTTTTAAAATTTATGGTTTGGAATATAGTATTTGGGGTTTAGATATAACTGTATACTGTATATTTTTTGGAATTTAGATTAAGACTTGAATTTAGGGTTTCAAAATATTAAGTTATGAGCTTAATTTTGAAGATTTGAGGTTAAAATAGTAAAACATTAGAGTTTTAAGGTTTGTCTGAAGATTCTAGGGTTTCACTTTTTGTTTAAGGTTTACGATTTCAAATAGTCAAGAAACATACATGGTAAATTCCTTGCTAATTTATAAATAGTCACAAAACATTTGTGGCTGAATCATGATTAAAAAAATGTTGATTAGTCACGGTTTTAGCCATGTTTGTGACTGTTTTGTCACGAAATATTTGTGACAAATTCATGTTTATTTTCAGTGACAGTTTTATCATTGACTATCGCAGAATTTTTAGCCACGAATTTCTGCGAATAGTCATGTTTTTCATTTCATTACAATTTGTGGCTAAATAAAAAATAGTCATGATTTGTTTGCGAGAATTTTTGTTACTACATGTGTTTTTATACTAGTGTGCTTTCTTAAAAAACAATTATAAACTTTACTTCAACATTTTAAAACAATATTTTGTAAAATCTCTTTTGTTTCTTCTGTAATTTGGCGATAATATTTGATTGAGAAATAGAATGTTCAGGACCTCATGTACCAAAAGTGGGTTAGATTAGTGGTTTAGTGATTGGAGTTAATTTTATTGTATTTTAGTTGATTTCGGTTCGGAGAAATGCTTTATTCAATGTCTTTGGTTTAAATACTGGCTGGTTTCGAATTTAGGAGGAACAAAGGTCTAGCTCAAACTTCTTTTCTTTTATTACAAACCAAGCGAGGACGGCCTAGTGGTATTTGAGAGAGCTTTGGTTCCAATACGGACCCGGGTTCGAATCCCGCTGGTCACTGGAGAATTAACATTTCGGCATCGCCAGAGACAGGGGACCAACACATGGGCCGATAATGTAGGCTGCAAACATGTGGCTAGCCTGGACCCACTTCTGTGGGGCCAGGATACCCTTGTATAATTCAAAAAAAAAAGAAAAAGAAAAAGAAAGAGAATGTTTAGAGATTAATCAACAATTGTTGACTTTTAATGTTCGTTTAGAATCTAATTTACCCACCTGGACCGATCTGATTGTTAATTATCATTTGTTCACTTCCCATTGCCGGATCAATAACGTCGTTAAGCATCTGCTGTAGCGATTCCAAAAATCTATCTCAACGGAGATGTCCCTCTGTAGGTCTCGACCCACCATCCCTTCCCTCCGCTGGAACTGTAGTTCTTATTGAGCACGACGTTGGAGGTGATTCCTAGGTTCCCAAATAGCTAGCCCCTCGGGACATGTCACGATACTCGATATGATATATATATATATATATATATATATATATATATATATATATATATATATATATATATAGTTACGAGGGTAGTTGAGTTTTAAAATGATAGTTTATGTATTATAAGTATAAACTATAACTTCTTTTGTTAAATTGGAATCTTTAAAAGAGTCTTTTTGGACTATAATATTTCTCTTATAAATTAAGAAAGTAGTAGCACTATTTAAAGAAGTAACAACTAATTTGCTCCATATTTTCTCTCGTACTAGAAATATTGTAATGAAGGAACATTTTTTTTTTTGTCAACCAAAATGATCCATAAATCTAAACGGAGAGTTTAATATAAAGCCAAGGCACCAGAACGGAGAGCGGACTTCGCAAGAGAATCCGCTGCACCATTGTGTTCACGACCAAAAAAAGAAACATAGAAAGAGGAAAAGGACAGTGATAACAACTTGATATCCATGAAAACTCCAAAAAGCTCCACCGAATATGACTTAGAGTTTATGGCTCTGGCGAGCTCTTGGGAGTCGGTTCTAAACCAGACGTTGGACATTGATACACGCTTTTCCTCCTGCAGTGCTTCCCTCATAGCCAGCGCTTCCGCCATGAGGGGTGAAGAGATGTGATTTACCGCCCGGGAACCTTCCCCAAATTGTCTTCTGTTTGCATCTTCAAAACACCAACCCAAACCAGCCTGCTTTGAGATCGACCATGCTGCGTCTGTATTACAAAGCACAGCCTCTACGTTAGGTTCTCGCCGTTCCGGAGTATCTCTTGAGGACTGGTTCTTTGGAGGTCCACAGCTTTGGGCGAGAGCCCACTCATGAGTAGAGGACACAACATTATCCACCATGGAGCGTGCTGGGCTCGACCTGTTCTCAAAAACAAGCAGATTCCTAGAGATCCAAATGCCCCACAGAATCCAAGAGAAGAGATTTTCGGAAAATTCCCACCGGGGGGAGGCACACAAATGTCGACATGATAGCAAAGCAGTCATGGAGTGAAGTCGCTGTAGAGAAATCAGGGCTTGAGGTGATAGGTACGATGTTCCAAACCTGTTGTGCAAAAGGACAAGAGAAGAACAGGTGGAGGGCTGTTTCTGGCTCCAATTGTGGACAGTTACCACTTACATCGATTCTCCGAGCTAGGAGGTTCATACCCAAGGAGAGGGCTCCGCGACAGAGCTTCCATAAAAAGAGCTTAAGCTTGGGAGATGTGGATAACTTCCACAAAAACTTCTGCCAGTCGAAGGAGGTCTGAATCGGGAGCAGGGATTGGTGATCTGTGACGGAATCTCAGAGGGCGTGGTAACCAGATTTTACGCTGTATGATCCTGATTTTGTCTTAAGCCAACTGTAGGAGTCCTCCACCATGAAGATGCTCGGTTTGATGAGATAGATATCATGTGCCAGTTCAGCGAGTATTGATTCAACCAGGGGGCAGTTCCATTCTCCCGATCCTCTCGTAAGGAGGTCTGATACAAAGAGGTCTCTACTAGCCTCCGTCGGAGGACCGAACGGGATTGTATGTGCCGTTGGATAAATCCAGGAATCATACCAGACTCTTTTTGTATTACCATTGCCAATAGCTCTTCCAAGTTGCAATTTAAGGAGATTACTGCCAGCAAGTATACCTCTCCAACCATGGGAGGTTGAAGACGGGAATGAAGCTGAGAGAAAGCTAGAGTTGTGGCAATACTTTCCGGTAAGCAGTCGCGCCAGTAGACAGTCAGGATTGGTCAGAATGCGCCAAGCAATTTTTGCAAGCATGGCTAAGTTGAACACTTGTAAGTCTCGCAGGCCTAAGCCACCTAGGTCCTTGTGCTGTGTGAGAGAGTCCCAAGCTATCCAACAGATGCTTTTTGCTGGGGGGTCGTGATCCCACAAGAACCTGGTGAGCACGGACTGTATCTGATCACACAGTCCCACCGGTAGAAGAAAACATGACATGGAGTATGTTGGTACAGCAGATAGCACGGATTTCAGCATGGTGAGCTTTCCGGCGGCAGAGAGACGTCGAGTTGACCAAGAGGCAGCTCTGATTTTGACCCTGTCCACAATAGAGGAGAAAAGATCTCTCTTTTTCCTTGAAAAGAGTTCCGGTAAGCCTAGATACTTCCCCACCCCTCCTTCTTTATCGATACCAAGGATGAGTTTGACTCGATCGCAAGTCTCCTGTGGTGTTTTAGATGAGAAGGAGATTGAAGATTTAGCGGCGTTGATAAGTTGACCCGATACTTTCTCATAATCCGTAATAGTCTTAGCCAGGAAGGTACAGTTCTCCGTTGATGCTTTGGTGAAGAACATGATGTCGTCGGCGAAGAGAAGATGATTAATCCTCGGACAATGGTGTCCAATCTTGACGCCAGTGAGGTCTCCACTTGTTTGCCCCGCTCGGAAAAGCCCTGATAACACCTCCCCACAGAGAATAAAGATATAAGGTGATAGGGGATCTCCTTGTCGAATGCCTCGGGAAGGTGTAATGTCCCCATGTGCGGCCTCATTGATCAAGAAGGAGTAGGAGACCGTCGAATGAACCCAATTTGTCCAAATGGGGTCGAACCCTAGTGTCTCGAACACAAGTTGAATGAAGTCCCATTCCAGCCGGTCATAAGCTTCGCTCATGTCGGTCTTAACCGCTATGAAGCAATGTTCCGCGCGTCTGAAGTCTTCAGGTAGTGAAGGATCTCATGAGTAATCAGGACATATTCCGCAATCGCTCTACCAGGTGGAAAATCGGACTGGTTCTCGGATATAACCTCTCCCAGGACGGGAACATAGCAATTACGTTACATTATCGCCTGGTTCTCGGATGTAATGAAGGAACATAACAATTACGATATCGCCTGCTCACAAAAACCAAAGTTTCATAAATTAGTTCTTATTTTTTTTTGTAATTGAATGTAAAAATTATTAAACAAAAAAATATTTATTCAGCTACATCTAAGCTGAAATTGCAGTTAGATGTAAACAACCACATTCCCAATACTATTTTATTTATTTATCTTAACTATATTTACCTTCACTTTAAAAGAGATAAATAAACACTTATAACATTAGGATTAATTAATGTAGGCTTAAGGTTTAGATTTGAAGGATGGAGTTTTGGGATGTGGAATTTATGATTTTAATAAATATATAAATAAATATTTAAAATTTTTATTTTAAATAAGTTTCAAAAATAATTTGAAAACGTATAATTTGAAAAAAATATAAATTTTTTTAACTTTTTTCTTATTTATTGAAATAATTATTATATCTATATAATGATTGAAGGATTTTTCGCCTCTTTAATAAAGATAAATAAGTATTGTGATACCTAAAAGAAGGAAAATGTGAAGTATTTTTTTATTTTATTTTTTATTATTTATTTAAATAATTATTTATATCTGTATATCTATAAACAATGATAGAAGGGACTTTTTTAATGAAGATAAACGTTAATTATAATGCCTATTAGAAGGTAGATGTGAAATTTCTCTGTTTCTTAATTATTATCAAGATTTCATATGGAGATTTGATTCTTAATTAGAAATAATATACCAGATGGCAAATCTAGTTTGAGATAAAAGTTAACTTGAATATTGATGATTATGAAGCTTGGTATTTATACCAAGAGAATTATTTGGAAAATAGGAAAACATAAAACCAAAACAATCTAGGAAAATACTATAAAATCCTTATCTAAAATATAGTAGTATGATTTCCTAAACAATATAGAAATCATAGTCCAATACCTCCCCCCCTCCCCTTTAAGTTAGAGCATGAATATTATTGTTGCCCAACTTGAGAAGAAATGCATCGAACTCCCTCCGTCCTAGAGCTTTGGTAAGAATGTCCGCAAGCTGATCTTGAGTGGGTACATGTGTTTTTCGAATGACTCCTTTCACTATTTCATCACGAACAAACTGACAAATGATGCCCATATGCTTCGTTTGCTAGAACCGGGTTTGCACTTATGTGTAACGCAGATTTTTTGCCGCAGCAGATGGTCATTGGACCATTGTGAGGAAATCCAAGTTCGGAGAGAAGACCCATGATCCAGATCAATTCCTTAGTGATTGCTTTCATGGCATGGAATTCAGCTTCGGTAGAGGAGAGAGAGACAACATCTTGTTTCTTCGTTTTCTAGCAAATAGGTGAAGTTCCAAACTGTATAATCCATCCGGTTAGCAAGCATCACGTACCCTTACATGCACTCCAATCTGCGTCGCACCAGCCTGTCAGGTGGAACGTGGTGTTGGCCCGAAAAAGAACCCCTTGCCCCCCCCCCCCCGGTTCTTTCAAGTAATGGAAAACTTTAATCGCTGCAAGCCAATGTTCTTCCCTAGACTTCTGCATTAATTGAGAAAGAATATAAACTGAGTAGGCAAGGTCAGGTCGTGATGCAAGAAGATAAATGAGACGCCTAGTAAGGCGTCAATAACATTCAGGATCATGCAGAAGATCTCCTTGAGCACGTCCTAGGATGTGATTCTGGTCCATAGGTGAGCCGGCTGGCTTACAACCAAGAAGACCACATTCAGTAATGATGTCCAATGTATATTTCCGTTTGCATAAGTAGATTCCTTGAGAGCTCCGTGCAACTTCCAAACCAAGAAAGTACTTGAGAGTACCCAAATCTTTCATATGGAAGCCTGTGGAGAGATAAGCTTTAAATGTAGTGATTGCTTTGTTTGAGTTTCTGGATATGATCAAGTCATCAACATAGACAAGAATCCGAAGCGTAATTTCATTCTTGGAATAGACAACAAGGAGTGGTTCGAATATGTTCGCGAGAACCCGTATTTGAGTAGAGCCTTGGCCAGCTTTGCAAACCAACAACGCGGTGCTTGTTTGAGACCGTATAATGACTTACGGAGTCGACAAACACAATTGTCGTTTGCTTGAGAAAAACCCTGAGGGAGTTTAATATAGACCTCTTCTTCAAGATCTCCATGAAGAAACACATTATGCACGTCCATCTGGTGAATCGTAGGATTCATCTTGGCCACAATATCCAAAAATAATGAACCGTTGTCATCTTTGTAACCAGAGAAAATGTCTCTGTGTAATCGAGCCCTTCTTTCTGATTATTTCCCAATACTACCAAACGAGCTTTATATTATTCAGTAGTGCAGTCAGAGCAAAGCTTTATCGTATTTACCCACTTACACCCAAGAGCTTTCTTGTGTGGTAGTAAACCTTGAAGATCCCACGTGTGGTTTCTTTCAAGAGCTTCGATTTCAGCTTTCATAGTATCGCACCATACTTTGTCTTTCATGGCTTGCTTGAAATACTTTGGTTCAATGTTGGTTAACAAAGCGATAATGTAGCTGCGATGCTTAGATGATATACTATCAAAAGTTAGATAATCAGATAGAGGATAATACGAACCTTAGGATGGTACTGGAATGGACGACATGAGAGAGGGAGTAGAGGGGATTGTAGTGACAAAGTTGATGACGAAATCTCGAAGTCGTGTAGATGGAATGCGTGCCCTATGTCCTCTTCCCAGCTGTTCTGTCTCTGCTATAGGTTGCTCAGGTTCCTCTGTATCTGAAGTAACAAAGTCGTTGTCATGCTCTATCGGCTTCGTGTGGCGAACACTGTCGGCTTCGTGTGGCGAACTTGTCTCCTTTGGTGTTTATTATGAGCATAGGCGAGACATCTTATTACTCGGAGATGTGACAAGCTCGGGGGTTGGCCATGTAATATTTCGAAAGGATTTTTTTCCTTGAGCACTGATGAAGGTGTTCGGTTGATTAGATGACCATCAGCTAAGACACACTCACCCCAAAAATCGATCGGAAGATTTGCTTCAAAATGTAAAGCACACGCTATATTCAGGATATGATGGTGTTTACGCTCAGCTCTCCCATTTTATTGTGGTGTGTGAACATACGAAGTTTCATGAACCACACCTTGTTCTTTGAAAATTGTGTGAGACACAAGAATTTTATCCCGTTATCACTCCGTATGGTTTTGACATTTGAAAATTGTCGCTCAGTTAGTGCTAAGAAGTCTTTGATCTGTTGTGCCACCAATGTCTTGTTAGGTAAAAGGTATAACCAAACAGCTCGTGAGTGATCATCGACAATTGTTAAGAAGTAACGAGAACCACAAAGAGCTGTTGTTCGATATGGTCCCCAGAGATCACAATGTATCAAATCGAAAATCTCTTTTGCATTAGTAAAGCTATCAGAAAAACTTTGTCTGGTTTGTTTGGATCGAAAACAAATATTACAAGACTTGGTAAGATCAGTATCGTGTTTAGAAGAAGACTGCGGGATCATGCCAGTGGTCCGAGAAGATGGATGTCCAAGACGATGATGCCATAAGACTAAATCTTCTGAAACAGTTGTCTGGAGTGATGCCATTGACTCAATCCCTCGAAATCAGTACAATCCCTCTTCCTCTCTTTCACCCGCTCCAATCAGCATCCTCGAGGTACGGTCCTGTAAGATCATCAATTTATCATTAACTTGCCCAACCAGAAAATTATCTGTAACAAGTTGGCCAAACGAGATAAGATTAATGTGAAATCCCGCCACATAGTACACATTCTAAATGTGTAGCGTAGGTGTAAGTCGGACGGTTCCCTGTTTTGAGGCCATTGCCTCAGATCCCGCCGGTAAGAGTACTGGTATATGTGTAATGTCACGTGTATTCTCCATTGTGTCAAAGCGACCAGTCATATGGTGTCTGGCGCCTGTGTCTAGAATCCATACACATTCATTATTCTTACCCTTTAGATGCTCATTGGTTGTCCCCTTGTTGATCTATTTTTGAACAATGTTCCATTGTTCATCAGTGATTCCACTTAAGCCTTGTCGATTTGCATCAGTAATGGTGACGTTAGCCTGGACCTTTGCGGTGCTTTGTTTTAGCAACAGATGTCGTATTAGCCTTTGGTGTAACGCCTTTTATTGGTTCCGGTTGTTTTGTTGGTCGAATAGGGACCCTCGGTTTTTGACTTCCTTCCCACCAGTCAGGATAGCCAATGATTGTGAAACAACCCGAAGCCTCGTGCCCTGTTCGACCACAGACAGTACATTGTCGAGTGGGATCTTTGTTAATCAGACTAGATGAGTTTTTTTTGTAGATTGTTGTCGAGCTTGAGAAAAAAACCCCATTATAGGATTTTCCGGAGTCATGGAAGATCGGATGATTTCATTATCTGAGACTGTTTGATAAACACTATCAAGATCATGAAGAGGTGAGATTGGCGCAAATCTGGGAGCGTATTACTTCATGTGTGGCATCATCCAAACCTGACAAGAAGTCATGAACCCGTAACAGCTCTGTTTCCTGGTCCCTTGTTGAGTTCAAGTCACATTCACACTTGCCACAGCTACATTGCTTGGTGTTCATACAATCAGCGATTTCATCCCATATTTTTGTTAGACGGCCAAAGTACTCATCAACCGGAGACCCGTTCTGTTTGCAATTTGCTAGTGCGCTCCTTAGTTGTTGAAGTCGGGCGCCGATTTTGACTGAGTATCGCTTCTGGATGATGTCTCACAGGTCCTTTGCAATTTCCCTAGTTGAGGTAGTCGATCTCATCTTTGGTTCTATGGTTTAATTTGCTTTATCCATCCAACGATGAGATGTTTGTTTGCTGTCCAATCCTCAAGGTGTGGTGAATCGGCTGCCGATTTAAAAGACTGCCGTCAAGAAAGCCATACTTCTTCCGGGAACTAATCGCCATACAAAAGTTTATGGCCCATTCATCGTAATTCAATCGGTTAAGGAGATGTTGAGATATAACAGCTCTGGGATTGTCGTTCGATGATAAGTCGTATGGTGAAATCGTCTTGTATTTGAGGTCGTTTGCTGCAGGGGTAATTGACATTATTGATGATGAAAAGATGAATGATGTTTTTAATTGATGGTCTGTAACTCAACGATCACGAGATGCAGATGCTGAAGAAGGATGTGTTGTATCGCGATTTTGCAGAAACAACAAGATGATGGAGATGTTTGGAATTGATGTTCTGTGTTTCAAAAACAAAATTTCAAAATCACCGGGATTTCATGATGGTGTGATATGTTGATTTTCGATTCTGGAAAAGCAACAAGATGATGAAAAATTGGATGTTTTTAGTTTTATTTAGACTATGATATCATGACAAATTTAGTTTGAGATAAAAGTTAAGTTGAATATTATTGATCATGACGCTTGGTATTTATACCAAGAGAAGTATTTGGAAAATAGAAAAACATAAAACCAAAACAATCTAGAAAAATAACATAAAATCTCTATCTAAAATGTAGTATGATTTCCTAAACAATAGAGAAATCATACTCCAATACCAGATGACGAAAATGATAATTAAGATACACCGAAAAAATTGTTTTTAGAAAAAGGATACACCGAAAAAATAAGGTTGAAAGAAAGTTGCGATTCGATGGTGATGATTACTCTCGCGATAATCTTATAGATGGGTGCGTACGTAGATAGAATCTCAAAAATGTCATTCACTTTTCTTTTTAGGTTTTTTTCTTGGGTCAAACACTTTTCTTTTTAGAAAAGGTGATTCACTTTATACCTTATTTTGGAGTTTTCAAATATAATGCATAAGCTCCTGATTGCATGATCACGAATCATCTGTGAACTGGTGTAATTTTTGTGTGTCTAGACAGAGGCAGATCAATTTGCAAGTGTTCACCTACCCCGTTAATTTTCAAAATTTATATATATTCTATCAATTTGAGTTTATTTTATATACTGATAAATGCCTGATTGTTATGTAAATTTTGAATGGTCCAACAAATATAAGCACTTCGAACATTATATATTTGTAATATAATTTTTTAGACACTCTCAAACATACACTCGCAAAAAATATTTTATTGGGGTTACGAGAAAGATTTTTACCGAAAGAAAATATACTCTCAAAAAAATGTAAACAATAAAATTAGAACAATATTACTAAACTTATAATAGTTATATTATAATATATTCCCACCAATATATCGTTTATAAAGATAGTTTATTGCTACTGCAAGATAATTCAACCAAACAATGCACTATAAATATGATTTCTCAATACAACATTGTTGTATAATTACAAATATATAATAACAAATATTAGTTAGCATAGATAATTAACCAAACATCTGGCTAATAGATCAATGAACCAAAATAATTTATTTAATTGATTTTAAAAAATACAACAAAAAGGTAAATAACTTAAGCCACCGTATCCTTGTTTCTTAATTACCTCAAAGTTCAGTTATTGACTCTCTATTAATCATGTCTTTAACTCAATTTCATATTTCACTTCACACTCCTAAAAAAACTTCTTCTCTTTTTATTATTTTTATTGAAAACAGAAACAAAATAATTACACAAATCTAATTTATATGTTTTCTTTAAAAGATTAAGGAGTTGTTATTGGTTTATGTATTATGATTGAGAAATCCATTTATTATTTACAAATCCAAGTAAAGTATACTGATTTTCAAATTTAATGTATGAATTGTAAGGATAACAAAGAAAAGAAAAAAAATATGAATTTTAAATAGTATTTACAAATCTAGATGTTTTCCCTCGGATTTGAGTCTTTATATTTTAAAATAGAAATCCATACAAATTTGTTCAAATTCATTATGAAATTAAATCCATTAAGAAATCTGTATTATTGAATGACACATGATCTAAATTAAAATTTATAAATCATGAAACCAATAAAACATGATTTTGATACAAATTTTAAAATTATAGAGGTAATAACACTATATTTAGTTTTAATTTCCAAATCCACTAAAATACACCCATCAATAATTATATATTGTTGCATTTACTCAAATTAATGTGTTGTTTTTCCTTTTATGGATATTCTTTGCAAAAATAATCCATTGAGTGTAATAGTATATTAGGTAGAGATCTGTGCCTTGCGTGGAGTTAAGGTATCATCAAAATTCACAATTAATTTATCTTGTCATCTATATATATATATATATATCCTGTAATCAACCATTGAAAATATAATCATATATATATATATATATATATATATATATATATATGTGTGTGTGTGTGTGTGTGTGTGTGAAATTGGGACAATAGAAATATAGAATGACTACAGTTGTAGAAACCATAGATTAATAAGAACCTCAGTTTTTTTCTGTCACGATATATATATACTCTCTCCATATCACTTTAAGAAGTGTTTTGAGGAATTATTTTTTTTAAAATAGTTGATGTTCTCATTATAGGTAGAATTTAATATTATTTTAACTTTGTGACCAATTACAAAATAATTAGCATTTTCTTACTGGTTAAACTAGTTTCATTTAATGATATTTTTATTTAATCAAGATAAATTGTATAAAAGTTTGTATTTTTCAATCTATGTGCAAAAACCTTAAAAACACTTAAAATGGTACATATAAAGTATTAAAAAGACAGGTTAGCCCATATACATATAACTTCAACAAGTCTTTTTGTTATTAAAAAAAGTCATTATGTATGATTGTTACCGAGGTTCTTATTAATAATGTTGTTGATTGTCACCGATGTTCTTAATCATTAATGTATGATTCTTATTAATAAGAACCTCGGTAACAGTCATACACTAGATGTTAATCCGTGTCCCTGAGCGGATGTGAGTTTTTTAAAATATGCAGTATTTAAATATTACAATCAATACGTATTTTGTTATCAATAATATTTTTTGACATTTGATTTAGGGTGGACATTCGGATACCAATTGGTTCAGTTCAGTTATGTTTCGGTTTTTGTGAGTTCGGTCCGGTTTGGGTTTGAACTTAGATAATTCATTTAATTTTTAAAAAAGAAAATTAAAATTCATATATATTTTAAATTTCTCAAAATATAAAAATAAAAATTATAACATATAAATGTGTAATAATGTAAGCTAAAATTCTTAAACTTAATATAAAATTTTGTTTAGCTTTAATATTCAGATAAGAAATCAATAGATATTTGAAGTATTGGTATTTTGAGTATCACTTAACTATATTAAACATGTATTTTTAACTATATTTATATATTTCCAAGTATTTTGGACAACTTAATAACATCTTATATATTTTAAATATTATTTTACATATCAAATTTTAAAAATAATTAATATATGCTTAATTAAAAAATTAAAAATATAACATATATGAAAAAAATCTAACTTTTTTTAATATGTGCTTAATATTATTTTTAATTTCTTTTAATAATATAAAATTAAACAAAGAGAGTAGAGGATACAATTTTTTATCAAATATGTATGATTTATAATCATTAATTATCATATATGGTATTTTTTTTCTTTTTTAATCATATTAAGTAATTTTGTGGCTTTTATTTAAGGAAAAAACTTATGTAGCTTTTATTTAATGAAATATTTTAATACTACTTATCAATGTGATAATTAGTTTAATAAAAAGTATAATATATATTTATGTGGACCAACTTATTTTCCTAATGATTTCTAAAGATCATCCTAGTGATGACACGTGGACACAAAACATGTTGTAATGTTCCAGAACTAATATATAAGGGATAATGACTTTTTTTAATAACAAAAAGACTTGTTGAAGTTATATGGGCTCAACACTATTGATGGGCTCTTAAATGAATAAGTAACTATTGGTCCTAACTTCGTAACATAGAAATGATCTATATTATTGTTTGAGAAGTGAATTTGCTTACTTGTCATTTTCTCCATGATTTTAGGTTGAGTAATTAATTTTAGCAATTTTTTTTTAATTAGACTGATTAAAATTTAAAATCTTAAATAAATAATTAAATAATTAATTATTTAACTGATTGCATATTAGAATTATTAAATTATCTAAAAAATAAATGGAAAACATTTTTGATTAAAAAAGATAATTCCATGTATTTATTTTGTGTTTATCATATTTGTTTCTTATTTGCTAATTTTTATAGTTAGTAGTATATATACACATATAATAATTAAACTTCTCATTATACTAAAATATTAAAAAAATTTATAAAAAAATAAAAAATTGATATATATATATTTTTTGTAAACATAATATGGCCTGGCATGTATTTTTAAAATTATTAAATTTATTTTAGCATTAAAATAATATAAGAGTTATATTTATTTTTACTTGATTTTTCGTGGTATTTACATTTTTATTTTATTCTTCAGCATCAGGAATAATATTTTTTTTGTTATTTAAGCTGAAAGTTTTAATATTTGTTTGTTTTTATTTTTGTTAATTTTATTTGGAATGTAATTATCTTTTTTTTAAGAAAAAAAATAATTTCAAAATATCTGCGCCCAATGACCGAAAGATAAAATTTTCAAAAAATTAATTTTTTATTACAACAAATGTTTACGAAAATTGAAGATTAACTGTATTTCTTTTATTTTTTTTCAATAGTCTTGCATAGTTATAACTTTGTTTAAATTATCTTTTAAGAAAATATTATGTAAAGAAAATGTGATTAAAGTTTTTTAAATAAAAACGTATTTTCCAAATGAATTGTCTGAGGTATAGTTATTAAAGTTTGTAAGTCAAAAGACCATTTGAAAGTAAAAATTGTGTTTTATAATAAATAAATATTATTTTATAGGAAAATAGAAATCTATATTTAAAGTAAAAATATAAATTGATTATAGCTTATTTTATTATAAAATTTAAAATGAAAAGAACAATAGAGATCAAATGTTATGATCTTACGTTATATATTAATGTTTGTTTGAGCATGGTTGGTATGTTTGAGTGTTTATTCAGTTATTATAAGAGGTAGTTCACAATATATATATATATATATATATATATATATATATATATATATATATATCAATAATTTTATTTGATTTGATTAATATAACATGTCAAGTTGGGTTCAGTTTTATATTCTTATGCTTTTGATTTAATTTTATATTTTGTAGGTTTTGGTAATTCAAAAAAATTGGTTTAATAACATCACTTTATATCAATAATTATATATTTGTTTATTTAATTAGATCACTATTTATAAATTAAAATAAGAAAAACTGGTTAAAGATAACAATATATTTTAAAATATAAATATAAATGTTGTTATCTAAAAATAATGTTTTTAAATCAATAAAAACTAAAAATTTAAGAACCTAAAAGATTCATATAATACTATAAATTCAATGTTTAATTTAAAATTTTGATCTTTGAACTAACAATATATTTATTAATAAGTATTTATAAAAACATTATGCCCGCAAGTGCGGGCAAAACACATAATCATAAGTAACTAATCAACAACATATTGTTGGCAATAAACCAAAATAAACGCTCATCGTCACAAATTGAATAACCCGAGAAAAGAGGATTAGAGTTCATTCCTGGAAAGTCAATATGTTCGATTTACACCAAAATCTTATGAAGTTTATACAATCTGATTCTTCTTTCTATCTATCTCATTTACAGTTTCACGTTCTTTATGGTTACACTCCTATCTGTCGTCCACGAGTCTTTAAACTTCCCATAAAGTCACCGATTTATGTTTTATAGTTCAGTGGTCGTCCATTATCCACTTTGTGTTCCTTCATTCATGTTCACAAAAGGCAAATTATGTTTTTTATAACATATATAAATAAAAGTAGAATTGAAATTAAGAAACATACTTTGAGTTATGTGAATTGTATGAAATATGACAAAGTTTATGTGGTATATATCAAAACTTTGTATTCTCGAACAACTGAGAAACATAAACATTAACCACATAATTGGTTCGTGAAAAAATAATCAAAATATTATGCCTTATTTCAAAAGTGGATTGAACTGAGCAACTATATATTTTTTTCACTGTGGCGTGAATTTTATCTCATTGTTTAACAAACAATATATAAACTTGTAATAAAAAACTACTTTAACATTGCTGAGAACCATCTCAGTGGTTTACCCATCAGCATCGAATTATTTTCACCTTAATCTTCCTCATCATTTTGAAAGGTTTCAGATCGGCTATAGAATTGATATCATACCAGCCATTATTTTGCTATTTACCACAAGAGAGAATTGGAGTTCGATAAGATGTGTTACATCTTCTCTTACTACAGTATATATAAGGGACATATGTAGGGTAATGGTAAATAAAGAACATTATTATTGATAGCTATTAAGAACTTTAATACCTCGTAGGCATTGTATTAAAACCGAAGAAATAGGGTAATTTTCAATGAGAAATACATTCACACAAAACGCAATCCAATCAATTTGAATATATAGTATCTTCATAGAATATTTTTTTTTGCATTATATATTTTGTCTAATTTATAGGATATTTGATTTATTCAATCTACTTTGACTCATATAAATTTGCGCACAAAGACCAAAACAAATTAATAGAATATTTATTGTTAATAAATTATACATTTGTGAAAATAAGTAGGTCTTGACTTGTTTCTCGACCCTTGCAACGTTTTAGGCGATCAACAAACCCTTCGTTTCTGTCAGTTTATTCGGACGACGCCGGCTCTGGCGTCGGTTCGTATTCTTTCTTTTGTTGTTTTTCAATTCTGTGTTATAGTTTATTGAGTCAATAAGCATGATTTCATCAAAATCATCATCATCGACTTGTTCAAAAGACATGTCTTCTTGTGTCTTTAGTCCCTCCTCTTCCGACTATTTCTGGTGTGTGATGAATTTGTCATGGATAAACGAAACTCAAGTAAAATAAAGTCAAATAAATTAGTTTTATTTCTAGCATAGATGTGCATGTATTTTCATAATATTTATCAAAATTATAGTTGATTTTTAAAAGATATTAGAAACTAAAAAGATGATCAATAGGAATTACATACATAGCATAGCTGATAATTGTTTTTGTAAGCTCATGGGAAAATATCAATATTTACAATAATTAAAATATTTTATAACTTTATAAATAATGGTATGCCTTTGGTTTATTGAAAGGTAAAATGAAATTATTTTAAATAATCTTAAAATTGAGAATTCAGATTTTTTTTTGTATTATGATTATAGATATATTAAGCTGGGTCCTATTATGTTCCACAAACATAAGGAAAAGATAAAATTAAAAAGAATCAAAATATTAAGAAATTTTTTTTTAATAATGAAAAGGTATAACATATATACCTCATTGAAAGTATTTGCTGTTAAATATTTTTTTAATTATTTGATCAAAATATGCTTATCATAAAAAATATTTTTAGTTCCATATCCAATATCCCTTAAAACTCAGCACTAAAACTCTGATTGCTTTTGTAAAATTATATTGTATAAGTAAAATATAACTTATGGGGTTTTTTTGCAGTAATTTTAAATATTATGGTCAGCTAAATATTATGAAAAAAACAGTTCAATAATAATAATTATAAACTATTTTATTCAATTAAACATATATCGGTTTATGTTATCAACTATTTTATGTTATCATCTAAGAAAATAGATAGATATTAAAGAAAATATTTCTATTACTTTGATTTTCTTATATTGTATAAAGCGTGTTTTAAAAGAAATAATATTTATTTATTTAATATGAACATTATCTTTTTTAACCTTTTTATGAAATCACACTATATAAAAATATATTTTGTTTTCATCTAAAAAATTATAGATATAAAGAGTGTATTTTATAAGTTTGAAGGTATTTTTTTGAAATAGTATGTTTTAAAAGAATATTATTATTTTGTGAACTTTTCTTTTAATTAAATCATATTTTATATTTGTTTTAAATTTCATTTATAAAATTTATTAATGTTTCTTTTTTATAATATATGTTATTTGAAATAAGCAAAATGGAAACTAAAAAAATTAATATTAGTATTTAAATTCAATATTTTAATTGATTAAATTACATCTGAAAATAACCGCTGTTAAGAATTGACGTGAACGCGACACGTAGAAAACTGATTTCTCAAATAATATATATATATATATATATATATATATATATATATATATATATATATATATATATATATATATATATATATATATATATATATATATAATAGTAAGAAAATAGACAAAGCTAAACTGTCTAAACCAAAAAATTCAAACCGGGCTCTGTTTAGATAAGCCTACAAAAAAGCTACCAAATGCAAAACATGATGCTGGACCGGAGTACCCGTTGGAGGCCCGGGCACCTACGAGATTAGACAAGAGGAAGAAGATATGTAAGGACCCTGATTTTGCTGGTGGGCCCGTTTGGCCTCTATTAAAAATAAAAGTCTAATTCTCTCTTTTTTACTCGTCTCACATTGGAAGTTTAAGCATCGTATCTCTTTTCTCTTCTCCTATATAAGAAAGTCAATCCTTTCTTTTTGTCTCATCAAGTCAAAGTATTTTTTTGCGTGACAAGTTGTTGAATTATCCAATGACTAGTCACTAGTGCATTTTTCGGTGGGAATACCGGGGGAGCTTCCGGCGAGATTTCTGGGCGAGCTCCAGCGGGTTTTCTAGTAAGTTTGTCGCCTCCTTATTTCTAGTTATAGGAATCTATTTTAGGATAGTTCTATTTTAGGAATGTTTCTATTTTAGGAAAGTTTCTATTTTGAAAAACTTTATTTCTTGAGACTCTGAGCCTAAGGGGGTGATTGGTAGAGGCTGTAGGAGCTGTGGACAGCCTTTTTCATTTTCACAGCCCTTTTTAAAAGCAATAATGTTTTTATTTCCAAAACTTAATCTACAGCCAAAACATTATAAAAGGAAATAAATTAGTTTTAGAAAGCACTTTTTCTAGAGATTTTGGGCCCGATTGGTAATAGTTGTAGCTTTAAAATTATTGCTGTAGAAAAAAATCTGTAGATTTTTTGCTGTGGCTTTAGATTTTATTGCTGTAGAATTTTATGGAAAGCACTAAAAAATTGCTTTGGATATTTTGCTCTCCAGAGCACTTATACAGCTGTAGATTTTTTAAAGAGCTGTGAGTTTAAAAAATAAATTAAAGTTTGATTGCTCTAAATTTGGTGCTGTAGAAATTAATGGGGCTGTGGAAAGCACCCACAGCAACTACCAATCACACCCTTTATTCAGTGCTCTGAAAATTTTCTACAGCAAATTAAATCAAAGCCAAATCTAAAAATCTAAAGCTTAAATCTTTGAGCAGAAAAAAGAAAGCTACAGCCTCTACCAATCACCCCCTAAGTCGTTGACTCTCGTATTATAGTTGACCTTAGTTGATCATCTTCCGTTGTTCATTCCAGCTAGTTGCTAAGGTGAGGATCTATTTCGTAAATCTCGTACCAATGTAGAATTCTTTCTATCGTAGTTTAGATTTCCAAACATGAATTGAGTATGTTTGAGTCGTATATGCTAGTTAGTTGATTGATTGTAAACCAGAATTAGAGGTCTAGAGGATTCAACCATTGTCTGGAATGTGTGATGCTGAGTTATGAGATATATATATATATATATGTACATAGTTATGAGTAGAGACTATGTGCGAAGCGGGGATTTGGGGATGCATGATTTAGCTACGCTCTCAGAGACGTCTGGACTAGCGACGCAGCTTGTCTGGGGCGTAGTGCAGAGACGTTTGCATTGAAGCAGCTTTGTTTGGCGGGAGTACAGAGACAGACTGTACTAGCGATGCAGCGTATGTATATCCGTATGAGGAGATGCATGGTGTGTGGTCTAGCTATGCACTATCAGCGTATTGTTTGTTATGTGTGATGCTTTAGGCGTCTTGTTTGTTCATGTTATAGCTAAATTTCCATAGTGGGAGTTCTATTTACTCAAGTCAGTGTTTTGCGTAGGTAGCATCCCATACCTTACTGAGCGATTTCCATGTCGTTCATCCCTCTTTCCCCCCTCTCTTTCAGATGAGACCGACGAGCAGGAGTGATTGCTATCGGGTTGGTGCTTTTGAGAGTTTTATTTATCTTTATTTCGGACTTGCGGTTTTATTTTTTATCGATATTTTTTGGATTTATTGCTATTTATTTTTGAATTATGATGTTGTAATTATTTACAAAAAGTAATAAATGGAAATTTTAAGATATTATTATTTATTATTTTATTTTGAGAAATACAGGTGTTACAAGATAAGAGTCACCAGTTACATATGCCTTGCCACATCGACTAAAGCCACCACCCACTAGAACCATTTAAGATCTAAGCCAAAACAAGCACGACCGCTTCAGACGACAAAAGAGCAAAGAAAACAACAAGTAGGACAGAAATTATGTAGAAGAGAAAGATCCGCCTTTACCATTGTATGTTGATGAAAAAGGGTACAAGCGAGATGCTTTTGGACAAGGGAAGTGAGCCTATAAAACCCATCGCCACAGAAGAGACTCAAACTGCACCACGCACCCGTCCTATAGCGTATAGATTGAGAAGATAGCCGGAGATTTCAGCCACCATGAGCCCGCGACCGCATGCACCTCACTTTCCAGCTGGATCAATCCCTTCACCGATGTGCCGTTAGTCCAAAAAACCCTAGATATGGATTTCTGACTGAAACAAAGAATCAAGCTTGAGGACACCTCACTTGACCCTGTCCTCAAATATATAGCTGACCAAGCATTTGAAACCCTGAACCTCCGGAAGCCACCACTGCAAGACCGTCTCCTTGTGGATACTAGAGTTTTGTGGGGAAACTTTTTTTTGTAAAATGTTAAATATTATACTAAGATTTTCATTTTTTTTACAGAAGACACAATGATACTAATCGCGAAATGCAAGAAAGGAAAAATATAGAACAAATGATGATGATTTTAAACCCACAAACTTTAGGGTTTAAACCCTAAACTACTCATGTTAAAATCATGGCCAAAAAGCTACTAAATAGGGATATGTCTACAGTCTAATACATCTCCGGCGTTGTCACATATCAAGGATATTATGATTAGTATTTTGTGGAGGATTTGGAAAAGCAGAAATGCATTAATCTTCCAGCAAAAAGGATTTTCAGTGGTGGGCGGTTCTTAGACAAGCAAAAGCTGATGAAAAAGAATGGTCTGAGCATGCATTTGATCAACATGATAGATACTCAGAGATCAAAAATAGGTTGGACCTTCTCAGGTTGTATGGAAAAGACCTAGGGAAGGATGGTTAAAGTGTAATTGATGGTTCTTTCACAAACATTCAGACACCAGCACGAGGAGGATGGGTATATAGTGAGAGATTCATCAACTGGAACTTTTATCACCGCAGGACATGCAGAAGGAAAGATTGTTGTTTCAGCTTTAGAAGCAGAATTTCAAGCACTAACTATGGTGGCGTTACAATTCTGCCGGAGCCAAGGTTTCACCAAGATAATTTTTGAAGGAGATAACAAGAAATTGGTAAACGTTTAAAGGCTCTGCAATTTGACTTGTATAATTGGGTCAGAGAAATAAGATGTTGAATGACCAAATTCAGTGATATTGAGATGAGATGAAAAAAGAGACAGGATAATATGGTAGCAGATAGTCTCGCAAAAGGGATTAGGGATCATTCCTGCAGGCAACTCTTTTCAATCGTATTATATTATGTACCTAGTTTTATAACTCAATATTTGCACCAACACTTTGTATGCTTGGACATGCGAAATTAATAAGATGAAGTTATAAAAAAAAACTTGGTTACAGTTTGATATGATTTAAGCCACGAATTGTTCGTGACAAAGTAGTTACGAAAGGAAACAAGACTAAATTGTTGCTAATCATTAAAATATATTTTTTCCATGCTTTAGTTAATAATTTTTTTCATGACTGTTTATAAAATTAGCTAAAAGTTTGTTACAGATTTTTGTGACAAAATAGTCATAAAATAAAGCGTGGCTAAAATAGTGGCAATAAAAAAAATTTATATTGTTGCCATGATTTGGTCACAAAAATTTCCGTGACTATTTGTAAAATTATCACAAATTCATCAAGGATTTTCCGGGCTAAACAAATTTTACACCCAAAAATCTAAACACAAACTTTAAAACATTTAATTCTATAAAAGCTACATATTATAATTTAATTATTTATAAAATTTAAATTATAGTTTCCAAAAATAGTCTTAAAAATTAATCTCAAAGAGTAAACTCTAAACTTGAAGATTAGACCTTAGACCCTAACTTCAAGTCTAAACCTTTCATCTAGCATCATAAACTTCATATCTAATATAATTTTAACCCTTAAATCATACACTTTAAAACCAGATTACATTTATTATATGTATACTCACAAAATTTTAACACACAATCCATAAACTCTTATCTCTAATTGCAAAGTTCAAACTCAAAATAAAAAATCTAGTCACTATAATATAAGATATAATTCTTAGAAAATTTATAATTTTCAACAAAGTCTTAAAACTGTAAAAATAAACCTCAAACCCTATATCCTAACTTTCAATCTAAACTCCAAACATTAAATCACAAACTTTAAAAATAGAATTAACCAAAATATATTTACATTAATATACACACATACTTAAGTTCAAATCTTAACTCAATTTTAAACTTCTAAATTATCTATATTATTAAAATAAGATCTCTTTTTAAGATCCCCTTGATTTTTTTTTCTTACAATAAAAGCCTATTATAATCCTATAACCCCCTTGATTTGCTTCAGTAGTTACAAGTGTGTCGTATCTATATTTAAGACTAACAACACTAATTAATTTTAAGGATATTTATCTAACTATTTACCCATAACACTAAACATCATTCCATCTAAATAATGTGGGTGCATTGGTATATTCCTATATCAACAGAGTTCAACGGTCCTGATTAGTACATGTACACACGAACTGTGGGAATACATAAACGTTACACCCAACTGATTAATACACAAGTTGACAAAATTCAACTTTTACATACATTGACCAATTTTCAGTTAGTATTAACTTTCGCTTACATGTCAATCAAAGAATCACTAAATTTTGATTTGAGCTTTCAAAGAGCAGAACTATGACTATCTTTTTCTAAAATATTTATTTATAACATATTGTATTTATAAAATTTATATTTTTTATAAGTGTTTTTTGTTATATGTGTGGTAGTTGTTATATGTTTAGGATGATAAGTAATGATATATAAATGTAATAATTTAAATAATGATCCTTGCTTTAAAAGCTCGAAATTTGTTTCCTTTAAAAATCAAATTAAAAAAATATATTTGTTAATTATAACCTTATGTGTTATTTGATAACTAATTTTTAACAGTGTTGATGTTTTATGTTTGACAAATTTTCACTGGTTTGGAGACATAATTTACAAATATTTATTTTTATAGTCATACAAAATAATTCTGAAGAGTTGATTTCTAAAAAAAGTTCCTTGTATTAATATTTTTAGTTTATTGTGCAAAATAATTCTGAAGTGTTGGTTTCTTAAACAATTTCCTTGTCTTCATATTTTTGTTTATTGTAAACTATAAAACTTCCAAAGAATCCAAAAAACCACGCGTCTGTGGTCGGGTGGTTAAGGCGTTCCGTGGATCCCTAAGAGACCCGAGTTAAAATCCGCACCACACCTGATTTTCACAGCGCGTGGCGGAATGGTTTACCATTTTTTTACAAAGACTCCCAAATTTCTTTTTTGTAGCATATTTTGAAATTTGATTAAAAGTAATAAAAATAAAAATTTGAATCAAATATTTATGTTTTACTGTTTTTAGAATGGGTTTTCTAATTTTTTGTCAATAAAAATCAAGTATTTAAATGGGCTTTGATCTATAAATTCGTGAGACCCACCCAGAAGTAATCCAAATTTCCTACATATGACCGAATGGTTACAAAAAAAAAATAGAAACGAAAAGTAATAACAAAAAACTGATATTCATATTTTTTTACATGGCTAAAATGCTATACAACGTAAATAGCACATCCCTTATATACTAAAACATAAGTCACCTAACTAATCAGATTCTGACACATGGCTTATTTTAGCAACGAAAATAATTAATATGATGTTCTATTTATACTAAGTCACCTAACTAATCAGATCTCATCCAAATCTCAACCACTATGCCAAACCTCATTCATTGTTTGAATTGTCTATGATGTTCTATTTATACTAATAAATGTTTCTATGATTAGAAAAAACTAAAATAAATTGCATATAATTTCTAATTTACTATAAAAATCTAATGTGTAAATATTTTATGTGTTATAAAAAAACTAATGTGTAAATATATTCACAAACCTTCTTATTTCAAAATTTCAACCGAAGTAAACTTAGATACATGGACAGAAATCGGATTCAACATGAAACATGAAGGTAGATGGAGGAGATGAAGCGTTTTTGAGAGTTCGACGGTGTGTTTATGAAGATGTCGGGTTGGTCTCCGCACTGGTACATGATTTGATCCGACCCATATGTGCATATAATTATCGTTGATGAGGAATTACTTATTATTATCATCATAGGTTTCTCTTCAAATATATATATATATATATATATATATATATATATATATATATATATATATATATATATATTCACAAATTTCATATTGTTTCTAACATATAACACATATTGTTGGTGAGATTTCTGAGTGTATAGTAATGCTCAAATTTGAGATGGTATAGGTTATCTAATCTAAATATAACAGCCAATGTAACTCGAATCTCTATGAAAAGATTATCTCATCCAAATCTCAACCACTATGTCAAACCTCACCATTCGTTGTTTGGATTTCCTATGATCTTCTTTTATACTAGTAAATATTTCTATGATTTAGAAAAAAATTATACTATATAAAATTGCATTTAATTTATAATTTACTATAAAAACCTAATGTGTCAATATTTTATGTGTTAGAAAAAAAACTATTGTGTAAATATACTCACAAACCTTCTTATTTCAAAATTACAACTGAAATAAACATAAAAAAGTGGACAGAAAGCGGATTCAACATGAAACATGAAAGTGGATGGGGGAGATGAAGCGTTTTTGAGTGATCGACCGTGTGTTTATGAAGATGTCGGGTCGGTCTCCGCACTGGTACATGATTTGATCCGGCTTATATGTATAAATATAAATAATCATCGTTGATAAGGATTAATGATTATTACCATCATAGGTTTTCTCTTCTAATATATATATATATACTCAAAAATTTCATATACAGTAGTTTCTAACATATAATACATATTACTATCATAGGTTTTCTCTTCAAATATATATATATATATATATACTCAAAAATTTCATATACAGTAGTTTCTAACATATCTCTATATATTATTTGCGAAATGATTTTGCCACATGTCCTCTCTACAATCAGTTTCACAAAAAAATGATGACATGACATATGATTCAATATGACATGCACAATTGTATTTAATGTAAATATTTATATTTTGAAAATATTTATAGAATATGGTAATAACTCATATATTACATTAATGTCGATTTATATTTTTGGAAATATTTTTTTTAAATATGTTATAACTCATAAATCATCATTAAAATAAATATATATTCAAATATGGCATTAAAAATTTCGAAAATATCATTTAATTATATATTTTTAAATTATAAAATTCTATTACTAATTGTTTCAAAAATGTATTCCTTTTTTGAAAATTATTAAAATTTAATCGTAAATCATTAATTTTATATATTTACAAATTTAATAAACATTTTCTAATTTTAATTTTTGATAATTATAAAATTTTCGACTATAATTTTTTTAATATATTTCATTAAAATAAATAGAAATAAAAATCATTCTAAGATTATAATTTTAAATATATACATGCATATTCTTAAATATAATTTAAAAGAAAAAAAAATATTTTTATATAATTTTTATGTTAAATTAGTTAAAATTGTATTAAAATAGTGATAAGAAGAACAAAATTTGTAATATTAATAAAATTTTAGTTTTAGACATAATTTATACTGTATCTATTAAAAAGTATTTTAATTTTTTTATTGCACACTCTACCATCAGTTTCACAAAAAATGGTGATATCCTCCTATATATTAAAAGAGAAGTCACTTTAGTGATTTCTGGTGACGTGTCTTTCATAGGTGAAGTTCCAAGAAAATTGTTATAATTTGATTGATCGATTATTTTTAATTTTTATTTATTTAATTTAGATCTAAATATTTCAGTTAAGTCTAAAATCATTTAATATCTCTTGCCATATAATCTACAGAATAAAAAATTATGGAAACCGATTCTCTAAATCATAGAAAGATTAATGATGTTTTATTTATTACTTTTAATATTTATAAACTATAAAATAATGATCAATTAACATCACTTTCCAAATGACTTACATAATATTATTAATAACTATTTATGATAACTAATTGTCGAAAGTATGGCATATAAAGCCATTTTTTAATTCAAATAAATATTTTGGATTCTAAATAACTTACATAATATTATTAATAACTATTTATGGTAACTAATTGTCGAAAGTATGGTATATAAAGTCATTTTATCAATTCAAATAAATAATTCATCGATCCCCCTATAAAAAAAAGTAACATTAATATTAAATCAAAAAGAAAAAATAATTTAATCTCCCTATTAACGTTAGTTGCGCAAGAATATTAGTTAATACATGTAATAATTAGTTTCTTTATTACAAATGGGAAGAATTCTCTTGATCTTATTGATTGATTTTTCAGATTTTATTTTTTATTTATTTTAATCATCGACAATACTAAAAAGGAAATCACTTTAATACTTAACTTTTGTGTTTCTTCTCGATTCAAATAACATCTTTTTGCGGTCATTGCTTTGTTTAATTTATTGAATACTCACTAAATATTTTAGATGTCAGAGAAACGAAATTAATTGACAAGATATTTTCTCTCCTAAAATCATGCATTTAAAAGTTAACTAGGTGGACCACCCGCACGCATGTGTGGGCATTAAGGATTCATAAGTTTTATGTATAAATATTATTAATATCTAATCGAATTATTATGTACGTAAAAATTTGTGTAATCACAACTTATTCTATATTTTTTTCTTTGCATCTTACTCTTGAACTCATTTTGTCTATACCTATATTTCTCTTCCTCTCTCTCAGATTTCATCAGTTTTATTGAATGTTTAAAAAAATAAGATTAAGATTTCAACATGTTTTTATTTTAAACATACGAATCGTATTAATACCCGCACGCATGTGCGAGCATTTATATGATTCATATGTTTTATGTATAAATATTTTTAATATCTAATAAAAATTTTATATATTACTAAAACTAAATTTGTTTTTCATATGTTTTACGTATTGTTATTCATATTTTTACTTTAAATATATTAATCGGGTTAATGCCCGCACGCATTATGTGTAAATATTATTTTTATAGAATAAATTAGATAATATTTATACATAAATTTGAATTATTAAAACATAAATGAGATATGTTTTATGTATTATGAAAACTAAATTGTTCTTCATACGATTCATATGTTTTATGTATTATTAAAAATAAATTTGTTATTAAATACATCTCTGTCTAAAAATATCAATACATCTCTGTCTAAAAATATTCAATACATCTCTGTCTAAAATACAATCACTAAAATAACATTTCACAGCATAAAAAATCAATGCCTTCGTTTTTTGTTGAGAGTGTCTTATTTATATAGTAAATTAGTAGACATTTTCAAATGATATATATCTTCTATGGGAAGCTATAAAATAGAATATATCTAATAAATATTATGCTTATAAGGTAAGATTATTTTTGGAATATCTTGAAAGTGAAGGTGAATTTCAGTAGGAAAAAGAGAACATCTCGAGAATAACTTGCACCAGAAGTTTAATTAACAAATCTTATTATATCCAATTATCTCGTTCTTTCCTTTTAAAATGATTAACAATAAATATAGTATCTGAACTTTCCTTTTAAAAGAAGAATGTTTGTGTTTTAAGGCCTTGACATTCACCTCTATATATGAAGTGAATGTTCTCATATTAAAGACGCCAAAGTAATAATCATACAATAAATAATGAAACCGTTTAAGGAAAGATAGTATATTTGTATTATCATAAAATGATATGCATATGATATGATTTTAACTTACGCAAAGTAATTAATATTATTAAGATAAGTGAATAAAAATAAACAATCTAATTACATAAATCGTTAAATCGCATTAAGAAATGTTATCAATATGATATCAAGAGTGGATGGTTTACTTTGTAATAAGAAAAATTATTAATACATGTATTAATTAATATTATTGTTCAATAATATCTAATTAGGTTGTTTGGGCTTCACGTGCAAAACCAGGAATAAGGTAATTATTATCCCCTATTCTTTACACATGCAAAATCGGGAATAAAGTAATTACTATCCATTATTTCAGAAACATTTCTGATAAAAATAAAATAAAAAACTATAGTATTGTAGATGATTTTAATAAAATAAAAATATATTGCTGTCGATGATCTAGTTAATTAAGCGAATTAAAATGGTGTTATAAATATTTATAACATTTTGTCTCACAAAATATTTAGTGAACGACTAATCAATTAAGAGAATTTCTCGACAATTAATTTCAAAATCTCTGAAATTTAAAATATTTAGTGAGTATTTAATGAATGAAACATAGAAATGATGAAAAAGAATGTTCTTTGAATCGAGAAAATACAAAAAGTAAGTATTTAGTGTTACTTCCTTAATAGCGTTGTCGATGATTAAAATAAAAGAAAAAAACAAATTCAAAAAAATCAACCAATAAGATTAAGAGAATTCTTCCGGTAAGCTTTGTCTGAGTGTTATCTGGAAAAGTGAATTCTCTTTTAATATATAGAGGAATTGTAATTAATAAAATAAAAAATCATTGGCTAATCAAACTATAACAATTTGAAAAGTTCATTTATGATCAACATGTAATAAAAAATCACTTATGTGACTTATCAATCAATACATAGTAGGTTTATATTTTTATAAATAATTTATAAATTTTATAAACTATGATAAATTATGATAAATATATTTATTTAACAAAGATAAATAATTTAAAAATAATATTAATAAACATGTTTCGATTTTGTAATATTTAAAATGGTTATTATATAATTATATTTGAATAAAATTCATCAAGTAGAGTATAAAACTATTATAATTATATTATATACATTTTTTTCATTATATTTTATAGTTTATAAATATTAAAAGTAATAAATAAAATATTATTAATCTTTCTATGATTTCGAAAATTGGTTTCCATAAATTGTTATTTGTAATATTCTTTAGACTATATGGCAAGTGATGTTAAATAATTTTATACTTACGTTAAGTTTTTAGATTAAAATTAAATAAATAATAATTAAGAACAATCGACCAATCAAATTATAACAATTTTTTTGAAACTTCACATATGAGCGACACGTCATCAGAAATCAATAAAGTGAATTCTCTTTTAATATATAGGAGGATATTTATGGTGAAACTTGTCAACCAAAATTCTGGTGCAATCTATTCACGAGATGTTCTCCTTTAACTTTATCAACAAGATATTCCAAAAATAATATTACCTTATAAGTATAAGATTTATTGAGAATTTATTAAGCAATATTCTACTTCTTAGCATATCATGCAGTATACATCAATGAGAAACATCCACCAATTTACTATAAATAAGACATTCACAGTAGAAGAAACGAAATCATTGAACTTTGTATTATGAACTTTTAATGTTAATAATGTTCTGAACTTTTTTTCTTCTTATTTTAGAACATTAAGCTTTTATATTTCATGAGAGCTGATTTTTCTTTTGGTTTATATGCAGATACCTTATTATGACGATTTCTCCACTGAAACTATTTATGATTTGATTGTACACTTCTTTGATATATCATTTCGATAACATCTTTGTTCCTCAATCTGGTAAAAAATTTACTCAATTTGATAACATCTCTCAGCTATATCATTTCAATAACATTTTTTTGTGCTGTGGATACTTTTCTTTTTTCGATTAGTAGATTTATATTATTGTTTAGAATTATAAGCTTATATATACACATATTTTTTTTTGTTTGCTGATTGTGATTTTGTTTTATATATTTTTAGAGATGATTTGAGAGAAGTGTTCATATTTCAGATCTGTAAGAGTTCACCATTCCGATCCTGCAAAAAATGTGCGCTTAGAATGGTATTTTCTCTACTGTACATCAAAATTGGATAATCACATTATATTTTTAAAATATCTATAGTAGGATGATATTTTATCTACTGAAATAATATCTTATTTGCTAATCTCATGCTTTAATATTTTAACTTTAAGGACAAGATTTGTTAATTAAATCATTAGTGTAAACTATTCCCGAGATATTTTATTTTATTTTTAAAATGTAATCTTAGTAACAATATATTCCATAAATAATACTAACTTGTAGAGGGAGAGAGAGGGAGAGAGAGAGAGAGAGAGAGAGAGAGAGGGAGAGAGAGAGAGAGAGAGAGAGAGAGAGAGAGAGAGAGAGAGAGAGAGAGAGAGAGAGAGAGAGAGAGAGAGAGAGAGAGAGAGAGAGAGAGAGAGAGAGAGAGAGAGAGAGAGAGAGAGAGAGAGAGAGAGAGAGAGAGAGAGAGAGAGAGGGAGGGGGGAGTGAGGGGGGGAGGGAGGGAGGGAGAGGGAGGGAGAGAGGGAGAGGGAGGGAGAGAGGGAGAGGGGGGGAGAGAGGGAGAGGGAGGGAGAGAGAGAGAGGGAGGGAGAGAGGGAGAGGGAGAGAGAGAGAGAGAGGGAGAGAGAGAGAGAGAGGGAGAGAGAGAGAGGTGGAGAGAGAGATTAGTGTTTATATATCCAAAATTTTTGAGTTTATTGTTTAGGATTTATCCGGTAAAGCCAACGGGTTAGAGTACACTCAAGGGTTTAACATTTTACCAAAAGTTTAGAGTTTAAAAATTAACGAATGTAGTTTGTATATGTTTACAATAAAAAATAAAAACTAACAGCAAAGTAGATTGAATTATATAATGTTTAGAAGGTTTATTGTTTTCAACCACAAATAATGAATCATAACAATGTGATTATTATACATGTAATATATATATATATATATATATATATATATATATATATATATATATATATTATGCATATACATATCATTGTATGTAAAAATAAACTAACCATGTAAAATTAAACTAATCATAATATTAATGTCCGCATATGCCATACAATACCCGCAGTCACTCCATAGAGAGTTGGATATTTAATCGTCGAGTTAATAGCTTTGATAAGCGGACAGAGTCTGATTCGAAAATCACCGACTGCAATTCGTATCTTCTCTCTGCTCAACCCGCTTCTAACATTATTTATTCCATATTTTGAACTTTTTATTCCATATTTTGAATTTTTTTTGTCCATAATTACTTTCTGAAATGGTAAAATAGGGTTTCAATGGGAATGTAGTGATAATATAAAATATGTTACCTCTGAAACTATACACTATTTATTCCAGATTTTGAAAATTAAATATCTTCTTAAACATACAAATTATTTTGGAACGTTGCAATTATACATACACACAATAAATGCCTCTTGATACTGAAGTTACTTTTTTCCATCTTGTCCATGTAAAATATTGAGTACCAACATTTTTCTGTACCTGATGTTTTCTCCAAAAGGACGGTGGTATTATGATATAAAATCTGTTACTTCTAAACTATGTATTACGTAGTCCATAATTTGAATTTTTTTATGTCCGCACATGGTGCGGACCGGCCACCTAGTATCTACTAAAATTGATGACTTGATCTATAATTAAATATGACATGGACAATTGTATTTAATGTAAATATATCTATTTTTGGAAATCCTTATATAATATGGTAATAACCTATATATGACATTTAGTGTCGATTTATATTTTTAAAATATGGTAATAACTCAAATCATCATTAAAATAAATATATTCAAATATTGCATTAAATTTTTGAAAATATTATTTAATTATATATTTTTAAATTATACAATTTTACTACAAAAGTTTTCAAAAATGTATTCGTTTTTTTGAAAATTATTAAATTTTAATCGTAAATTTCTTATATATTTACAAATTTAATAAACATTTTCTGATTTTAATTTCTCATAATTATAAAATTTTCTACTACAATTTTTTTTAATATATTCAATTAAAATAAATAGAAAAAAATATATCTAAGATTATAATATATTCTATTAAAAAATATTTTAAATTTTTTTATTGCACATAGTGCAGGAGAACACGTAATTATGAATATTTTGTGTGCACTAATATACAATCAGGTGAGATTCCTGAGTGTATAGAGATGCTAAGGAATTTTATAGGAATATACTCTAATACATAATTATGAATATTTTGTAATTTTATTTTATTATGTTGGACACATCTCTTGTGATTTATTGATAAATATAATGAGAACAAAATATCATTATTTTTTTCCTAAAACACTGAAATATTCACCAGTATATATAGAAAATTATAGAGAATATAAACAACGAATCCGCTTGGCATAATGGTTGACATTTGGATGAGTTAATGGTTTAACGTCTTTAGTGTGTTCTATTCTCCTACCCCCAACCATTTTTTGTTGATATTTTTAGTAATTATTTATTATTTTAAATCTAAAATTTCTTTTTTTTTTATAACCACGGATAATGAATTACTCAAATGTAAGAGGGTCTGGCTTATCTGACTAAAATAGAACAGTTAATATAACTCAAATATCTATAAAAAGATTTTGCAGTCTTAGTAAAAGAAAATCAGCAATTCTATTTTTAGCTCTTGGGATGTGAAAAATCTTGAATTTCAAAAAGATTTTGGGAAATCTTGAAACTGGATATGGCAAAGAATGCACATAGAATTCTTAAAGAGACATGTAAGGAAATGTTAATTAACAGCTCAAAATCTGTTATTTCTAACGGAAAACTGATCATTATATGTAAATGACAGATTTTTTCAGTTCATGTATTAAATTTGCACTAATTGAATGTTCATGTATGTTTTGGCACAATGTACGTGTGAATGTAGTGATTAAGACAGTTGGACTTTGCTGATGTAAGACCATGATTATCGCTGATCCTTAAGGGGATTTTTAAACTAAATGACTGATTTAATTAAATCAAAAATAAATAAAAAGGTAATAATCGATCCTTATTACATGATTCTCGCGACCGGTAAGAAAGAAGTTCTTTAACCCACGTGTCAGCAAATTGGAAACTTTGATTTTTTTTCCTTTTTTTTTCTTTTTGTTTTCCTTTCTTTCTCTCCTCCTCTCTCGTTTCTCTTCGTCTCCCGTAGATGATTGCTTTTGTGAAGGGAAGCATCTCCTCCCTTCAATCGCCGGTGAAACACCGTAAAAGCAATGGTAGCCGCCGTTAACCGAGATCTCGCTGCCGCTTCTCCGGACAACACTTCTGTCTACAGCGAGGTTCAGTCGAGCCGGATCAACAACGCCCTTCCTTTGCCTTATGTGCTCAAAGGAGCCTTCAAAATCGTCGAAGGTCCCGCAAGCTCCGCCGCCGGGAACCCAGGTTAGGGTTTTCTCCGTCTGATCTGATGAAACTTTTAATACGGTTTTCCCAAATATTGCTTATCTCTGTAACTCGTGGGATACACATCATTTATATTTTGATTATGTGGAGTACATGATTATAAATTTAATAATGTGTGATTTCCAACACACATTCTTCACTATATTATCTTTTTAAAGATACGAACATGCATACCGAGAACATACATATATATATATATATATTTTCACTGGTATTATATTCTACAAAGACAGAGTTTAAACAAGCAGGCCCAAAAGATAGAGCAGAACAAACATAAAGATAAGGGGCCGAATAAGAAAGGCATGCGACACTAGAACGCCAGAAGCATCCCATAATGTTGGCCCAGAAACAAAAGAGTCCAAAGGTGAGCGACCACGTGGAAGTCTCCGAACGAAGCGGGACAGGTGGCCGAAGAAACAGAGATGTCATCCAACGGCACCGGCTTGTGGTTCGAGACAGGAATTCTGAACGGAGTCCACCGGAGCTTACCGGAAACAGGAGCAACGCTAGAACCATCGTCAACAACTCTTACTCGAAACAGTGCGCAAAGGTTCTAACACTGATGTTTCAAATCGATCCAAGAAGATTTGGTTTTGACATCATTCCAATCGATCTTAAAACAGCGAAAGCTTAAAACCAGAACATGCAGCCACTGCCATCTTAAAAAAATTGAATAAGCTGAAGATGACATTATGACAAACCCTAACCGAAGGAACTTTCCCATCAAAAGATCTTAACTCAATAAAATCGATAGGAGATCGAAGAATCATAAGAAACCCGAGAAGTAGAAACAAGGAAAAGCCCGGACAAGTCCGACATACAGCTAGCCGGGAACATTAAAGGACGATATGCCGCTAGAGACAGGTGCCAGCCAACGGTGCTGTGAAAGCCACCGTTTCCGCAGGCGGAGCCCGAACGTCGGGAGTCGTATCACCAGAAAAGAAAATACATTGAATATCACAGCCAATTTTTTTTAGTTATTCAATGAATAATAATTTGTTTTGAACGTCACTGAGTGCAATTTTTTCCTAAAATTAAGCCAGCACTAAATCAGATAAGATTTTGGATCTATAGCTTATTGGATCAATCGTAGTTAAACAATAGAGAAAATTAATAATAAGATTTATATATATATATATATATATACACGATAAAATATAATAATATTAGACAAAAAAATGTGAAATTTATATTTTGTTTTACATTCAGTTTTATCGGAGTAATTTGTTATAACAAAATAGCAATCATAAAAAAATTAAGATGACTAATACATAAATAATTATGAAGAATACACTAGTGAAGTGGAACAAAGTCTGTGTACCAAGAGAAGAAAGTGAAATTGGATTTCGTATGATCCACGAATTCAATCTGGTATTATGAACAAAATAATTATGGAGGCTAGTACAATATCCTGACTCGCTGGTTGCTCGAATCTTGAGGGAAAGATATTACAGATTGGGCTCGCCATTACATATCACTGAAAAAGAAAATACATTGAATATCACAACCAACTTTTTTTTAAGTTATTCAATGAATCTTGATTATTAGAATAGTAGTACACTTTAAAAATACCCTTTAATATTCAGTTATTTACAATGATATGATGCTGAGAATTTAATTAATCTTCATATATTAGTGTTTGTTTTATCCGGTTTATTTAATGTGTTTTTCTAAAACTAATTGAGCTAAATGTTGTTATTAATCTTTCTATATTAATGTCTGAAGTATTAAATAATCCTAAGTTGAAGTTATAAA
This sequence comes from Hirschfeldia incana, assembly GCA_026261945.1. Classification (NCBI taxonomy): domain Eukaryota; kingdom Viridiplantae; phylum Streptophyta; class Magnoliopsida; order Brassicales; family Brassicaceae; genus Hirschfeldia; species Hirschfeldia incana. The sequence goes on along the minus strand of JABCMI010000013.1, from coordinate 4,743,341 downwards.
TGTTTTTTCCTAATTTAATTATATCATTTTTGTCAACTTAATTATATCATTTAATAAAGTAAGTTTAACTAAACTTTCATATATCTTTATATATAAAGTTGACTTGTGATGGCACCACGATCAACCACCTCATCATTGTGCATAAGGCATTTTGTGACAGCTGTCATATAATTAAGAACTCTATATGTGGGTTTGCAAATATTAATAAGTTCGGCTAAAATTTTACCGAGTATTGATTCTTTATAGTTTTCATTATTTATGAACTTTATTGGGCTATTCATTTTTTATTTAGTTTTGTATGAGCCCTATAGATAGAGACATGAATTGGTATAGAAAATTTGAGTTTGTCGTCTTCTTCAGTCTGAAAACTATGGGTTTCAACAATAAAATTTCAGCATGTCGAGTGATATGAAACGTCACGAAGAAATTTCGTTGTCAAGCTTCGATGGAGTCGAAGCGTCTATGATTCCTATCTTCTGATACGTTACAAGATATCCTCATTCATCCCCTTTAGGAAACCTCTTAATTCCGTGGACGCACATCAAAAACGATTGATCATTCAATGCTGCTTATCCATCCTATAGTCGGTGTTTCTCAACCTATAAAAAGGTAAGACCTTCTACCTTGATCTCATCCTCACAGTTCGTGGTCATCAAAAAAAAAAAGAGAAAAAATTGCTGTCTAATAGTTTTGTGAGTTGATGGGGATGGATATACCCCTCCTTGATTCAAAAGTTCTACCATTCTTAATCTCATATTCAGATTAAGAGCCTTTTTGAAATTTTTATAATCAGATCTTTGTTGAACATTTTTGAGATTTGTTTTTTTTTTAAATGCCAGAAATCTTTGTTGAAATTTTTATATTCAGATCTCTTATATGATTGGTAGGACGAACATACTATTTTTTGGAACAGAAATCAATTCTTTCTTTTTGCAGGATGGCTGTTCTTGAATGCCAGGTCAGAGACAATATATTCCACAAACACACAAATGCAGGGGAGAACATTGATTGTGGGAACATCTTCAAGTGGTCTCACCTCCAAAAGATGGAAAATCAGCAACTGTGAGAACATTTTCAAGTGGTCTCACCTCCAAATGGCTCCAGGCTCCAGCAATGGCAACTACCAAATGACCAAGAAGGCACAAGTGGATTAAGTGAAGATAATGAATTACCTGGATGCAGTACTTTTTGAATAATGCTTATGAATCGACGTTGTTTTCGTTCTTTTTTTTAACCTTTGAGTGGGTTTTGATATTTTTTGAAACTATCTATAAAATGCTTATATATCACATCTCATTAAATAATTAAGATTGGGTTCGCATGCTAGCACATATTTTCATAATAAAATTAAAATGCTTATTTATCACATCTCATTAAATAATTAAGATATATGTACATACATGTACGCTTAGTCCAGGATTAAGAGAAGGTGTATGCTTATTTATCACATCTCATTAAATAATTAAGAGAAGGTGTTATCATGTTCAAAAGCGTACATGTATGTACAATATATATTTGCAAATATAGGTGGTACAAATAAATCAAAATATATGTCGGACATGTTGAAGAAAAAACTTCAAAAAATAAATGTTCTAAGACCCTTAAAATTATGAAATTATTGGTTCTCAAGCTAACGTAAAATCTAATCCGTATATCTTTAACAATTATTTTACATTAAAGATAAATAAGAAAGATAAAAAAAATTAGACCATACATGAGATTTAATTCATTATTTATTTATTTTGCTCATTATGTTATAAATAGCTTTTAATAATAAAATAGCAAGTTTTTTTTGTGAAACACCTAAAAAGAAAGTTTTTATTATTAAAAATTTAGTTAGACAAAACAATGAAAATAATTTTAAAATTGCCCAACAGACATATATTGTTATAACACATATCTATGTATACATATATAAAAAAATAAATACTTAACATATAACAAAAATTATAGAAAAATCTCGGGCGTAGCCCGGGCCGACTCTAGTATTTATATAAAATATATATTTTTTTTCTCTCCTTAGCTATGCCACATTGGATTTCATGTCATAAACTCGAAGGCTCAAAGGACAACACGTGTCCCAGCATCCAAAACACATTGTTTCATTTAACTTTAGTTAGATGGGCTTCGATCTTTTCCCGTTTGTGTTAAGTGTTTGGATTCTTCTTTGACTCATCTTTTCTTCGAGGGTTTCTCTTGAGTAGTTTCATCTCAACGGCTGCAAATAACAATGCTAACTACACAAGGAATGGAGCTTCTCCACTTAACTGATTCGTTGTCGTCATATTTTACCGCACTGGGTAACAAATCGGTTAAGGGACATTTTCATACCTATTCATCAACGTTTCGAACCAATCGTTTCCTGATCTCTGCATCGTTAGTATCGCAAAGAACCTCACAGGATTGTGCCCACATTCAAATCTGTTTCAAAGTTGTAAGTGAATAAACAAACAAAAAAACAAACAGATCAAAGAGACAAGAAGAGTTACTTACCTATTGAAAGTCTGTGGCTTTGGTAATGAATCGGAGTAGCAATACGAGTTGGAACAAGTTGCGTGGTTTCGACACTAAACTATTTTAAGCAGACAGAGAAAATGTAGAGACCCCCGACCATTGCAAACACCAAAACTATCATCCTTAAGAACATAAGTGATCCCTTTAGTTTTTTTTATTACAATCGTTGCACTTTCATGTCTACATCAAACATTTAAACCTGAGAATATGAGTAAGCCCTTAGTGATTTAAAAACCATAACTTTAAATCTTATGAAGAAAAAAAAAGATCTTGAACGTTGATTCCAATGATAAAATTAACATGCAGAGAAACCCAGAAGCTTAAATCACGAAAGATTAAGAGATGACTTTTCTAAACAGATGGACTCCGCCATTGATGCTTCTGGAAAGTGAAAAAAAACAAACTACATCTATTAACTGAAGTAGGAAAGAAGACGAATCAAGGGAGGAAAACGAAGTAGAAGAGCAAGACGAAGAAAAATTAAATGAAAAGAAAGATTAGATGGTGAAGAAGAAAATGCCATAAGGTGGGGAAAGAAGAAGATGAGGTGGTGAAACTAAGGAGGTAGTGAAAGGAAGAAGAAGATTAGGTTTTGTGGGTTGGAGTGAAACAGTAAATGTATTATTTTTTCTTTTCTTCCTTTTGGTTCAATTAACCATTCGTTTTATAATATCCCTTGGTGACACAATAGCTAAAGTTCATTACCCAGAATATGGACATTTGACCAAAAAAGCTCGATAATGCATTCACATACCAATTTGGTTTTTTTCGTCATTCACATTCCAATTAAACTAGAAAGAATATTTACTAGACACCCACAAACACTACAAGAAAACATCGTTATTCTGAGAGACATTCCGAGGGAAAATGAGTTCCTCGGAATTTTCTGACCAAAAACCGAAGAAATACCGAGGAAACCAAAAAAATGTAGTTTCCTCGGAATTTCCTTGGAATTTTCCGAGGAAATTCCGAGGAAGACACATTTCCTCGGTATATTCTGAGGGAATACTGAGGAAACTATGTACGTTGGAAAAAACCGACGAGGATTTTAAAAATTCCGAAGATATTTTGTAGCCATTAGGAGAGTCGTTGGGGGATTTTAAAAATTCCGAGGAAATTTCGAGGAAGTGTAGGTTCTCCTCGGAATTTCCTCAGTATGTTGGCAGAATTTCATCTATAAATACAGCCACCCCTCTTCCTCTTCATTCACTCAATTTCTTCTTCTTTTCTCCTACTACCACGAATTTGATTTAAAAAAACATGTCTTCTTCAAATTATTTTCGTTCTTGGATCGATCGACCTCATTTGGATCCGGAGACGAGATTGCTTACGGAAGAATACCAATGAGGTATAACCGAATTCATGGGGTTAGTTCACCGACAACCGGAAGCAAAAACATGAAAGTTAAGATGTCCTTGCTCTAATTGTAAAAGTATAAAGGTTATTAAAGAGTGGGATGTTTGGACTCATCTATATTTGAGTGGGTTTACACGAAGTTGCAAAATTTGGTATCATCATGGAGAAACTGATTATGAACTTGGTAGTACTAGCGAACCTCAGCCGGTGGTTAGATTAGAAGAACCAATTAGAATGGATGTAGATTATGGTGTAGGTACTGAGCAGATAGTAAATGATCATTTTAGAGGGGAAGATTTACCCAATGCAGATGATATGAGATTTAATGATATGTTGGATGCTGGAAAGCAACTATTGTACGAAGGTTGCAGAGATGGTCATTCAGCTTTATCATCTGTTACAAGACTGATGGGCATTAAAACAGATTATAACTTGGCTGAAGATTGTGTGGATGCGATAGCTGATTTTGTAAAAGGTATTCCACCTGAGGATAATGTAGCTCCAGGTTCATACTACGAGGTTTAGAAACTCGTAGCTGGTGTTGGTTTATCTTATCAGGTAATAGATGTATGCAGCAATAACTGCATGATTTATTGGAGAGCTGATGACCAGCGGATTACATGCAAATTTTGTGGGAAGCCTCGTTATAAAGATACGAGTGGAAGAGTTCCAGTGCCATATAAAAGGATGTGGTATTTGCCTTTCACGGAAAGGTTGCAGAGGTTGTATCTTTCGGAACGAATGAGATGACATGCAGAGCACTCAACAGATGGTGAGATTAGACATCCTTCATATGCAAAAGCGTTGAAGCATTTCCAATCAAAGTATCCCAACTTTGCGTATGAGAGATGAAATGTCTACCTTGGAAAATGTACTGATGGTTACATCCCGTATGACAAGAGTGGAAGACAATATTTTCTATGGCCAGTCATTGTTACACCATACAACTTACCCCGAAACTTGTGCTTGCGACGAGAGTTTTTGTTTCTCTCCATTCTCGTTCCCGGACCAGAGCATCCTAAGAGATCATTTGATATGTTACTTCAGCCCCTAATATATGAGTTGCAACAACAATGGGCTGAAGGTGCTGAAACACACGATATTTCGTGTAAAGAAAACTTTCAAATCCGAGCAATAGTAATGTGGACAATAAGTGATTTTCCAGCATATGATATGTTATCTGGATGGACAACGCATGGGAGACTATCATGTCCATATTGTCAAAATGACACTGATGCTTTCCAACTAAAGAACGGAAGAAAAACGTGTTGGTTTGACTGTTACCGACGATTTCTACCACCTGATCATCCATAATGTCGGAGTAAGACTTTGTTTAGGAAGAACAAGCATGTGTTTGATGGTCCACCTGAGGAAGTTAGTGGGAAAGGTTTGAAGACACAACTAAGAGATTTTGGTGCAGTGGACGCCAGACGTCAGTGGACATGAGCGTTTTCCAGTAGATGTTGTTGGAGAATTACATAACTGGCACAAAAAAAATATTTTATGGGATCTGCGATACTGGGAGGGTCATCAGCTAAGGCATAATTTAGATGTCATGCATATTGAGAAGAACTTTTTTGACAATCTCATGAATACGATCCTTAACGTTCAAGGTAAAACAAAGGATAATTTGAAGTCAAGAATAGATTTAGTCGATATATGTGCTCGTTCAGAACTTCATTTTGATGAGAATGGTAGGGCTCCTTGTCCCATTTACCGACTTGATGCAGAGGGAAAAAATGCGTTCTTTGATTGGATTTCAAACGATGTGGAGTTTCCAGACGGTTACGCATCTATTTTGCGTAACTGTATCGACAGAAAGGAAGAAAAATTTATTGGCTTGAAAAGTCATGATTGTCATGTGTTGATGCAGTGTCTCCTTTCGTTTGCCTTCAAGGAACTATTACCACGAAATGTTCATGAAGCAATTGCAAGGATAAGTGCTTTCTTCCGTGATTTATGCACGAGAACAGTGATCTCTTGAAGGTATTGAAAATTTGAAGAGTAACATAGCTGTGATTCAGTGCAACATTGAAAAGATATTTCCTCCCTCATTTTTTGATGTTATGGAGCATCTTGTTATTCACCTGGCAAGAGAATTGAAATTTGGTGATCCTGTGCAGTATAGATGGATGTATATGTATGAGCGGTATATGTTCCATTTGAAGAAGATGGTGAAAAATTTAAGTAGGGTGGAAGGTTCTATAGTCGCACAGATGATCAATGAAGAAATTTCAAACTTTGCCGAGTACTACTTCCCAGCAGAAGTTCAGACCAAAAACAGAAGACCTCCTCGGCATGATGATAGAGACGAACGGGCAACATATCATGTTAAGGTTCCAGACATTTTCACAGATGTTGGACGACTTGGCGGAAAACCAAAGGACCGTCGACTTACTGAGCAGGAGCGAAGTCATTTGCAAAAGTAATTGCTCACCAACTACGAAGATGTTGTTCAATATCAGAGGTAAGTTTATTATCTTACAAATTTTTATTTAGACAAATTGACATTTAAATCTTAATTAATTATATTATTGTCATCATATGTACATGATTTTCATAGCAGAAAAGCGGTTCGAATATAGATACGCCACAGAGGAGGAACTAGAAGAAATGGAGCAGAGATAATTTGTTGGATGGATGTTTACTTATGTGAGTGCCTTAAACAAATTAAAATATCATTTATCACATATTTATACTAATTAATATTTATTGATATAAACTACATATGTGCCATTAATAGGTGTCTGCTGGTTTGGCCAGAGGTGAAATATTTGACGAGTGGATACGCGAGATGGTGGTTGGCCCAAACTGTGTTGTGAAGTCATATCCGAGATTTTGTACTCGGGGATATGCATTCACAACTGAGAAGAGGAGACGTTCGCGTACGACCTACGATGCTAGAGTTTGTTCTGCATAAGGAGATAATGTATACTATGGACACATACATGAGATTTTGGAAATCAAGTATTTGGGCATGCTTGGATTGCGCTGTACTGTTTTCTGTTGTGATTGGCACGACAACACTCCAGATCGAGGTGTGAGAACAGATGCATTTGGTGTTACATCAGTACATTCGAGGCGAAAGCTACAATATTATGATCCTTTCATTCTTGCTTCTCAGGCCAATCAGGTAAGTAAATGTTAATTATTCATAATGATTGATCATAATTTATACTTTGCTAATTTTTTTTTAAAATGTTATAGGTTTGTTATATCAAGTACTCGCGGGTAAGGAACAGAGATGATCCATGGGTTACTGTTACAAGACTCAACCCGAGAGGCCGAGTTCAGTGAAGTTCTGAGCTGGAAGATCCACTACAACCAATCACATCCGGCAACTTAAGTGCAGCAGAAGATGTAGCTGAAGGTGGCCTTGTAGTCGATTTAACCGACTTCGCAGAGGAAACCGTCGTTCACACAGATGATGAACCCGTTATTGGAGAGTTTCACCAAGATCCAGATTCAAATTCATCTGGTGCTGATGACTCAGAAACATACTAGCTTCTTTTTTATTTAATAGAAATACTGAGGAAATTCCGAGGGACTTTAGGTTTTCCTCAGAATTTCCTCAGAATTCATCTTCTAGATTTAGGGCTTTGATTATAAAGTATTTTTCTTCGGAAATCCCTCGGAATATTCCGAGGACATTCCGAGGAAGGTGTGGGTTTTCGGTTTAAAACCCATAGTTCCTCAGAAATTTCCTCAGAATTTTCTGAAGACATTCCGAGGAAGGTCATGGTTTTCAGTATTTCCTCAGAATTCCCTCGGAATATTCTGAGGAAATTCCAAGGAAATAGGGATTTTAAACCAAAAACAATATTTTGCGGATTGAATAACATGTATATAATCTTTGTTAAGTGTCTTAACCAGATTATGAAGTCAAACTTTGGTGTTTTAGATGATAACAAACACTTTTATGATTACATAAAAATACACAACATAAGAGAAACACTTATACACTTTTATAAACGTTAAAGAGAATACAACCAACTATTTTTGAAATTTTGTTATTTCATTGTTTTTTATCATCTATACAAAGAATCCTCAATATTATGCATTACATTTGTATAAAAAATGAAATACGAGAAAAAAAAATCGAGGTTTTGAAACCCAACACCCTGTTTCCTCGGAATTTCTTATTCTGAAGAAATTCTGAGGAACATATGTTCAAACCATGTTTCCTCGGAATTTCTTCATAATATTCTGAGGAAATTCTGAGGAAACATGGTTCGTCGTAATATTTTCATTTACCTGGGTTTCCTAGCCGCCAAACATTTCGCAAAAATTAGATTAAAAGAAACCGAAAAAATTCTGAGGAACATTAAAAAAAATTCCGAGGAAATTCCGACGGATAATGTCCGTCGGACCCCTCATAAATAAGGGTTGCACGATCTTTCTTCCCCATTTCTCTCTTCCTCTCCGCGACGATTCCTCCTCCTCCATCGAATTCCGGCAAATCCAACCGTTAGATTCCTCCAAATCATTCCCAAATCATGTAAGCACCCTATCCCTCTCTCTTTTCTTCAAAAATCTAGTTTGATTATGGTTTGTGAGATTAGATTTTCAGATTTTAGGTTGTTTGATGGATAGTTTAGTATTGAATGTATAGTTTAAGTTATGATTGTTGTTTTGATTGTTATTTTAGTTTTTTTGGAATTATTTTTTGTTTTGGTTAAAATTCAAAACAATTTTGTATTTTTAAAACGTTTTTTTTTTATTTTTAAAAACGGTTTTGTATTTTTAAAACTGTTTTTCAAGTTTCCAGAAATATAAAAACATTTTTTTAAAAAAAAATTAAAAATATTTATAAACCCTTTTTCTGTATTTATAAACGATTTATAATTTTTTAGACATATATATATATATATATCTAAATCATGTATAATAAAAATTTTAATTTTTTTAATAATTTTATATATATATATATATGTATAAATCATGTATAATAACAATTTATAAAAAAATTATAATTTTCATATATTAATTATTTTTTGTGTAATTTTCAAAATATTTTTTATATGTTAAAACTATTTTTTGTAATTATTAAACTATTTTTATAGTATTAAAACTATTATTTTTAATCATTAAACATTTTTAATAGTGTTAAAACTATTTTTGTAGTTATTAAACTATTGTTTATAGCATTAAAACTATTTTTTTGTAATTATTAAAACTATTTTTATAATTATTAAACTATTGTTTGTATACTAAACCTATTTTTATAACTATTAAACTATTTTTTATATAATAAAATATTTTTGTAATTATTAAAAACTATTTATTGATTTTTTAAAATTTAAATTTAATGGAACTAATTTTTAAATATATTTTTTAATTTACAGGTCTTATGATGATCAGAGCCGGCTTCGATAGCGTTGTAGTCGTGCTGGTACGAGGAGCAACTCCGTTCAGGATTCTCCACGCCCCAAAGTTCCTACCATACATCTCCCTCTCCTTCTCCTTCCGCTCCTGTTGCTGGACCCGCTGCTGCTCCTACTCCTAAGGGTCCTCCGGGAGTGATGAGAGTTGCGGAGTTTGTTTGACAGCCCGATCGTGACCATCTTCCATATCTCACTCCGTATCCACGTGGACGGAATCAAACATGGTAATTAAACCAATTTTTTTTTTCATTAAAATTTGATTCATTTTTAATAATAATTTGTTCTTTTTACTAGGTTCAACCGATCCTTGAACGGGATCAGCGCTTAGATCAACGTATGATGTACTCGGCCCTCGACAAGGGACATCCGACTTTCACTGACTTCCCTACCGACAAGCAGCATATTTGGTTTCAACAGTTTGCGGTAAGTATTCTAATTTCTTACTTATATTTTTAATCTTTAATATAATTTTTCTACTAACTGTATTTCATTTTCAGCAAGAATTCAACTGAAATCTCGATGATACGTTGTATATCTATAACCACTTCGTCCATAAAGTTATGGAAAACAATGGGAAGCAGATCCACGAGTGGAAGAAGAAGTGGGAAATAAACAAGGTGGTTTTTTATTTATTAAACAATTTTTAATTTATTAAAATATTTCTTAATTTATTTAACATTTTTTTTATTAAAAGGTCCCAAAGTCGATGGACCCCAGGGTCTGGCAGGAGTTGGGTGTGCATTAGAGTAAGGATGAGACGAAAGAAACTTCTTCCACCAACCGTAGGAGCGACCGTAAAGGGAAGGGCGTCTTCAAGCATAACTTGGGTGCTCAATCTATTGCTGGTAAGCTAGTTGCTTATTATTCTATTATTTAAGTTTTAAAATTTTAATTTTTGTGAATTTCTCCTAATTAATAATGTTTGTTTAATTTATGTTTTTTTCAAGGCGGAAGAATGAGGGCGAGCTGGTTGATGATCTCGTCCTAATGAAGAGGGCGTATACCAACAAGAAGACCGGCAAGATTGATGATGGTGTTGTGAAGGAGGTGGTCAACCTGATCGACACTCAGGTGGAAGAAGAAGCGTCCCAGCTTCAAACTGAGGATGACGATTCGACGGGTTCGACCTACTTGCCTCGGGTTCGGATCAATGAAATCGTTGAATCAGTAAGTTCTTTTTTTTAAAGTTCAATTCATCTTTTCTATTATTTAAATTTGACACTTTTTTTATTTCAGTCGGTTCCAAAGAAGAAGGGACGTATGTTTGGTTTGGGTCGTCGGTCCTTATCGGTTCCGTCTTCTGTTGTACCACCGCGCTTCGTTGATCCAGATGTACTTATGGGTCAGTTGCAGGACAAGGATGATCGCATATCTGCGTTGGAGACTCAGATGGCAACTCAACAGGCGGGCTTTGAGACACAAAGGAAGCTGAACGAGCAAATGATGGAGATGATGAGGAGGTTGCACCCGAACGAGGTGTTCCCGAGCATGCCAGACCCGAACGCCCGAAACCCGAACGCCCCAAACCCATAAATTTTTTTTTCAAAAACTCAGAATGTTTTATTTTTATTTGTACGACTTTAAATTTTATATAATATGTTTTCAATTTTAATTTTAATTTTAAGTTTTTAATTTTATATTTTCGAATTTAAATTTCAAAATTTAATTAAAAAAATATATATTTCGCCGGAACTTCCGACAAATTGTCCCTCAGAAGCATCATCGGTATATACCGAGGGAATGCTTCATCGGTATATTCCGACGACCTTTCCGATGAACCGTTGTCCTCGGTATTTCCGACGAATACAACTTATCATTATTAAATCATAAACCTCGAATACATCATAATTTATTTAAAATTATGATGCCTAATAAATTTTGTTATACTACAATAACTATGATAAATTTTAAATTCAACCTAGATGTATAGTATAATAATATTTTAACCATTTTATATACAGAATTCAATAATTTTAAATATTGTGTACTTATAAAATAATAGATATTTATATTTAATACAACATGTAACTAATTGTTAATAGAAACACAAGCAATTCTATTTTTTTCTCAGAACTTAATGATTTTTGGTTTTATCAATTTAATAAATAAAATAAAATGATGTGTGGAATCATTTGTAATTTTTTTTAGCTTCCACTATGATTTTTTTTTTGTCGACAGCGTTACAGACTCATGTGGACTCTGTAAACCAATGTGGGTGCTCTGTATCCATATGGACCGTAAACGACGTCTGTTGCCTCACACCACGTGCTAAGCTGTCCGCCTTCTTGTTTTGCGTCCTTGATATATGAATAATCTCCGAGCTATGAAAACTCCTCTGAAGATTCCACTATGATTAATTGATGTCAGTTTGGATTTTTTTCGATACTAAAACTGGATTCAAACAGGATTTTCTTTAAAATTAATTTAAAATTTAAATTATATCTGTATATAAAAAAGAGTTAATATTGTATTTGTATATTACCTTTGTTAAATATATGCATAGAAAAATGTTTTTTAATTAAACGAAAAAACATTAAATACGGTTTAGTAGGGTTACACTACACTAGCAATAATTAAAAAAAAAAGTATTTTGTTAAGTAAATTCAGTTTCATATGGTTACACTACACTAGAAAAAGCTGTAACAGAACCTAAATCTACAATAACATCAATATACACAATACACCCTAATGATTAACTCATATTGTCATACATGTATAACGACCTAAACGATGTCTTGCTACATGCAATAGCTCACAATATTCGAGAAAAGCATAAATTATTTTACATAACGACGCCAAAGATGGAATAACTCATATCTACGGAGCAGCCAAATGTTTGTATACAATGCTATTTTTTTTAACATCGAACACAATGCTATTTACTATACAGTATATTCTATAACATATAATGTTATGTAGAAAAGAGTTTGGGTTGACCAGCCAGTTGCATAAATTTAGTTAGAAACTTAACAAAATCAGAGTTAACAATTGTTACAATTGTATCTAGGCATCACCTCATGGAATTAGAATAACAAATTTTAATGTTATTTGACAAATCATAAAAGTATAAGAGAAATGATTATATGTTATTGGTGAATCTTTGAAAGGTCTTTCATGTTAATATTACAATCAAATGATATTATTTTTACAATTAAGAAAAATTGGTATGATACAATTTATTATTTCAAGTAAATTATAAAATTTATTGTCATAATTTAGACTATATTGGTGAATCTTTGAAAGGTATTTTTAAACTAAATATGTTAGTACTCCCTAAATTATTTTTATGCCAATTAAGTATGCTCTAAAAATAGAATAATTAAGGCTATTGTCATTTTTTATTCAAAACAAAATATTTATTAAAGACAACAATATGATCTAAGAATTCTTTTTATTATTTGTTTTTCTATGATATCGTTTTCAATCTACAATGATTATAAATGTTTCATAAAATTACTAGAAAAAAAATTATTATACTTTTCCACCCGCAGGGCGAGCAGACCCTAGTTCAATATATTTCCTAAAATAATTTAGCTAAATTTTAAAAATATTAAACTTTAAAAGAAAATTTTAACAATATTATGTAATAATTTTCAAATATCATATAATCCCACAGATTTAATTTGTACTTCCTTAAATTAAAATATATGTATTTATAATATTTCAAAAATATATGTTTAACCACTACAGCTATCATTAATTATTTCAACAACAAAACCTATTTATGATGAGAGTTAAATATGTTTGAATGATTTTAGAACAATATGGAATGTTTATAACCAAATATTCATACTTTGAATTATCCAAATCTTTTTAAAATATATGTTTAACCATTTTGGTTAATATTCATTATTTTCAACAATAAAACTTATATATACTACCATATGACATATAGGCTATATCCCGCGTTCGAAAATGCGGTCGGAGCGATCGTTTCCTCGCCGGAAAAACGTTTGGCGGAGCCTCACCGCCGTGATTTGGTATAATCGCTCCAAAACTTGGCTCAGAAAAAAAAATCAGATTTTGGTGATTTCGTGATCGAAATCTATATAAATCTCGTGTAGAAGTGGTAGTAGCTAAAGAAACTGAGTTTAATTGAAGTAAATAACATTAAAATGGTGATTTATGTTGAAAAATATGAAAATTCGGCTGCAATATTAGGTCTTGGTTAATTAGATCTCGAGGAAGAACAAGATAACTAAATTATGATTTTACCCTTTTATTAATAAAATAACAAAATAAAAACTCTTGAACCATCGAACCCAGATATAGGACAGCAATATGTCTATTCTAGCCGCTGGACTACAAGATCTTACGTGCTCTTAAAAACATCAATAAATATTAAACGTCTAAATTATTTACAAATATTTAAAATTTAAATAGTTTATAATAATTACGTCCCGCGTACTCTCCGATTACTCCCCACATTTCTGAAAACTCGCTAGGTCCGGATGTGCCGCATGCGTTACGCCTAGGTTTTGAACATTGGCTATATCTAATCAAAATATCTAAAATATTTTTACATTTAGGAATTGATTTCGTGTTAAAGGAAATCTTATTTGAAAAAATCAATTAGTCAATATTTTTGGAAGGTTTAGTGTCGCGTACGTGTTGATATTCTTACAGCACGTAAAAAAGTATAAGCTCTAAATATTTATGACGTACGGGTTAATATTTTATTACAAAATGTAAACTATTTATTCTTTTTTTGTTTATAAATATTTTAAATATGGTAAACAGTTAACAATATATATATATATATACGGGCCACCAGATTCATCGGTGTAACCAGATGTTCAAAATGAATAGGAAAATATTGAATTCATCTAATTTCAATAATTTAGCTAGAAATAATGAACAAGTTAAGTGATGGTTAAAAGGTGATATAAAATTAAAATATATAAATCAAAATAAATAATCAAAACAACTAAAATATAATTACATAAATATAAGATTTGTATTTATGTGTTGGCATAAATATAAATTATGCATATTGAAAGATAAAATGTATGAAACGTGTATAACTTTTATATATGTGTAGTTAATATATTTTTGACATATGAAAAATTCTGATTTTTGAAAGCGTGAGTAAAATCTGGTAAACTAATGAATCATATTTTTTTACAGTTTATACCCACTATCTTGTTTATTATACAAAGCCTTAATTAATATTCTAATTTCAAGATATAAACCACCCCAAATTTAGGGTTGAGATCCAAAATATATAAACTTGATTTTAGGGTATAAAGTTTAGGGATTAGTATTAAGATAGAGTATATATTATTAAAATAAAATATATTTACTAAAAAGGAAAATGAAGATAACACTTTGTTTATTCTTGGCCTTTGACAAAATCAAATCTATGGACAAAAATGCAAAAATTGCAATCAGAGATAAAAATATTAAAATTTAAATTAAATGTCAAAAAATTGTAGTATATGTTTACAGTTTTTGTTTTAAATATATGGCATAGAACAAACTATGTATATGCAGTGCTTCACAGGCTTAAAACTATGGCTGGACAAATAAATCAGACCCGAAAATATAAACCGAACCGACCGATAAAAATGATTCTGAACCCGACATAAATACCGAATGGATCTTGTTTTATGGTATTCGGCTTATGGGTATTATCCGAACTGAACCCGGATTTAAATGGGTATCCGATAGAACCCGGACCATTCAAACCCCAAAAGATCTTGTACCAAACATGATCTCAATTCTTAATATGTATCCAAAATACACTAAGATATATTAAACATCTAAATTATTATCTATTACATAAAGGTTGGTGGTTTTATAACATAAAAGTCGATGGTTGAAGATGGCTATTGAAGTTTGATGATTTTATATCTTTGTTTTGTTTTCATAGAACAATGTTTCTCATTTCATGAGAAATTAGTTTTGTTGTATGCTTTCATTTATTTGGTTTTATTTCTATCGATAAATATGTTTGTTTTTTCGTTGATTTTGAATGATTAAGATTGTTGTTCATTTCTATTATTTTTGAACCAATTTTACTTATGATTTGGCTACAATATGTACAAAAAATATTTTAAAACCAAAGAACCGATTTTACTTATGTCTTGAAAAGTTCGTGGTTGAAAGTTGAAGATGGTGTTTGCAGTTGAAACTTGAAGTTTTATTTAAGTTTTTAGTTTTTAATTTCATTGAATAATATGTTTCTCATTTCATTTTGGTTTTGGCTTTAACTTTCTTTGAATTCTCTCATATGAGTTGTTTTATTTATATCAATAAAGATGCTTGGCTTTCGTTTCAAATTTACGTCATATTATAGTTATTTTCTTTGATCAATGACAAATTTGATGCTTTTACTTGCTTATTTGTATTTGTTACATTTATTATAAACGGTATATTCAAGAAGTGAACGTCCATTTGAAACCTAAATCCGATAGTATTGCGGGTTATACCAATGCCAAAATAATTTACCAACTCTGATCCGAACCGAAGAGCACTCGAACCGGTCCCGAACCAAAATTTTAAATTATCTGAACGGGGTTAGTTTTTGATAACCATGAAAACCCGAACCCGATTAAAATAGAACTGACACCCGAATGGTACCCCGATTGCCCAGCTCTACTTATAACTGACCTCAGTTGATTTGTTTTGATTGTGAAATAGAGTTGTCACTTTATAACTGACCTCAATTGATTTGTTTTGATTGTGAAATAGAGTTGTCACTTGATTTACCTCAGTTTGTACCCATTAACATTCAACAAAAGGAGCGATAAATCATGATTTTGTGTGTGTGTGGGGGGGGGGGGGGGTCTCCATGGTTTAGCTGAGTAAAAATCAAAAATTTAGAGGACAAAAAAACACATTAGGGCTTCTTACACAGCCAGATAAGTAGGTGAAAAATGATCAAGAAATGTTGTTAAAGACAAAACATTTGCAAGATTGCATTATCAATATTCGTAACAGAGAGAGAGAGGTAGACAAGGTAGGAGTTGGGAGACACTTATATTTACTATAAAGTGAGTTTCTTCTGACATATGTGAATTTAATTTCATTTTGAGAAACTTCTGCCCAAGAAAAAAATCAACAGTCTATAGAAAACAAAAATTCACAAGATTAACTGAAATATCAGCCTAATAATACTTGTGTAATATTATAAGGTTTAACGTGATATCCAAATACCATCCATGCGGCATATTTTCTGCATCATATATTTTATGACGTTTTCTGGTTGAACTAGTGCGCATATGTAACTTTTTTATAAAAATAATTGAACTATCGTTCTTTTTGACGAATATAATAGTTGAACTATATTTACTTTATAGTTTATGTTGAAGTGTTAAAAGGAATTGTGGAGATAGATTTGGAATTAAAAGTTAACATTAAAAACGAGTAAGAAATTTACATCGATGACAAAAATTTCACAAAACAATTTCGTAGAAAATGACAGGCATGTGGTTCATGCGAGGTAGATAAGGATATATCTCGTAAATAGCTTGAACCAAAAAAAAAATTAATAAAAAGGAGAGATCCACTTTTCGACTATTTTGCCTCCCAAGCTAAGATTATTGTTTACTGTCAACCATATGGTATTTTTGGTTGATGTAAGATATCTTATGGTTTCTTTAAATCAATTTGAAACAAAGTTTTAAACAACTATGTGTGAAAAGGCAAAGAATATCGAGTAGTTAACGTTAATTATAAAATTTATCATACATTCATCATTACATTTGACAATAAGATCATAGTTTATAGCAAAAATAAAGAAGAACAACAACAAGATACATGCACATAACATATGTTGTTCTTGATTGATCATAGTTACCTGTTGTGAAGTGGATTTGGACCCGTGGGAATTATCCTTTTTGACTCCACATCTGTAGCGTTAGTGACCATCTCCGTCGAGTTGGGCATTAGAACTTGTGTTTCTTCATCTTCGTACGATCCATTCTTCATCAGCAAACTCCGCATTGAAGCTGATTCCGAGTGATGAATGAATGCAAGAATCAGGAGAGAAGAAGCCAATATTAAACCCTTTATCTTCATTTTCATTTTGAGTCAAAGTGTTTTTGTTTGTTTGATGAGGATATAATATGAAGGAAAGCAGATATGTCGAGTGTTATAAATAGCGACGTTTGGTAAAAGGGGCAAAAAGAATTAGAGTGGATAAAATTTATATAACCTATAATGCATAAAAGAACAAATAAAATGAAGCATGTAACTAGAGCTGTATTTTAGTTTAAAAATAAATAATTAGGCAATTATTTTGAAATAATGCATGTTCCTCTTTATCTCATTCACGCTACGATAAAAAAAAATCATAAGCCTCAACCTCATTAAGTGATACCTGTGGACTCATTTATGGTGACCTTAAAGCTGACCAGTTGTAATTTAGTCCAATAAATACTAAACATTTTTTCCTTATGAATGAACCCAAACATTCTGCTACGACTCACTAGAAAAACAACATGATACTCTTACTTGCATTCTTAATTCTTATGTATGTTTTCTCCCTTACAAGTGGCTTTAGATTCATAGATCAAAAGGTAGATTTCAAGCTATTAGACAGAGTCAGCATGACATGTACGACACACTTAATTTACTAATTGATATGGTCATGTCGCAAACAATTTTAACCACTTAAGGAGCTCCTGTATATACGATACATGTGTTTTATAACTTTTAATATGTAGAAGAGAGTATCAGAGAAACCTTTGAAACAAAGAACATGGAAAGTGTAATGAGTTTGGCAGTGCGACTTTAAAAGTAAGTGAACAAGTGAAAACGGAACCCATGCTTGTTTGCTTCCTCCTACTAACTACTTAGTACTATAGCAACTATCGATTTCAATCAAACGCATTTATTTTATTTTTTTTTTCCTTTTTTTGGTAAACAATTTAAAATTTTATTTTCTTCCCAAATGGACTCTCCTCCTTTTAACTTTCACACCATCACTCTTTCTTTCAGCTTCTTGATTTCACACAATTAATATATCAAGAAACTAAGCAATCAATGTTATTTTGCATCCTTATTTTTTTATCTACTGTATCTCATTAAAACAAAACAAACAACGTTAGAATTAAAAAAAAACGTATGTTAAGCTAGAAATTAACAAAGAACTATCTCAAATGTGTGTAACCCCAAATTTAAGAAAAAAAGTGACTTAAAATAAAACTGTGTAACCCTAAACTTTTAAATTTGTACATATAAACGTAAGCTCATGACCAATAACATTGTCAATGCCTATAGAGCCAACCACACAGAATAAAACCCCACAATTCGATACTTTTTTGGTTTGTGAATTGTTGGTTTTTTGTTGAAAAAAACTATCGTCTTCAAAAGTTAAAATAAATGTCGAATATATTATTAACTTTTAGTTTGTTAATCATGAGCTGCATTTTTTGTATAATTAATGAACCTGATTTTTCAAATATATTTTTCATAATCCTGGTTATATAGATATATCTCTGAAATTGAACACGTTGATATAAGTTTCATACACCAGATAAAATAGTGGAGTATGAAATCATTATAACTAACTCTCTTTTTTAAATAGAAAAAGGCTAATTATAACTAAACTTTCCAAATATCTATAAGAAAAGCAACACATGTTGATTGACAAGTTACGATTAGTTTAACAAAAACTATAACTTCACCATGCAAATGTTTGATTTAACTTGTCTTCAACATAAATTCATAAATGTTAGTTTCATAAAAGAAAATCATATATATTTCTTATGTTTTGTAATTTACATATAGAATAGAATATATTATTTTATAATATAAATGTTTAGTAATAAAGTTTTTATTTGCACATAATATCATATTAAAAACTTGATGCAATTTGATGTAATGGTACTATTCATATATTAACCTGTCTTTTATTAATTTATTTTAAAATGAACTATACTAAAAAATTTAATTGTTTGCATTCGTTTTATATGTATTATTATTATTACGATATTTTGTTTTCTTGAAAATTGAATCCCTCGAAATTTTTATATTTGACTAAAATAAATAAAGTAATATTGTATTTAAAAGTTATTTTATATAATATATACTCACTACAAGAAAACATAGATATTCCGAGAGAATTCCGAGGGCAAATGAATTCTCTCGGAATTTTCTGAGGAAAAACCGAGGACATTTCGAGGAAAACCGAAATCTGGGTTTCCTCGGAATGTCCTCGGAAATTTCTGAGGAAATTCCGAGGAAACACCATTTCCTCGGAAATTTCCGAGGACATTCCGAGGAAATTATGTCCGTGGGAAAAAACCGACGGACATCCGAGGACATTTTGTAGCCGTTAGAGAGCCGTTGGGAGAGCCGTTGTGTGATTTCAAAAATACCGAGGAAATACCGAGGAAATGTGAATTTTCCTCAGAATTTCCTCGGAAATCCGTCAGTATGTCGCCAGGAATTCTTCTATAAATACAGCCATCCCTCCTCCTCTTCATTCACCCCATTTCTTCTTCTTCTCTCCTAGTATCACGAAATTTAGATCAAAAACATGTCTTCTTCAAATTATTTTCGTTCTTGGATCGATCGACCTCATTTGGATCCGGAGACGAGATTGCTTACGGAAGAATACCAACAAGGTTTAACCGAATTCATGGCGTTATATCGCCGACAACCGGAAGCAGAAACAGGTAAGTTAAGATGTCCTTGCTCTAATTGTAAAAATATAAAAGTTATTAAAGAGTGGGATGTTTGGACTCATTTATTTTTGAATGGGTTTACACGAAGTTACAAAATTTGGTATCATCATGGGGAAACTGGTTATGAACTTGGTAGTACTAGCGAACCTCAGCCGGCGGTTAGATTAGAAGAACCAATTAGAACGGATTTAGATTATGGTGTAGGTACTGAGCAGATGGTAAATGATCATTTTAGAGGGGAAGATTTACCCAATGCAGAAGCTAGGAGATTTTATGATATGTTGGATGCTGGAAAGCAACCTTTGTATGAAGGTTGCAGAGATGGTCATTCAGCTTTATCATCTGCTACAAGACTGATGGGCATTAAGACCGATTATAACTTGGCTGAAAACTGTGTGGATGCGATAGCTGATTTTGTAAAAGGTATTCTACCTGAGGATAATGTAGCTCCAGGTTCATACTACGAGGTGCAGAAACTCGTATCTGGTGTTAGTTTACCGTATGAAGTAATAGATGTATGCAGCGATAACTGCATGATTTATTGGAGGGCGGATGAGCAGCGGATTACATGCAAATTTTGTGGAAAGCCTCGTTACAAAGATACGAGTGGAAGAGTTCCAGTGCCATTTAAGAGGATGTGGTATTTGCCTTTGAAGGAAAGGTTGCAGAGGTTGTATCTTTCGGAACGCACAGCGGAACGAATGAGATGGCATGCGGAGCACTCAACAGATGGTGAGATTAGACATCCTTCAGATGCAAAAGCGTGGAAGCATTTCCAATCATTGTATCCCGACTTTGCATATGAGAGAAGAAATGTCTACCTTGGATTATGTACTGATGGTTTCAGCCCGTATGGGAAGAGTGGAAAACAATATTCTCTATGGCCAGTCATTATTACACCATATAACTTACCCCCAAACTTGTGCTTGCGACGAGAGTTTTTGTTTCTCTCC